>JAUDYJ010000004.1:121286570-121469070 GCA_030761175.1 Masticophis lateralis
GGTTCTCTGCCCTAATGACTGGCTCGGTGGGCTTGGCCAGGGGTTGTGACAGGCAACACTCGGCCTCCTCTACCCCCTGGGAGCAAAAATGGGCCATGGGGGGATGTGCAGCCCCCCACCCATTATTTTGGGCCTAGGAGGCCTCTCTGAAGCCTCCTGGGAGTGAAAATCGGCTGCAGAGAGGCCACACACACACCGTACCCCCCCACACACTCTCCCCGCACCCCCCTGCATCCTCCCACACCCCATTTTGGGCCTAGTAGGTCTCCCTGCACTAACTGGGAGCCAAAATAGGGCACGTGAGGACTCCTGGAAGGGGTGGGGAGGGGAGGGGCCAGACAGCAATGTAACTACTGGTTTTCCCAAACCGGCCTGAACCAAGTGAATCCCAGCACTGGTTGTACCACTACAGACTCTGGAAGAAACTGTAACTATAGTATCGACACTTAGAGATTGAACAATCTTTAAGAATTCAATGGACTTTCTTAGGTATTTGAATTTTTCATTCAAAGAGATCTACTCATGTTGCTAACATCTAAGGAGCAGTCTACATTCCTTCTCTTGAAGATCTGTGAAGAGAAGACAAGAGAACTTGCTAAGACTTTTATTAGGGTCATTTATGTCTGTAAAATGAAAACAAGGGTGTATTTGAAAGTTTTACTTCTGAATGTATGATCCCTCAATCTTATTTTTCCAGTTGTTTCTTAATGGCAAGGTAAACTTGACAATTGGCATGTTGGTCGACTCCTGGGAGGCAGGAGCTCAAATGCCATCTCAACTGCTGGTTACCTGATTTATTGTTCACTGGGTTTTATTTCATTCTTCTGCAGGTAACCTTAGTTTGAAACTGTCTTTCTTTTAAGAATGTTTCACTGAGTGATCAGGATTAAATGAAGTAAATGTTGGAATTTTCCTTTTTGTTTATAATGTAAACACTGCTAAAAGAAAAAAAAATAGAAACATAGGTGAGAAGTTAGATCGGGGTCAGCAACCTGCAGCTCTGGAGCCGCATGTGGCTCTTTCACCCCTCTGCTGCGGCTCCTTGTTGCCGGTTGGCTCCACAATTGATAGGGCTTTCAGTTAGGACAGATAGAGGAAAAAGGATGCCATGATAGGAGGAGACTCTATGGTGGGGGAACCGGACTTCCGGTCGGCTCCAGAATTGAACGCGGGACTTCCAGTTAGGACCTTTGTGGCTCTTTGAGTGTTTAAGGTTGCCGACTTCTAAATTAGATAATCCTGAGAATACTTACATATTTTTGGTTGATTCAAGGTAGTCCAGTTAATCTAGAGCCAGGCTGGCTGGTTAGAAAGTATAGTATTTTCTCAGTTGAAATGCCAATAAAAGCCCCCTTTTGCCATTGTCCATCTGATACCGCCTAAGAATTAGATCTTTTCTCACAGAAATTTCAAGGATTTTGAAATTGTTCTGATTCATCAACTCATTATTGCAAATAACTAACACAGTAATTATTCTTTTGTAGCTGCTGTGTATTGAATATGCACACACACACTTTTTTAGAAATACCCATTAACACTGACCCTTTCAAATTATCCTTGATAAACTTTTAAATAGTTCAAGTATGATTATTTATTTTATTCAGAGGAGTAATCTATGGTTTCTCCCGTTGTTCTGAAATTTTGAGTTAATCCAAAAATTGCTACGTGTATCCAAATTGCCATGAGTTAATCCAAAAATTGCTATGTGTAACCTATAAAAAGGAGTCCTTGGTGCTCTCTGAGCCTGCTTGTTTTCTTCCAGATGTTTCATTACCCTAACTGAGTAACATCATCAGTACTAGTGAGGAGTGCTGTCCAATAGTTTCTTTCTTTGGAACTTGATAAAGTGACATCAATTTCATCTGATAGAAAAGCAAATAGGGCTTTTTACTTTCCTATCTGTCGGGCATTAGGGTTGATTTTTGATTCTCTGATTTTCTTCCAGGGTGACATGAAATCAATGTAGTCTATCTGCAAGATAAAAAGTAAGAGAGCTGGTTTTCAACTATATCCATGCTATAAATGCACTTTATAGTTTGTCCCAAATGTGCTTTTTCAAGAGTATAAATCCTTCCATTCCTCACCATCCAGTCAGAGCTGAAGACTGGATGGTGAAGAAGCTTCTTGCATGAGAAGCGAAACATCTTCAAAGAAAAAAAACCAGAAGGTCCAGTTGCCTCAGGGGGGAAATCCAGCAGATTCTGACAGGTTCTGGAGAACCGGTAGCAGAAATTTTGAGCAGTTTGGAGACCTGGCAAATACCACCTCTGGTTGGTCCCAGAGTGGGGTGAGAATGAAGATTTTGCAATATCCTTCCCCCAGGAGTGAGACGGGAATAGAGATTTTGCAGTATCCTTTCCCCTGCCACGCCCACCAAGCCACACCCACCAAGCCACACCACGCCCACCAAGCCGCGCCCACAGAACTGGTAGTAAAAAAATTTAGATTTCACCACTGAGTTGCCTCTTGAAAAAGCACGTTTGGGACAACCATGACCAGGGTGATTGAGAATCTCCACAGACACTTTACAGTTTATCCCGGAAACAACATGGAAGCTGATTGGAAAGAGGCTCCCTTTATTGGTGAGCAGAACCACACAAAGACAGCATGCAGTTCTGGGTCAGTTGAACAACTGGTTTGATGAGTACATGGATTTTTATAAGTTTCAGAGATGCTGCTGGGGAGGAGTGGGTGGGTTGCAACATCTGAAATGCCCTTAGGAGATTGTGCAATGTAGTGAGCTCTGTCTCTTCTGCTAAATGATAGTGGGCTAATACTATTATGTCCTGAAGGATCATGTCCTGTTCTTAATCCCATCACCCTGGAGCTGAAGGTCTTTTGTTTTGTAGATACAGTCTTTGTTGATTGCTTTGCACAGTCTTTCTTAATGGGCACAAAATATCTGCTGGGGGTGGGGGAGCATTAAGAAAGACTGAGTCTGCTGTCTGTCTTCAAAAAAAGACATGTTATATCATCCAAGTCTTCGCAGTAAGGCATTTTCAAATGGACTTAACTTGTGTTCCCCGTTGCTATCATCCACCCTCAGCAGATCTCTTATGCAAGGAACTAGCTGAGTCTTGCAAAACCCAGGAAAGAGAAGAAATTAGTGCTTGTTTGGAGTCTTGCCAAAACGCATGTAATACACACAAACACATATATAAAATATAAAAAGGGTTTTCTCCAGCAGAGAGCACAAGTGGATGCATGTCACCGATGATTAGCTTTTTGGTTTAACCTACTTGTAGAACATTCTATTTTCTGTAGCTTAAATGCATTTGGCTAACCACAACTAAACCGCCTTCTGTGAATCTCAGAACAGATGCCTTGCAGAAGAATCATATTTCCAGTTCTAGTTCTGATGCACAGATCAACAAACCAAGGCTTTCAGAATACGTTGGAATATATAAAACAAAATGCACAGGTACAGTATATATGGTAACCTTGCTCAACAGCAGTATCTGTGAGAGGGATCTTGGAGTCCTAGTGGACAACTATTTAAATATGAGCCACTAGTAGCAGCTGCCCAAAAAACCAACACAGTCCTAGGCTGCATAAATAGAGGGATAGAATCAAGATCATGTAAAGGGTTAATACCACTTTATAATGCCTTGGTAAGGCCACACTGGGAATACTGCATCCAGTTTTGGTTGCCACGATGTAAGAAAGATGTGGAGATTCTAGAAAGAGTGCAGAGAAGAGCAACAAAGTTGATCAGGGGACTGAAGGCTAAAATATATGAACAACGGTTGCAGGAAGTGGGTATGTCTAGCTTAATGAAAAGAAGGATTGGGGAAACATGATAGCAGTGTTTCAATATCTCAGGGGTTGCCACAAAGAAGAGGGAGTCAAGCTATTTTCCAAAGCACCTGAGGGTAGGACAAGAAGCAATCGGTGGAAACTAATCAAGGAGAGAAGCAACTTAGAACTAAGGGAAATTTCCTGACAGTGAGAACAATTAATCAGTGGAATAACTTTCCTCCAGAAGTTGTGAATTCTCCAAGACTGGAAGTTTTTAAGAAAAGATTGGATAACCATTTGTCTGAAGTGGCGTAGGGTTTCCTGCCTAAGCAGGGGGTTGGACTAGAAACCTCCAAGGTCCCTTCCAATTCCGTTATTCTATTCTATTCTATTCTATTCTATTCTATTCTATTCTATTCTATTCTATTCTATTCTATTCTATTCTATTCTATTCTGCAAATCGAGTCCATAACTTAGAGACCCATTCTAAGCCGTACAAGTTGTCAATTTCAGAGCCTTTGTGTTTTCCTTGATAGGTGTATATTGAATTTTATTATAAAGCACAAATCACTTTAAGGTTAACCCCAAGCTTCTGCTCTCAGCAGCCTTTATTTATGATTAATATGGTGGAACTCAGAATGAAACAAAACAACTGACTTTGAAATGCAGAGTCCTGTTTTGACACCTACCCACTAATTGATCCTCTTAGCCATCCTGATGATCCACATTTGTTTACTTTTCTCTCTTCTCTATGAAATTGTTCTTTTTCATAATTTTCCTGTCTCTCCTGCTTTCTTATATTGTTTTGATTGCTGCTGATTATCTGCTAGGGAGCTACATGGTAGATAATACTATTGTATTATTGTATGCCTTATTTGAGGCTTTGAGAGGGCATGTTTTCACAAAGCTTATATTGTAAAGTGTGTGGAGAAGGAGTTTCTGTTTGTATTCTGTTTGTATTTTATTTTTATTTTTGCATTAAATTCAGAAAGAGCAAATATGCAAATGGCAATGTAAAACGTTAGGCTCTATAATTTAGTATCATCTTGTGCTGCAATTAACTTGTGGGTTTCAAAGGCAAGATTTAAAAGAACACTTCAAGTCATCCAGAGATAAAGTGGCAGGATTGATCTACCTAGTATATTGTCTAAGGCAGGGGTGTCCAACTCACGTCGTCACGGCGGTGTCACATGATGTATCGGGACTCCCCCCCTTTGCTAAAATGGGCATGGGCATGGCCAGCATGTGGGGCATCTGGCCCACGGGCCGAGAGTTTGACAGCTTTGGTCTAAGACAAGGAGATAAATTGCAACATACTGGAATGAATGTTCCTGTAAAAAGAGATGGGATGATTATTCACAGGTGTGATGGTCAATGGAGATTCTCAGTCATCCAGGTTAGGGTTGTCCCAAATGTGCTTTGTCAAAAGGCAACTGGACTTTGTTTTTCCTTGAAGACATTTTGCTTCTCATCCAAGAAGCTTCTTCAATTCTGATTGAATGGTGGAGAATGGAAGGGTTTATATCTCTTGAAGTCATGTGGCCATTAGCACTCTCTGAGGCTACTTGGAGGTTTACCTGTGCCCTCAGGGTCACCCAAAGAGTGCAGATGGGTTCCAAGAACATTCCTGGAACTTCTGAAAAGACTGCGTCGTAAACAGGAGACAGGTTCCACACACGATATATTCAAGGAAAAACAAAAGGAAGTCCAGTTGCCTTTTGAAAAAAAAGCACCAGGTGTGCCTCAGGTGTGAAGAAATGTTTGGGAACGAAAAAAGTCCTTAATGAGATCACAAGTTCCTGATATATTCTCATTGAGACAACACTTCTTCTTAGGCTTTGAAAAACAGGGTAAAGAATAAATCAGGAGGGTAAATATCAGGATTCCTAATGTTCCTATAATGTTTGCAAAATATCTGTGCATGTCAGGAAAAAAAAAAGTCTACCTCGTAGAGTTGGACAAAGCTCCTTGTACCTGCAGTAAGTTCTGAACTAGCTGAGCCAGTGACTTTACGGCAACCTTATCATGCCATACATTTCTAGTTTTCAATAAATAAACCAAGATTGCTTTTCATTCCAGAACACTGTATTTCTCCCAAGATTTTCTCCTGCAGCTTATTCAGCAAATTCATTGCTTACTGAAATGGTATTCAGTGGTGGTATTCAGCCGGTTCGGACCAATTTGGGTGAACCTGTAGCAACGACTTTAGGTAGGCCCGCCCACCCATCCACCTGATGTAATGCCATCCTATTTAGCCACTATTTTGAGGCGGGGCGCGTGCATGGAAGGCACATGTGGGAACGAAGCGCAGGTGCAGAAGGCACATGTGGGGCGAACCAGGGGTAAGAATATGTGGAACCCACCGCTGTTCCTGCCACATGTATTCTCTGTACCATTCAGTGTTTCTCCACCTCTACATTCAGATATGTGGATTTCAACAGTATAGGTGGTACCTTGCTCAATAGTAGTAACTGTGAGAGGGATCTTGGAGTCCTAGTGGACAACCATTTAAATGTGAGCCAACCGTGTGCAGCAGCTGCCCAAAAAGCCAACGCAATTCTAGGTGTGCATAAACAGAGAGATAGAATCAAGATTACGTGAAGGGTTAATACCACTTTACAATGCCTTGGTAAGGCCACACTTGGAATATTGCATTTAGTTTTGGTCACCACGATGTAAAAAAGATGTGGAGACTCTAGAAAAAGGGCAGAGAAGAGCGACACAGATGATTAGGGGACTGGAGACTGAAACATCTAAAGAATGGTTGCTGGAACTAGGTGTGTCTAGTCTGATGAAAAGAAGGACTAAGGGCGACATGATAGCTGTGTTCCAATATCTCAGGGGCCTCCACAAAGAAGAAGGAGTCAAACTATTCTCCAAACCACCTGAGGGTAAGACAAGAAGTAATGGGTGGAGAGAAGCGACTTAGAACTAAGGAGAGAAGCAACTTAGAACTAAGGAGAAATTTCCTGACAGTGAGGACAATTAATCAGTGGAACAACTTGCCTCCAGAAGTTGTGAATGCTCCAACACTGGAAGTTTTTAAGAAGAAGTCGGATAACCATTTGTCTGAAGTGGTGTAGGGCTTCCTGCCTAAGTAGGGGGTTGGACTAGAAGACCTCCAAGGTCCCTTCCAACTCTGTTATTATATTCTAACTCCCAGAATTTTCCTGCTAGCCTTTTTTTAAAAAATTGATTTATATGCCACCCTTCTCCGAAGACTCAGGGAGGCTATTGCGTTAAGCAATAGCCTTCATACTTTTGTATATTTTATACAAAGTAAGCTTATTGCCCCACAAACTGGGTCCTCTTTTCACCTACCTTAGAAAGGATGGAAGACTGAGTCAACCTTGTGCCTGGTGAGATTCGAACTTACAGTAATTGCAGACAGCTGGTGTTAATCACAATGCTTTATTCTGCTGAGCCATCAGGCCCTTGCTGGGGAGGGGAATTTTGCAAGTTGAAGTCCGCATATCTGAAAGTTCCCAAGGTGGAGAAACACTTATACTTTAATATTATTAAGGATTCTACAGATTTTTGCATTTTCTCTGCCTTCTTATTTCTTTTTCCCATTCATCCACACCATTCCAGAGTGAATATTTCAGTTCCTACTTTATGTCTTGTCACTTCCTGATCTCTGTTCCAGGTATTCTCTCCCTCCCTCCCTCCCTCCCTCCCTCCCTCCCTCTCTCTCTCTCTCTCTCTCTCTCTCTCTCTCTCTCTCTCTCTCACACACACACACACACACACACACAATAAAAATCTCCCTTTTATCTACATTCAGACGAATTACAGTTTCTACTGTAAAATAAATTTACAAAACAGAAAAGGCATCCATTTGGAAACTGACTTTTAGTCCAGAGACAAAGGCAATTACAGTCAATTTCCCTTGCAAATCTTAATAAATGTTGGTTACTTTGAGAACATTTTCAGCTATTTTTTTTTTTTTATTTTACGGTTATTATTTAAAGCCTCTGAATTTTAAAGCTTTTAAATATTCCATCCACAATTCTTTATTTGAGACAGGGAGATGTAAAATTTACTTGGGACAAAATGAAAAGAATTATGTTACAGGGTTCCATAGAAATATGTAGAGTTATGCTAATGGGATATATCAAGAAGAATGCTTACTGTATAAGATAAAGTGGCCAAAACTGGGAATGGAACACTAATACTTTCTGATGCAGAAAAAAAAAATGACAAGGAAAATGTATGCATAATGGATACAGAAGGAAAACAGTAGTTGTAAAACATATAGCCAAAAGAGGCAGAGAAAATGGAGAACCATTCTGATGAGAGTAAACATTGTGTTTTAGGAGTAGATAAAAAGGGTTAAACCAGAAGCTTTCAAATAGAGTCAAGGAAATTAAAAATAAAAGTTATGAAACTATCTGGCATGAAACTGAAAGGGAGAAAATACTTGAAGGAGTATTTCGCAGATCTGCAAGGGAAATGTAGCAGTAATTCAAACAGTGGCATTGAAATGAATGCCATAAATGTCAGTATCCTAGGAAAAATGAGGTTAATGAAATCACAAGTGGCGTGAGAACACTGAAAAATATCAGGGCTGAAGACAGAGATGATGCAATTGAAGAAAAGTTCAGATAGATATGTGGCTTTTTTATGGAGCACCTGTGAGACTTAACTTGTGGATCTGAAGAGTTTAACAGTTGAGGCCTTGTTATTATTACTATTATCATTTACTTTATTCATCAAACATGAAACTCAGTCAACTGAACATTAAAAAATGCTTCATAAATACCATTGACTGGTGCTAATGGTTGATACGGGTTGCTGCCAGTGTCCTAGGTATCAACCAAGTACCTTATTAAGATGTACGAAGTAGTGCAGTTTTTTGCAGTTCCACTGGTGTTATTGCAGGAAGTTGCAATTTGTTGATGTATCTTATAAAATTCTTGGACATGGTATCAAGTGCCCCGATGACAATGGGCATCACTGTTACATGTTTCATCCATAGCCGTGTAGTTTCGATGGCCAGGTCGTGATATTTCATGATTTTTTTCCAGTTCTTTTTCTTTGACTCTGGCATCTCAATAAATTGTATGTTTTGGTTTTCGACAACTATGATATCTGGCGTGTTGTGTTCCAAGTGACAATCTGACTCTATTCAATAGTCCCACAAGATCTTCACCTTCTCATTTTCTATAACTTTTTCCACTTAATGTTCCCATGACTTTTTGGATACAGGTAAATTGTATTTTTTTACATAATGAACAGTGGATTACATAATGAGCAGTGGATTAATTTAGCAACTCAGTTGTGTCTAGCTTTGTGATCAGTTTGTGCAATTTTGCTGCATTCACATATTAAATGTGAAACAGTTTTGACTTTGTTGTTGCAAAGTCGGCCCTTTGGATGAATTTTTGTAACTTTGCTTTCATGACATTAGTTTGTAGTGCTTGTTCTTGAGCAGCCAGTATTAAACCTTCTGTTTCTTTCTTGATGGTTCCCATCTTAAGCCACACCCATGTAAAGTTGTCATCATATTTTCCTTCAATGTTTTTCAAATGTTGTCCATGTAAAGCTTTGGTTTTCCTCTGTTTAATCTGTCATCCAGCTGTTTTTCCTTATATTCTGCCTCTGTTTCTGTTGTTTTTATAATATTCTATTATTGTTATTATTGTTATTATTGTTGTTGTTGTTGTTGTTATGGTTGTTCACATAGTCAGCCAGATGTTTAGAATGAATATGGCATTTTTGTCTACCTAGCAAGTCCTTCTGAAGGATCTGTGATAGGCACAGGGGTGAAATCCAGCAAGTTCTGACAGGTTCTGGAGAACCGGTAGTGGAAATTTTGAGTAATTCGGAGAACCAACAAATACCCTCTCTGGCTGGCCCCAGAGTGGGGTGGGAATGGAGATTTTGCAATATCCTTCCTCCAAGAGTGGGGAGGGAATGGGGATTTTGCAGTATCCTTCCCCTGCCGTGCCCAACAAGCCACACCCACAGAACCAGTAGTAAAAAAAAATGGATTTCACCATTGGATAGGCAGATATAGTTGTTTGGTAATTTCAAATGTATTGTTGCAGGACATAAGCCGTTTCAGGTAAACCTGTCTTCCAATTGATTGATGGTAATTTTTTCAGTGTTGTTGGTGTTTAAATGCTTCAGGTCTTCTGGATTTCACCCAAAGCACTTATTACTACTGGTACTATCTTTGCTTTCTTTTGTCATGATTCTACTTCTGCTAGCTAGCCAGACAGACAGACAGATGAGAGAGGCAGATGGATAGATATAATTTTCTCTAGTTCTTTCCCTTTTTTCATTTTTCATTTTTATTTTATTATATAAAATATAAAAGAAGAGAAGAAAAAAACAGGAAATTAAGGGATGGAAAGGGAACAGGGAAAAGGGGGTGTGAGATACAAGGGGCAAGAGAAAAAGAAAGAAAAGTCAACTTCCAACTCTAAGAAGAGTTGGAAGTTGTTTATCTTGTTAGACAAGATAATCACACTCCAACCTCAACTTTTTGCTTTTACACATTAATATATAACTAGCCATTCCTATTACACCAAATCTTTCTAATCAACAAAACCAAGGTCAACATTTCATTTTTTTTTCTTTCACAAGCACAAATTTCAGAAGTGATATCCAAATAAGAACATATTTTCGTCTTTGAATAAAGTAATCAATTTAACCATTTCTGCTTTATCTTCCTTGCTATGGAAATAATGTGTATTTCTATTTGCACCTAGAAATCCTTGGGAACTGCCACAATTTTATTTACAGAATTTATGGTATTCTTTCAAATTCTTTGTCCTTACTGGGGGGGGGGGGGAAAGGGGGGAACCCTTTTTTCCCCTTCAAAGTACCAAACTTATTTTTTTTAAAAAAAAACTTTTTTTAAATCAAATTTTTTCTTTGACTTCTTAACATGCAAGCTTTAAACTTCAGTATTACCTTTAGATCCCTCCCTCCAGTTCTTTCCCTTATATACAACTGTCTCCAGTTACTGCAACATCCATTATCCAGACTTTTTTGTTCTTTCTTATGATAAAGCTGTTCTTACATGCAGTAGACAGAATCTTGCCAAGCTAAACGTTAACTACTTAACATCTTAACATCTAATAATGTCAAATTGTTAACTAGGGCATACAAAACCTTTGCCAGACCAATTCTCAAATACAGCTTGTCTGCCTGGAATCCACACTGTATATCAGACATTAATACGATTGAGCGGGTCCAGAGATATTTCACGAGAAGAGTACTCCACTCCTCTGCTCACAATAGAATCCCTTATGCCAGCAGGCTTGAAATTTTGAGCTTGGACAATCTGGAACTGCGGCACCTGTTGTCTGATATAAGCATAGTACACAAAATTGTCTGCTACAACCTCTTACCTGTCAACGACTTCTTCAGCTTCAACCTCAATAATACACGGGCAAACAATTGATACAAACTCAAGGTAAACTGCTCAAACTCGATTGCAGAAAATATGACTTCAGCAACAGAGTGGTCAACGCCTGGAATGCTCTACCCGACTCCATTGTTACATCTTCAAACCCTCATAGCTTCAACCTCAAACTGTCTACCGTGGACCTAATCACATTCCTAAGAGGTCTGTAAAGAATGGTGTGTGTGTGTGTGTGTGTGTATAAGCGCACCAGCATGTCCACCATCCCTTTCTTACTGTCCCCATTTATCTGTACTTACTTCCTTTGTTCATGTTTATGTTCATACTTACACTTGTGCATGTTTGACAAACAAATAAAATAAAAATAAATAAATACTTTCACCCAAGCAGATGTACCCTGGAAGATTCTAATGAGTGGCTGTCCCTGACTTTTTTCCTTTGAGTTGGGTTGCCTCTTTTTCTCATCCTTCTTTCCCTCCTTCTTGGGAAACTGCTCCTTCATTGTAGTCCATCACCTCCTCCGTCCGCACCATCTGTCACAGATTAAAAGGGATTGGGAAAATGTAAGAAGTACTATGTGACTTTATGCCAGCCTCTTGGTAGATTTTTTTTTGCTCTTCAGCAGATCACTGAAAAATGTATGAATGTGGTCACATAAGTGTATTGCACTTTTTGTTTATTTTGCTTTAGAAAAGGGTACGATAAAGTGAATGGGCTAAAATTATAGATTGTTCTGCATGAAGATGAAGTTGAAGGTTGGTTAAGCAAATGGTTCCACATTGATCAGAAAGTAGAGCCGGGATGCATAATCATCTATTAGCATTTAATATGCATTGATGAATACATGCATAAAGAATGTTGTGGTGACGTTAAAAGTGTGTGGCTTGTGTTTGAATGAAAATGTGCATAGGTTTTTCTATGCAGGGGGTGTCTTCTTGTTAGCTGAGCATTCAAATAAATTTTGTGTGTAGGTACATGAGGTAATGAGGAATGTGGACCTGAAATTTAATTTATCAAAGAGCAAAGAGAATCTCTATATATAAGAGAACATGGATTCAGTGAGCAAGCTGTAGCTCGTGAAAATTCAGAGCAAAAAATAAACAGACATGATTTTGTGTACCTTCATAAAAGTTTGCAAAGAAGATGATGGGAAGGTTTTAAAGCTTGAATATACTGTCCTGGTAGAATGCGGGTAGTACTATGTAAGTGAGCAGGGAGTTAGTCTACAGTAGTGTATTCTAACCAGTGGTGGGATTCAAATAATTTAACAACCAGTTCTCTGCCTTAATGACCAGCTGGGTAGGTGTGGCTTGGTGGTCATGTGACCGTGTGGGCGTGGCCCACTCAACATCACTCACATCGATGGGCATTTTAGCTGTTACAATGTAATAAGGGTTAACCAGAGAGGCAGTTTCTGTAAACAGGGCAATAAAGATTAGGCTAGAAACAACACCAGAATGTTTCCTTCCTGCCTTGCTTACAGGATTAGCCCTGTAAAGTGGAAAAAAACAAAATCAGGTTTCTTCCAACAACCAGTTCTCCGAACTGCTTAGAAAGTGCTCCTGAATAGGTGTGAATTGGCTGAATCCCACCACTGAATGTTCTAACTGAAATTTCTAACCCCTGTGCCACTGTGGCTCATTATAATAAAATGAAGTCCCTAAGTCTTTGAAAACAGATTTTAATGGAAATTCAAAGCTTAAAAGTTTAAAAGCAAGATAAAATAAATATCCGCCTACCAGAAATATTCCCAGGAAAGTAGATTCTGACACGGAATCAACTTTTATTGACTCCACTTACTGGTTGCCCAGTAAGTAAATAAACTGTTGCAATCAGCACAATTAATGGAAAATCCTTACTGTCATATTGATATCGGGGGGACTGATACAAATGCATGAAGATGAGAAAAACCTATGCAGTTTTTTAATGCAGAAAAGAAACAGAAATGCGGCTCTATCAAGCCAAACACCCAACCAGATATTATAAAAATGCAAACCAAATTAGGAAAGTCCAATCCATTACTGAGAAGCAAACACAAGATGGACACTAAGGGAAAGCAAATGGTAGTACTGTTTCAATAATTGGAATGACGGGATCAAACTATTTTCCAAAAAACCAAAAGGCAAGAGAAGAAATAATGGATGGAAACTAACCAAGGAGGGAAGCAACCGAGAACTAAGGAGAAAACTCCCAACTGTGAGAGCAATGGAACAGCTTGCCTTCAAAAGTTATGGGTCCATCACTGGAGGTTTTGAAAAAGAGACTGGATGACCATTTGTTTGAAATAGAATAGGGACTCCTGCTTAAGCAGGGATTAGATTAGATTAGATTAACAGAGTTGAAAGGTGAATAATGTAATTAAAAGAGAAAGGGACAAGAAGAAATTGGAATCGTATAAAGGGAAACGGGACAGAATATTGTAAATATTAGAAGATAACCACCACAAAATAGCTGTAAAGAGAGTGTGTGTGTGTGTGTGTGTATATATGTTTTGTGTTTGTCATATTGTGTTATAATAATTTTTAAAAAAAGAGTTGGAAGGTACCTTATAGGTCATCTAGTCCAGCGGTCACCAACTGGTAGTCAATGGACCACTGGTGGTCCAAGAGAAAATTTTGGTGGTCCACAGAACAATTATTTGCATTTTTTTATATTGCCCTAAATCAGGGGGTCCTCAAACTATGGCCTCTGGACCGGATATGTACCATGAATGTTTGTGTTGCTTCAGAGAGTCTCCCCCTTTGGGGTCTTTTTGTGTGGGTGGGAGGGGGTCAGAAATTCTGACTTGGGGTCTGCTTCAGCCTCCTGGTATGGGGCTTTGGGTGAAGGCTGGAGGGAAGCATTGCTGGTGGCAAGGAGTCGGAGGGCCTTGTTCCAGTGGGACTGCTTCATGTCCTGGAATTGGCTGACCATCTCAGCCCACTTAGCCTCCAGGCACTGGTTCCTGGCCTTGCACTCCCACAGGTCTTCCCTCTGCTTGGAAAACCTATACTCGTAGTCCTCAATGAGGTGCTTCTGCTGAGCCTCCTTCTCGGTCACGTCCAATTTGAACTGAGCCATTTGTTTTGCTAACTCTTTCTCATGATGGCTGCTTAGCTCCAACAACTGCTTCCTGTTAGGGCCCTAAGGAGCCTGGGCGGGCAGGCAAGGAGGGGCTGGGAGGGGAGAGGTGAGTATAGGCCAGCAAGGCACCCCTTGATGTGAGTGACATCGAGTTGGCCAGCAAGTTGGCCACACCCACCCAGTCACATGATCACCTAGCCACACCCATCCAGCTGGTCATTAGGCACATCATATTAGTGGTCCGTGGGATTTAAAATTATGAATTTAGTGGTCCCTGAGGTCCAAAAGGTTGGGGACCCCTGATCTAGTCCAAACCCCCAATCAAGCAGGAGGTCCCTTCCAAAACTCTATTATTCTACAATATATCTACTTGGAATTAACAAGGACGTCATGTGAAAATGTCAACAGTGAATAGATAGAAAAGTAAAGTAAGACAACCTTCATTTATAAATAAGACACAGGCAGGCTGTATCCTCACTGAACTCCAAGCTAGCCAATTTACAACCTAGAAGAAAAATCTGATGTTTTAATTGCTGTTCAAACAAGCAACAAATGCTGTTTGCAGGACCTAACCACTCAGAGACCCTACGTAAGCAGATATTCCCTACAGCTTTGTATCTCCTGCTGATTTAAAAAAAGGATCCAAAACAGAATTCTGGTGATTATAATAAAGACCAAACTCGCTAGGATTGAAAAATAATGTTTCAAATTTTGCTGGACGCTGGGTGCATTTTAGATGCTGAGACCTGATACCAACAGATCAGTCTCGGTTGGATTAAAGGGTTTAGGTGACATTCAACTTAAATGCTGCCTTTGCAGATAATTCAAATCCACAGTGACATGATGTCTCCTGAAACTTTTGGGGTGTACTCTAAGAATGCACAAGATCCTTCAAAAATAGACCCAAGGGCATTCATGAACCCAAGGACTTATTATTTAAAACAAAGCTGGGAAATCTCAGGGGTGTGATCCTAAGTGAAATGCAATCCTAAATAGAGAATGGGATGAAATAGTCAATGAAATACTCTTCATGGCAATGAAGAAGTCAGAAAGAAGAGCAATAATGCAAAATACAGAGACTCCTGTGCAGTGGTGGGTTTCAATTTTTTTTACTACAGGTTCTGTGGGCATGGCTTAGTGGGTGTGGCATGGCTTGGTGGGCATGGCAGGAGAAGGATACTGTAAAAATCTCCATTCCCTCCCCAATCCAGGGAACGGTTACTGCAAAATCCCCATTTCTTCCCGATCAGCTGGGACTTGGGAGGAAGAGAATAGATGGGGACGGAGCCAGTCAGAATTTTTACTACCGGTTCCCCGAACTACTCAAAATTTCTGTTACTGGTTCTCCAGAACTGGTCAGAACCTGCTGAAACCCACCTCTGCACCCACGGCATTGCAGTAGGAATTTTAAAATAATCTATGAATCCCTTTATAAGGAGCCACGGTGGCACAATGATTAGAATGCAATACTGAAGGCAAACTCTGCCCACAGCCAGGAGTTCAATCATGACAAGCTCAAGGGTGACTGAGCCTTCCATCCTTCCAAGGTCAGTAAAATGGGGACCCAGATTGTTGGGCACAGTAGGCTAACTCTGTAAACTACTTAGAGAGTGCTGTAAAGCAATATGGAGCTATATATAGCAATAGCATTTGGACTTCACAGTGCTTTACAGCCCTCTCTAAGCGGTTCACAGAGTCAGCATATTGTCCTCAGCAATCTGGGTCCTCATTTTACTGACCTTGGAAGGATGGAAGGCTTGAGTCAACCTTGAGCCTGGTGAGAATCGAACTGCCAAATTGTAGGCAGCCGGCAGTCGGCAGAAGTAGCCTGCAATACTGCATTCTAACCACTATACCACCAAGCCTCTTATATAAGTCTAAGTGCTATTGCTATTCCTCTTGATAGGAAGTAAGGAAACAAGTGTAAAATAGAAAAGTCCCCCAATCACAAATGTCACAAAAAGGGAACACCAGTGGAAGGACATTTGCACACCAGCTTCATGCGACGTGTTATATCTCAACAATGTAGAGGAATCTGTAAAGCCATTGTGTAAACATTTCTTCTCACAAACCTCAGGAACTTGAAGGATGAGCAAAACAAGGTCTTCCTTCAATGGGGAAACAAAACCACACAGTCTCAGACCAAATGAAACGTAACTCCCAGCTTTGTAGTCATTTAAAGTAAATGGCAGCTCAGCCAAGAGATAAATCAGCTGAGCTCTCCAATACTATTAATGTCACGTGAACCCAGAGGCCCAGAGCTCTTTTCAAAAACTAATCCAGAATCTTTCTAGGAAAGTGCCCTAAATAGTTGCATGTTGTTTATTTCACATCACTTTTTCTACCCACACCTCATAAAACTGACCTAAACCTATCGATCACTGTCTTCCTTTCTGCAGATATGGAAATGCTGATAACATGCTGAATAATGGAGTTGGAAAGTGTCAGAGAATGAATATTCATGGACTGGAATAGATCAGCCAATGGGAAGGCATGGTAACAGGTCAGCCAATGGGGCTTGTTTTGGAAACAGAAACTTAAGCTAGAAGTCTGGGTGTGGTTTAGCTCTGTGCTCAGCTCTAAAACGAAACTAGTCTGAACTGAAATGAAACTGATCTCTCCTGGAAGAACCACTGTTGGTATTGTAAATTTACTTCATGTGTTATTATGTATATAAAGAAGTTAATGAATCCTGCTGAATCAGTTTGCCTGCGTGTGCTTCTGGATTTGAAATTTGCAAGAAACTCTGATAGAAGGGACCTTCAAGAACTTCCAGTCCAACCCCTTGTTCAGGCATGAGACCCTACACCATTCCTGCCAAATGGTTGTCCAAACTCTTCTTGAAAACCTCCAGTGATAGAGCACCAACAACTTCTGGAGGCAAGCAATTCCACTGGTTATTTTTTTTCTCTGTAAGGAAATGACTCCTTAATTCAAGGTTGCTTCTCACCTTGATCAGTTCCCATCCATTGCTTCTTGTTCTGCCTTCAAGTGCTTTGGAGAAATAATGCAGAGAATACTTTGAGACAGTCAATGCTTCCACTGTCCAATAGAAAATGGCATGAACGTTGTTCAATCTGCATCTCTCCCCCAGAACTACTGCAGATCCTGGTGTAACAAAAAAACAAAAAAAACCCCAAACCCTCACCTGCCAACACACAGGGAAATAAAGTCATTGGCCATCTTGTTATGCTGGAAACCTATAGGGAGCAAACATTTAAGTTGTTTTGCCAGAATTCTTCTGCTGATAAAACGGTGGAATATCAAACGTTATGCAGCTAATCAACTATGCCAGGATCCTGACAATATTTTTTTCCCTAACAAAAGATCAGGTTATTACCCATCTAAGGTGACTTGCCCTTGGAATGCAAGGTGATCCAACCGGTTAGTCCTAGAAGAGATCAACCCTGACTGCTCTTTAGAAGGCCAGATCCTGAAGATGAACGTCAAATATTTTGGCCACCTAATGAGAAGGAAGGACTCACTGGAGAAGAGCCTAATGCTGGGAAAGTTTGAGGGCAAAAGAAGAAGGAGACAACAGAGAATGAGATGGCTGGATGGAGTCACTGAAGCAGTTGGTGTGAGCTTAAATGGATTCCTGAGGATGGTAGAGGACAGAAAGGCCTAGAGGAACGTTATCCATAGGGTCACAATGGGTCAGACATGACTTTGCAACTAACAACAACAACTTTATTTGTCCCCCAGGAGCATATGCATCCCCCCCTCCCCAAAAAAATAAATAAAAATAAAATAGGAAATTACATTGGTTATGTGTTGCCCCCTTGCCTCCTCTTTATTTCTAAGCAAAGGATTGGCAGCCTGAATAATTGACAAATTCAAGTGAGCGAAAATACAGCATTGAGCCTGCTGCTATGTAAAAGGTGACCTAAAGAGAAAGCAGAGATAGACCTCATACTGAGATTGTACTTGCCATTTCTGGAAGATATTAATGAAGAGAATGACCTTTTGCTAATGTGGAAAACTTATTATTCCTTGCAGCGGGATGAAAGGAAAAGGCAACGAAAGTGCGCGCAGATCATCAGCTCCATGAGAGAAAAGGGTGAGATGATATAACGGTTGCAGACGAACAGCAAGTTAGCAACCTGATGGCTAACTGTGACAGATGTGAATTATTCAGACTTGGGGAAACTATTAATAGAGATCACTAAGAAAGCTTCATTTGATTAAAGAAAGCAACTGACTTGTATGTATTTTAAAAAAAGAAAAACTTTCTGACTTCAGAAACTGGCCATAAGCATTGGCGTATAGGGGACCAATATTCTGTATTTCTATTGGGGTCAAATGGAGCTATCCGGTGGCTTCTGCTCTTTGCGATTGTGGTGACATGCAGACAACAACACATATGTATACCTGCCCTTTTGTGTCCTGCTCAGTGTACACTTCAGGACCTCATGGCAGTGCAACAGAATGCAATTAATGTTGTTGTCAACTTGCAAAGCATCCCTGGCCTGCTTTTGAGTTGCCATCGGCCAGGGGGATGGGAAACTGGTGAAATGGCATGGCAGCTAAAGACAGATGCACATTCCATGCTTATCTCTCTCAAGGCTGTATCCCAAGGTTACCTACAGCAGCTGGGGTGGAGTGACCTCTACAACCCATGAAATTGCTCTATTGGCGAATGTGATTGATGACACACCCTGGGAGGAGGGGGGGAAACAGGGTCATAATTGGGGTATAAATTATATAGGGTCAGAGCTGGCTTCACTTGGGAACGTAAGTACCAGGTCAAGGTCTGTTTAATTTGCATATTTTAAAAAATTTTATTTGTACATAATCTTTTATATTCTACAGTTTACGTCGTATAGCATGTCTTATTTTAATTGTGATGCTTCTGACATGAAAGAACACCAAAATTGGGTTCAAAGGTCTCTTCTAAACTGTCTTTTGGATGTAGCTAAGTGGGCAAAGATGTATGTACAGAAGTGACATTAGATAGCTGCAGCTAGCTGACCTTCACTAATCTCAAAAAAATTGGAGAGGTCTCCAGGAGATACTATGAGAATTAACCAGAATGAGAAGTCAGAAATAACTCCTGGAGAAGGCAGTAGAAGGATATGTTGTTCCTAAAAAAATAGAATAGAATAGAATAGAATAGAATAGAATAGAATAGAATAGAATAGAATAGAATAGAATAGAATAGAATAGAGTGGGGTGGGGTGGGGTGGGGTGGGGTGGGGTGGGGTGGGGTGGGGTGGGGTGGGGTGGGGTGGCGTGGCGTGGCGTGGGGTGGCGTGGGGTGGCGTAGAATAGAATAGAATAGAATAGAATAGAATAGAATAGAATAGAATAGAATAGAATAGAATAGAATAGAATAGAATAGAATAGAATTCTTTATTGGCCAAGTGTGATTCAACACACAAGGAATTTGTCTTGGTATATACGCTCTCGGAGTACATAAAAGAAAAGATACGTTCGTCAAGAATCATAAGGGACAACACTTAATGATAGTCATAGGGAAACAGTCAATATAAATATTAAGGATACCAGCAAGAAGGTCACAGTCATACAGTCATAAGTGGGAGGAGATGGGTGATAGGAACAATGAAAAGATTAATAGTAATGCAGACTTAGTAACTAGTTTGACAGCAAAAAGCATAATGTGTGATTATTGTCAACATAAATTGAATTTGACTCAAAAAGTCTCTACTTAAATGTAATTATCTTTGAGAAAACTTCTCTCTATTTTTTGGGTGACCCAATGAATGAAACAATCAAGTCAACAGTGTATATTCATTTTATACACACTTCAAGTTTGTTTGTTTTTTTCAAAGTGAGATAAAATCTACAAAATTTATGTGATTGATGATGGCTATGCGCTAACAACTCAGTGTCAACTCTTAGAAACCACCTTTAGAAGATTTTCTCCAGGATATCATTTGCATACATTGTGGAAATTATTTTTTTAAAAAAAATCCTTATCTAGATTACTTATTTGCATGTTTGATTTATGTTCTATTTTTATGGAGATTAAAAACAATGAAAGTCTACTCAAATGTCTACGCCAGGAAGAATGTGAACATAAATGTTGGGAAAACTGGAGATGAGGATGAGAATGATTGTATTTTCTCAAAGTATTAAAGAACATTAAAATATCTCTTTTGGAGGTAACATGGAGATATTTTGTGGAATTAAGAAGCAGTGGATGGAAACTGATCAAGGAGAAATTCAACCAAGAAATAAGGACAAATTTTCTGACAGAACAATCAGTCAATGGAACAACTTGCCTTCAGAAGTTGTGGGTACTTCATCACTGAATGAAAAAGAGCCTGGACAGCCATCTGTCAGAAATGTTATAGGATCTCCTGCAGTGGTGGGATCCTCCAGGTTTAACAACCAATTTGGTGATCGTGTGCTGCACCTACGCAGTTTGAAGAAATCTTCACTTCTGCAATCTTCATTACACCATTATTTTCGGAGGAGAAACACACTGAGGCACGACAATCTGCTCTGCCACATGAATCAGCTGAGAAGATAAAGGTAGGAAAATAGTGCGGGTGGGCAGGTGAGCCCATCTGATTGTTGGGGCTAACCGGTTCTCTCCCAGCTGATTGTCAGAGTTACCAGTTCATCCGAACCGGTCTGAACCAGTAGAATCCCACCCCTGGTCTCCTGCTTGAACAGGGGATTGAACTAAATGATCTACAAGGTGCCTTCCAACTCTGTTTTCTCTTCTCTTCTCTTCTCTTCTCTTCTCTTCTCTTCTCTTCTCTTCTCTTCTCTTCTCTTCTCTTCTCTTCTCTTCTCTTCTCTTCTCTTCTCTTCTCTTCTCCTCTCCTCTCCTCTCCTCTCCTCTCCTCTCCTCTCCTCTCCTCTGCTCTGCTCTGCTCTGCTCTGCTCTATACTACTCTACTCTACTCTACTCTACTCTACTCTACTCTACTCTACTCTACTCTACTCTACTCTACTCTACTCTCTTAATACTGCATAGATAGTCCTCGATTTATGACTACAACAGAGCCCATTTTTTTTTGTTCCTAAATGAGATATTTGTTAAGTGAATTTTGCCCCATTTTATGATCTTTCCTGCCACAGTTAAGTGAATTACTGCTGTTCTTAAATTAGTGACAGGGCTGTTAACTGAATCTGACGTCCCCCTTGACTTGTAGAAGGTAGCAAAAAGAGATCATACGACCTCAGGATACTCCACCATCATAAATTTGGGCCAGTTCCCAAGTGTCTGAATTTTGATCAAGTGGCCAAAAGGATGCTACAGCAGTCATAAGCATGAAAAATGGTTTTAACCCACATTTCTCAATGCCATTGTAATTTCAAATGGTCCCTAAATGAACTGTTGTAAGATGAGGAGTACCTGCAATTCATTGAAGTAACAAGTTACCACTGTGCAGGGTTACTTTTGGAGTATAAGACGCACCTAAATTTTCAGCTTCTTTTAGGAGGGAAAAAAGTGTGTCTTATACTCTGAAAAATATGGTATACATACAAAGGTAAAGGTTCCCCTTGCACATATGTGCAAGTCATTCCCGACTCTAGGGGGCAGTGCTCATCTCCGTTTCAAAGCCAAAGAACCAGCACTGTCCGAAGATGTCTCCATGGTCATGTGACTGGCATGACTAAACAACGAAGGCGCATGGAACGCTGTTACCTTCCCACCAAAGGTGGTCCCTATTTTTATAGTATACTTGCATTTTTTATGTGCTTTCGAACTGCTAGGTTGGCAGAAGCTGGGACAAATAACGGGTGCTCACCATTATGCTATACATTTATACATATATGTTATACATATATGCAACATTAAACCTAAGCATTAAATTTTGTACAAATTGCTAGAAGGTTACCCTTTACTCTTGCTCCTTTTATTTTATTGCATATGACTGTGGTGTTTTGTTAACTGTGGATGAATTTCTCCATCTCAACTTTCAAATCTCCATGAAGATAATAGAACCCCCAACCTACAGAATGGAGGATAACTAGGGTGGTATAAACAGGAAACAGCTGCTAGTGTTCCTCTGTTAGGACAGCAGAACTGAACACCATGTGCTGCTGAATATTCTGAGCTTGAAGGCATCATCACCCATTCTGCCTCCGAGAATCTGAGAGGAGTGAGTAAGCATTTCCCATATGCTGTATAGCAAGGAAGCTCCAGGGCAATAAAACATGCCTTTCTCTCCATTGCTTAAGCCTGGTACACGTTGCAAATGTGAAATAAGAATACTTTCTAGCCGTCAAATTGGGCAAAATTTGCACGAGGCCATGTTGTACAGAGCACGTACCTCTTTCAAAAAGGAACATCTAAATGCAAATGAATGAATGTTTCAAATCACCTCAATCGGAAAACACAAACAAAACTTGAAGACGTTCAAAACGGAGACAGACCACTTTATCTGTTCCTAGCAGAGGGTAACCTTTTGAATCGATACATAACAATTCTTGAAAATCCTCTTACAAAGGAAAAAAACATGGTTGCTTTCAAAAACTAACTTTGCTTGACATGTGGGCTTTCATTTGAATCTTCTCCAAGGTGGCACAGCCTAAATTGGTTGGGTTGACCAAAGAATTCTGGGACATAAAGATGGGATAGATTCTTCTTATTCTCTAACTTAGTAGCTTGTTACTTTTTTATTTATAGCATATGTACAATATTTCATCCTACATCTGATATCTTTTTGTGGATGCCTTTGTTGAGTGATGTCTATGGAGGTTCTCCATCATCTAGCTCATGGTTGTCCCAAAGTTCCTTTTTCAATAAAGTTGCTTTTTTGGGGGGGGGGGAAAGGCACCTTTGGGACTTTATGGGTGATATGTGGGTGTTGTGGTCCGCCACCAGCCTTCGGAGCTGGCAGTGGAGTCGGACAGTGAGGAGGCTGGGGATGAACAAGGGCCAGTCCTGGAGTCTGGAGAAGGCCTGGACGAGGGCTCTGCATTGGAGGCAGAGATGGGGACAGGGCCATCTGGGAATGATGCATGGATTCTGGAGCCTCCAGAGTCAGACAGCAGAGAGGCAGAGAAACAGGAGGAGCCTGTTCCTTGTGCATGCATGCACAGAGCTGCCAGAAAGCACAAACAGTTAAAAAAAAGGGCCGACTCAGGAATAAGGCCTGGAGATGATTGGCCCCTCCCATAAGGCTTAAAAGAGGAGCAAAGGCACGTGGGAACTTTGCAGGAAAGCAACGTTGTTAATTCTGTTCTATTTATTTATTTATTTATTTATTTAAATTTATATACCGCCCTTCTCCTAGTGGACTCAGGGCGGTGTACAGCCAAGAATAAAAAACACTCCAATACAAAATTTAAAATATTAATAAAAGAATTAAATAATTTTGGCCCAATAAATTTAAAAACCCAATAGGCAATTAAAATTTAAAACCCATAAAACTTTAAGCTTAAAAAAGAGGGGGGGGGGTTACGCCAGCCCAGCTTGACGAAATAAAAAAGTTTTTAGGGCACGGCGGAAAGCCCGGAGATCGGGTATCGTACGGATCTCCGGGGGCAAATCGTTCCAGAGGGCTGGTGCTGCCACAGAGAAGGCTCTCCCCCTGGGTGTCGCCAGCCGACATTGTCTGGCCGACGGCACCCCGAGGAGTCCCTCTCTGTGGGAGCGAACTGGCCGGTGGGAGGCTATTGGTGGCAGAAGGCGGTCCCGCAAGTACCCAGGCCCTATGCCATGGAGCGCTTTAAAGGTGGTCACTAACACCTTGAAGCGCACCCGGAAGACCACCGGAAGCCAATGCAGCTCACGCAGGAGAGGTGTCACATGGGAGCGCCCCCTTGCTCCCATAATCCCCTGCGCGGCCGCATTCTGCACCAGTTGGAGCCTCCGGGTGCACCTCAAGGGGAGCCCCATGTAGAGAGCATTGCAGTAGTCCAGGCGGGAAATGACGAGTGCCTGAGTGACTGTGCGTACGGAATCCCGATCTAGATAGGGACGCAACTGGCGTATCAGGCGAGCCTGATAAAAAGCCCCCCTGGCCACGGCCGTCACATGCTCCTCCAAAGACAGCCGTGCATCCAGGAGGACGCCCAAGTTGCGAGCCCTATCCGTGGGGGCCAATGACTCGCCCCCAATGGTCAGTGATGGAGTCAACTGGTCATATCGGGATGCCGGAAGCCACAGCCACTCGGTCTTGGAGGGGTTGAGTTGGAGCCTGTTGCCCCCCATCCAGATCCGCACGGCCTCCAGGCATCGGGACATCACTTCCACGGCATCGTTGGGGTGGCCTGGGGTGGAGAAGTACAGCTGAGTGTCATCAGCGTACTGATGGAACTTCACCCCAAAGCCACGGATGATCTCGCCCAGCGGCTTCACATAGATGTTGAACAGAAGGGGCGAAAGGACCGACCCTTGCGGCACTCCACAAGAGAGACGCCTCGGGGTCGACCTCTGCCCCCCTGCCAACACCGTCTGCGACCGGTCGGAGAGATAGGAGGAGAACCACCGCAAAACGGTGCCCCCCACTCCCAACCCCTCCAGCCGGCGCAGCATGATACCATGGTCGATGGTATCAAAAGCCGCTGAGAGATCTAACAGGACCAGGATAGAGGAGCAACCCCTATCCCGAGCCCTCCAGAGATCATCCACCAACGCGACCAATGCCGTTTCCGTGCTGTACCCGGGCCTGAAGCCGGACTGGAGCGGATCCAGATAGACAGCTTCATCCAGATACCCAGGAAGCTGATGCGCCACCACACTCTCAACAACCTTCGCCAAGAAGGGAAGGTTGGAGACTGGACGATAATTAGCCAAAATAGCTGGGTCCAGAGAAGGCTTCTTGAGGAGGGGCCTCACCACCGCCTCTTTCAAGGCAACTGGCAAGACACCCTCACTCAAAGAAGCATTAATAATCCTCTGGAGCCAGCCTCGTGTAACCTCCTGGGAGGCCAGCACCAACCAGGAGGGACACGGGTCCAATAAACATGTGGTCGCGTTCAGCCACCTGAGTATTCTGTCCACGTCCTCGGGAGCAACAGGATCAAACTCCTCCCAGATGACATCCTCAAGACCGGCCTCCATCATCCCACCTGTATCTACCCAGTTGGAGACCAGACCATCCCGAATCTGAGTGATTTTATCGTGCAGAAACTGAACAAAATCCTCAGCACGACCCTGCAAGGGGTCCTCCCGCGCTCCCGGATGGAGGAGGGAGCGGGTCACCCTGAACAGGGCGGCTGGGCGGTTATCTGCCGATGCAATAAGAGCGGAAAAATGGTTACATTTTGCCGCTTTTATCGCCACTAGGTAAGTCTTAATATGAGCTCTTACCAGTGTTCGGTCGGACTCGGAACGGCTGGACCTCCAACTGCTCTCTAGGCGTCTTTTCCGGCGCTTCATCTCCCTAAGCTCCTCAGAGAACCAAGGAGCCAGGTAAGCTCGGCGACGGGTCAGAGGCCGCAAAGGCACGACTCGGTCTAAAGCATCAGCGGCCGCCCTATCCCAGGCGGCCACCAACCCTTCAGCCGAGCCATGTGTCAGATCCTCAGGAAATGGCCCAAGCTCCGTCTGGAACCTCTCCGGGTCCATCAGGCGCCTGGGGCGGAACCATCTAATCTGTTCCGCCTCCCTGCAGCGGGGTATGGCGGTTAGAAAGTCGAGCCTAAGAAGGGAATGATCTGACCATGACAAGGGCTCAATCACTATCTCCCCTAATTCAAGATCATTTATCCACTGACCAGAGACAAAAATCAAGTCCAGAGTGTGTCCTCCCGTGTGAGTGGGTTCATGAATTAATTGGGTCAGGTCCATGGCCGTCATGGAAGCCATGAACTCCCGAGCCAACTCAGACGCCTCGCCGACAGATGGCAGGTTGAAATCCCCCATGACCATAAGCCTGGGGGTCTCAACCGCCACCTCGGCAATCACGCTTAGCAGCTCGGGCAGGGCAGCCGACAGGTGGCAGGGAGCCAGGTACGCAATCAGCAAACCCATCTGCCTCCCATGTCCCCACTTCACAAGGAGAGACTCACATCCAGCTATCTGAGGTACAGTGGCCTCCCTAGGGACAAGACTTTCCTTTACCAGAACCGCCACCCCCCCACCCCTCCCCTGGGACCTTGGCCGATGGAATGCAAAGAAACCCGGTGGGCACATCTCTACGAGGGGGACCCCCCCCTCCGGGCCCAACCAGGTTTCCGTAATACCTACCAGGTCCGCACCCCCCTCCTGGGCAAGATCACAAATGAGGGGGGCTTTATTTACCACGGACCTGGCATTGCACAACATCAGCCGAAGGCCCAGGGCCTGAGAATCTGAACAACCCGGGGAGCGAGAAAGGCATTGGGGGCCGGAGCACGCGATCGCTCGCAAATAGCGAGCACGTCCTCCCTTAACACGATATGGCCCCCTGCCACCGCTATATCTGCCCCTCCCACCCACAATGCCGATGGAAGCGCCCTCCACAGTATAGGAACTAGCCCTCTCAGCCCCCCCCAATAACTGTGGGTTGCCCCCCAAACCCATCCCAGTCATACACCTGTCATTTTCCCTCCCACCCCTTAAAAAACGTGTTAAAAACAAATACAGTGAACTTTTAAAAACCCCAACGCCTTCATGCCACCTCTCGGGATCCCAGGATCCGTCCTTGAGGTATTTTTTAGCTAGGCCGGTTGGCCACATCCAGGAATGGGGGGCATTCCTTAAAGCCAATAAGTCAGATTTAGAATAAAAACGTGGAGCCATAACCAGCCATAAAAAGGATGTGATGAAAATGGCCATCAGGAGATAATATTAGCGGACTAGGGACTGGGTGAGAACTCTTGCAGACATCAGAATCTCCCCACCCAGGCGTCCTCTCACAACACTGGATGAGGCATAGTTGGTACCCCCCATCGTCCTCTCACTACGACGGTTTCTCAAAACTTGTCTAAGAGTTCTGTTCGGCGGTCTCCTTGACAATGACAGGACTCTCACCCCTGCACAGTCAGTTCGATGTCCTAGAACCACAACTGCCCTCTCACGGCAGTGGGAAGTCCCGCCCAGAATACACCAGTTCCATAAAGGAGGAAAGACCAGAGCCATCCCGGCCGTCCAAGTCTGAGTTCAAATTCGCTTAAACCTGGGTGGGGCCCCAGAGATCTAAAAAGGGGGCCCAGGGTCGACCCCCCAGAGGTCTTTCATGCCCGAAGTGTGCCCAAGAAAGAACATAGGCACAGCTGATGCAACAGCAGGTATTCTCAGCGGCGACCAGCAGAGGGCAAGGTGGTCCCTTGATAGTTCATGGGTACAGCAGGTCTCAGATTCGCCGTCGGTGGCAGGAGAGGAAAAACCCAAGACAGCGAGCCCCCTCCAACTCCTTTGGCTCCACCACTCCAGCTCTGGCTCCTCTCTCCTCCATCCGACCGGCTCGAAACCTCCCAGACTCGCCAGGAAACCCTCCTCGACATTCCAAGAGAGGGCCCACTCCGACCCTGCTCCTCGGTCTCCCAGCGACCCGGCCCGCCGGCTCAGTCGCTCCAGCCTCTCCAAGGCCCCACAACTCCGCCGCCGGCCGCTGGAAATCATCATTGGAAGCCCGAATGCTGTTTGCAGCTCACTGAGCCCGCTGCAGCCGTCGGTCCTATCCTTTACCCAGGAACGGCGAAAAAGAACTCAGAAGCTCACAACAGCTCCCCCGGCTGTCTGGTAAGTCCTCCTTCCACCCATGTCGGGGGGGTAGTCACAAACAACCCCCCCGAAGGTCCTGTTTTAGGCCAAAAACATTCACCCCCCGGTAGAGACTCAACACGCAGTGGCCATTTTGAAAGCGGAATTTAGCAGGAATCTGGGAATTTAGCCATCCAGTCAGCATCTCTGTTTGAGATGGAATCCTGTTGTGGCCCACCAGCAGCCTGCGCGGATTGTTGCTGATCCCGACAACGAGGAAGCTGGTTTGGTGCTGTGCCCGCAGCCTGGGCAGCCAGCGCTCGAGTCAGACAGCGAGGAGGCTGAAGAAGAGGTGATGCCAGAGGCGGGGATTCAGCCAGGGCCTTCAGAACCTCCAGAGGCTCCTTTAAGTGAAGAGGATGAAGAGGAGGAGCTTCTTCTCAATGCACGGGGACACAGAGCTGCCAAAAGGAGCTCTTGAGGAGACCTCAGGAGGAGGTCTCCTCAAGAGTAAGGCTTGGGGCTAATTGGACACTCCCTTAGCCTATTTAAGAAAGTATACAGCTGGTAACAAGCTGCAGGAAACAACTTTAGTTCGCTAACCATCACGTTGGGATGTTTCTGCAAACCTTGTTTCTGGGATTTCTGCCAACTCCAGTAAGATTTTGAATATCTTATCTATGGAATTCCGGCAGGCTGTTAAGAACTCTTTATTAACAGCCAGCATTTGCTAAAACTGCGTTTTTGAGCAAACTAAGTTTTGTTCAGAGTTGGTGTGTGCTGTGTTCTTTGGGATCCATAGCTGGGGCAGGACAAATCTGTGTGGCTTTGCCAAGTAGACCTTCGGCAGAGTGTCAAGGGAGGTAAAAGCTGGTGATTATCCCAAAGGACTTCTCCCAAAGGACTTTTTACAACTAATTGGGACTCAGCTGTGAATGAATGTAATTCACAGCTGTTGCAATAAAAAAGGTTTTTGGGACTATTCGTGTGTTTTAATGACTCAGGAAGCCTAGGTCACAACAGTGGATGTCATTGTTTATGTATGTAGTTTCTCCCTAATTTTATCCCACTACACGCACACTCACAAACCCAGTGAGGTTGTTTGGGTTGTGAGAAAGTGACAACTCAAAGGTCTTAAAGCTGGGTTTCCCAGATACCGCTCCATCCTGAACAGACGTCCTGAGGAGCCAATGAATAGACCTATTTCAACAGCTGAGATTTATAGTTTGATCAGTACAAGAAGTAGCCCTTATTTATCTGTACTTCTTGTAACGCTTCTATAATCCAAGCCTTCCTCTTCCTCTTTCTCTCTGTCTCTGTCTCTTTCTCTCTGTCTTTCTCTCTCTCTCTCCATATGTCTGTCTCAGGGGTGCTATTCAGCAGGTTCTGACAGGTTCTGGAGAACCGGTAGCAGAAATTTGAGTAGTTCGGAGGACCAGCAAAAACCACCTCTGGCTGGCCCGAGAGTGGGGTGGGACTGGAGATTTTGCAGTAACCTTCCCCTGCCATGCCCACCAAGCCACACCATGCCCACCAAGCCACACCCACAGAACCGGTAGTAAAAAAAAATTGAATTTCACCACTGGTCTGTCTATCTGTCTCTCTCCCTCTCTCTCTGCTCTCTGTCTCTGTCTCTGTTTGTCTGTCTGTCTGTCTCTGTCTCTACTCTCTGTCTCTGTCTGTGTCTCTCTTTGTCTCTGTCTCTCTGCTCTCTGCCTCTCTCTCTCTGTCTCTATTTCTATCTCTCTCCATATCTCACTCTCTCCCTCCTCTCTCTCCCCCCTCCCTCTTTGTGTTTGTGAGTTTGTGTGTGTGTGTGTGTGTGTGTGTGTGTGTCCTTGCACATGTTAGTTTCAGACCAGCCAGAAGAATGACAAGAGCTGTTCAGATGATCTAAGACTAAGTTAAGTCCTTAAAAAACATGCTCCAGGTCAGTTGTGGGCGTTTTTTTTTTCTGGACATCACATATTTTGTGGGAAAACAGCCTGCTTTCTTTTAGGCCCTGACAGCGCCTTTGATTCATGTTAAACCAGCTTATCAAAAGCCAGAGTTATTACGGCGAACAACACTGAACTCTAAACAAGTCAGGCAAAGACAATCAGTCAGCTAACTGCTTTGGAAGGCATTTTTCTAAGTGTCCTGACACAGGAAGTCAATTCTTCTTTCGGCATATATACAGCAAGAACATTAAGGAAAAAATTATGAGGCATATTAATAAAAGACCATCCATAGGTCATCGGATTTCAGATTTTGGTTTAGGGGCTTTTATATTTGCTTTCGCTTTCAAAAAGAACAAGCAGCCAAGAGGCAAGTTTTTCAAAAGCAGTAAATTCTCTTGGGGGAAAAAAAAATATTGATCATTTCTTCAAGAAAATAAGGATCCAAAAATTGCATCTGTGGGATAAAAAAAAAAATCCTTTTGCAATTTTCCCTGCTTAGAATGAATTTGTGTGTTTGGCTCCTAAGAATACATAGCGGAACACACTCTTTTAGGAATAAGATCTGGGGTGAAAAACATGGCAGCAGAGTGTCTGTCTGCCTGCCTGCCTGCCTGCCTCCCCCCTCTCTCTCTGCAATTAAAAATCTAGAAGCTATGGGAAGAAATATCCATCTGGTTCAGTTCCAAGCCGGGAGAAAGGCCCTGGAGACAAAATGGAGGCTGGAGGCTGATTGGAAAGAGGGTCCATTTATTGATGAAGCAGAACAACCAAGCATATGGTTCTGGGGCAGCTGACCACATGGTGTTGAGAGTGGGGGCGTTATACCTTCTCTTGGGCTTTGCATTTGAGCTTCCTGTTCCTGCGCAAGAACATGTATTTTATTGGCAGTTGTCAGACTCTCATAGGACGATGTAGGGGTTATCTAGAGGTCCTAGCTGGCTCTATAGGCAAAGTACAAAACTTAGGTGTTTGCCTGAGCTAGGTTTGATTGAGGTTTCTGAGGGTGATGCTATGAAGGGACGTTGGGCAATTCCTATTATAGCTGAGGGCTAATCCTACCTTTGTTCAGACCTTGCTTCAGGAAATTTCAAAATATCCTGTCTTAAATGGATTTCTGCCTGCAGTTTTTGCTTTGCCTATGAATAGAGCTACCTAGATACTTTGGCTTCTTTCAAAAAGCTCTTTATCTTTTAAAGACTGACATCTGCTGTGGACTATTAAGGAAAGAAAGAGATAGGGAGAGATAGAGATAGAGATAGAGATAGAGATAGAGATAGAGATAGAGATAGAGATAGAGATAGAGATAGAGATAGAGATAGAGATAGACAGACAGACAGACAGACAGACAGACAGTTGGATGGAGAAAGGAAGGTAGGCAGACAGGCAGATAGATAGAGAAAGGTAGAGATAGAGATAGGTAGAAAGATAGCAAGTAGAGGCAGATGGACAGATAGATGTAGAAAGGTAGGTAGATAGGTAAGTAGGCAGATAAATGGGGAGGAGAGAGAGATAGGTAGAAAGGCAGACAGACAGACAGACAGAAAGAGATAGGGAGAGATAGAGATAGGTAGAAAGAAGATAGATAGATAGATAGATAGATAGATAGATAGATAGATAGATAGATTTTATTTATTTGTTTGTTTGTTTGTTTGTTTGTTTATTAGTTTGATTTCTATGCCACCCTTCTCCAGAGACTCAGGGCGGCTTACAATGCATTAAGCAATAGCCTTCATACTTTTGTATATACCTGCTTAGTAGGGCTTTCGCCCCCCTCCCCCAAGTGGTGTTCTATACACACACACACACACACACACACACACAGTCAGCTTATTGCACCCACAGTCCAGGTCCTCATTTTACCTACCTCGAAAGGATGGAAGGCTGAGTCAACCTTGAGCCTGGTGAGATTCGAACTTGCAGTAATTCCAGGAAGCTGGCGATAGATAGATAGATAGATAGATAGATAGATAGATAGATAGATAGATAGACAGACAGACAGACAGACAGACAGACAGACAGACAGACACTGCTGCCCATCTCACAAAAATGGAACAGCTTACAAAATCCACAAAACCACAAAATCCACAACATATAACCCCCATAAGATGCCTTCTGCATAGCCTTATTTATTTATGTATTGATTGATTGATTGATTGATTGCATTTCGAGAATTAATCTAAAACCATGCTTAACTCCATTGATGTCTCCTATAAATCCAGGGTGTGGGGGGGAATTAACTGACTAAAGCTTTTATTACCAACTACAAATATACAATCTTCTGGTGTGCCTCCCCTAGTTATTATAACTCACATTGCTAGCTCCAGAAACAGCTCGTTGTGACTTTTTATTCCCTAATCTTCTAATGCTTGGGTCATTCTCATGAGTTACATTCAGTCCACTTTCTCTAAATATTAAGGTCATTGATCATGCTTTGTTTAGGGATGCTTGTATGAATTGTTGCCTGTTTACTAATCATAAGGTTATCTTATCCTTCTCTGGGTCTATTGATTGTACTATTGATCTTGCTGTTCATTGCACACTTGGTCTTTTAGGCTATTTTGCAGCATTAACAAAAGGCATGTTTTCTTCCTTGTTGCCAAGGCCTTGATTTGGAGCCAAATAATACAAAACATTGAGGGAAGACCCTCCCCCTTAAAAAAATGAAATATGTTGAGAAATATTAAAAAGGCACAATATTACATTTTCCCTAAAGGAGAAATAAAAACAATCTTAAGGGAGACAGAAACTCAGAGCCCCAGTTTCTCTGCCCCAAGTAGAAACTGAGCAGAGGCCAGCTTTTAGAAATGCAGATTTGTTAATTTGATATTCTGAACAAAGGCAGAATGGGATTAGCCATCACCCAAGAGCCAAAACAGGAGGAAAGCCATTAAGACACAATAGAAATTGCCCAACAGCCTTTCAGAACCCAAGCCTTTTTGTTTCATCATCTCAGAGAGCCCAAACTTCAACCAAACCTTAACTCAGACAAACATGACCCCACATGTACCCATGGGAATCTGACAACAGCCAATATAATATGTGTTGTTGCACAGGAACAGGAAGTTCAAGTGCAAAGCCCAAGAGAAGGTATAAAAGCAACCCTCTCAACTCTATGTGGACAGCTACCCAGAATCACACATGCTTGATAGTTCTATTTCATCAATAAATTGATCCTCTTTCCAATCAGCCTCCAGCCTCCATTTTGTCTCCAGTGCCTTTCTCCCAGCTTGGAACTGAACCAGATGGATATTCCTTCCAACAACATCAACATACTTATTGACAAATAAAACATTAGATTTAAAATAAAGACAAGAATCTGAATTTCAGCAAGACTACAGTCCATTTACTATCTGAAGTAGCAGAACAGATTAAAGCAGGTGCTCAGAAAGTGTTTAACCAGCAGCTCAGGAGAAGGGAAAAAAAGGTATAACCAAGTTGTATTTGAAATTATCTACCCTAGTAGATAATTTGTTTGGTGTCCCCCTTTTTTCCCCCAGTACATTGTCATTGCCAAGGGTTAAAAAAATATATTGTTATAGTGGATACCATTTTCAACGGTAACATGCATAACATCTATCTAAGTAAATAGTACTTTATTACTTGCAATATAAGCATCTTTGGATGACAGTAGATTCATTCCTATTTCTGTCATTAATTCTGGGGAGTGCTTTGTCTGCAAGAATTCAATTTATTCCAATTGAATTGTTCTTTCCATCAGGAAGGTTGCTAACATTTAATCAGAATACCTTACCATTTTAATCCATTATTCCATGTCTTGAAATCTGGAACAATGAAGAACAAACTGAGACCTATCAGGTATTTGAAGAATTCTAGTTAAAATATGCTGTCTATCGTTACTACATACTACAAGAGTTAAATAAACCTACCAAACAAGCAATCTTTCAAAATTTTCCAGAATGCAATTTCTTTAACATGTTTTGGAATGCTAAATAGAATATGGTGGGTTTAATCTATGAAAAAAAAAAAACCCAAAACCCATATTCGAGATATGCAGATTTTAAACTAATTATAATTGTTATATAGTTTAAAGAATGTAAAGCATATGTAATAACATATGCACCAGCTGAAGAAAACACATTGAGTGATTTTTATTGCATATGATTTTTTTAAGGCTAATTAAAAATATATTTAAAAGCATTGGGTTCTGTAGGTGTTAGAATTGGAATATATTTATTCTGTTTTCATTATTTGATCAGTCATTGTAGATGTGATGCCTTTCAAAATGAATATTCATTACTTTTTGTCCTATTCACACCAGTTCTCAACAGGTACTATCGTAGGATACAAATCTTTCTGATTATTAATATTCTAAGCTGATTTCCCCCTTGATTGATCTGATCTTCTAAATATAAATTTTCCTGTTAAGCAGAGATGTCATTAGAAGATGCTACTAAGTTCTCTCCAGAAACCTCTTACTGCAAAATTCTAAATCTAAACTTTAGAGTTCATAGCTGGCATTCCAATCTGTAGATAAGTTTCATTAATATCTTTTGTGTGGGTGGTAATGAGTGGGGGGCGGGGGACAGACAGATATGGGGAAAATTCTACCTAAGCCTCTAATGATACCATATGTATCATTATATATTAGCAGACTTCCATTTTTCTTCTAAAATCACTCTTCACCCTTTGAATAAATAAAACAAGCAAAATCTCTACTCAGCTGTAAATGTGAAACAACATCCATTCCCAAACTCCAGCACGCCATTCAGAAAACTGTCTATTATCAAATCACAGCTGAACAATGCCAAGAACCTTGGAGAATTCCATGGGCAGATAAAGCTATTCAGATGTGAACGGCACATTATCATCAAATGAATAACAGAACAGAATATCATTTATCATTGTCAGTCAATGCCAGTTCATGCACACAATATGAAAGACTTTTGATTGCTGCATAATTCGGAAAGATTTCCTAACGCAGCTTTATAAAATGCCCTAACTATCTTTTTATACTTATGTTAATAATGCAGAGTTTTGTTTTGCTTTCACGCTGACTTTCTTCATTTCCTCATTATTTTAATTGTTCTGAGAGAGGGAGAGAAGGAAGGAAGGAAGGAAGGAAGGAAGGAAGGAAGGAAGGAAGGAAGGAAGGAAGGAAGGAAGGATTTTAGACTAAGTTGGGCACCAAAACCTTGTATTGAGATAGGAAGATCCAAAAGTTTTAAGACCAAGTGAAATTTTCAGAGGGTGAAGAAAGTTATTCAACCAGGCATAGGATAATCCTAGGTATTTATTTATGTATGTGATTTGGGTGGAAATCTGAATCAACCTTGAGCCGGTGAGACTCGAACTGCCAGCAGTTGGCAGAATTAGCCTGCACTACTGCATTCTAACCACTGCACCACTGTGGCTCTTATGATTTTGTTCTTGCAGAAATCCCTTCATAAGTGTAGAAGAAAAGAAAAAGAACTCTCCTATTGTTTTCATTGGATTAAGAGTACAGTAGAAGCACTGGTCACAACCATAATTCATTCCATAACTTTGGTTGCAAACCAATTTGGTCATGACCCAAACCTAATTTTGGAAATTTAGTGCTTACAAAAAAAAAAAAAAAAGGCATGGAAGGGGAAATCGGCTGAGGGGGAAAAAAATTGTGAATTTTTTGATTGGAAATTGATTTGGTCATGGTCAGAAGTGTTCATGACCAGAGGTTCAATTGTATTTTGCTTCAGTTTGATTTGTATTATATCTCACAATTCAGATTCCAGGAAGCAAACTTAACAGAGCCAAACAGATTTAATAACCTACAGAACGGAAGCAACTCATAATATGTTACACCTGGTGTGGACAGTGTATTAAATAACAATACCCATATTTTATGCTACATTACCTTCTTGCAAAATGACTAATATCCCAGCCGCCTTACCAGAAAAGTTATAGATAAGGGTCAACAGGTAATGTAATTACATACGGCATCACTTTACATAATGCAAAATTAGCAAATGGAATTATTTCAATAAATTTTATTTATTTATTTATTTATTTATTTGTTTGTTTGTTTATTTATTTATTTGGCAAAATCTCTTATCATTCGTATCTCTCCTAGAACCAAATTTTGGGTATTCTCGTGATAAATGATATTTATTTCTCTCGGGATTGAGATTATTTTGCTATTTATCAGAATTAGCTCTATTATGCAGCCTATTCCTCATTACGTGCCTAATTAATTCACAGTATTAAAAATTCATCATACTTTGTTCAGATCAGGCAAGCCAAAACCTTTTAATTTCACTGTGCTCAGAAGATTAATTCTTTTTCGGGTACTATAAGGGCTAATAATTTATTCCTATTATCCAATCAATCAGGAATCATCTCTTCTGTCCTCCCCTCCCCTTGCAGAATTGAACGGAAGAGTAGAGAAGCTTCTCTTTTTGTTGAAAATTTCAGAATATGGCATTGCAAAATTACTGTTAAGCCTCTTTTTGTCAATCTTTATGTCTTCTACTTCCTATGACTAAAACTTCCTTCCTTCCTTCCTTCCTTCCTTCCTTCCTTCCTTCCTTCCTTCCTTCCTTCCTTCCTTCCTTCCTTCCTTCCTTCCTTCCTGTTATGTATATAGTTTTGGTGGGAGATTTAAACAACAATAGGTCAATTGTGATTGGTCAGTTCCCTGGCCGGCAAGGTATATAAAGGGAGCTGTTTGCCTGTAACTTTGGCTCACTATACATTAAACAGTTGTTGTCACTACCTTGCTTCTGCCTCCTCAATCGCCCAACTTAACATTGGCAATGAAGGTGGGATCGAGGCACTGAGACGCAAGCTGAAAAAGAGCTACCAACAGCAGATTCAGCCAGGCTGCCAAGCCCGTACATAGCAGGACTACCACAATGTCTGCATATGTACCACCAAAGCCTTTCGACCCAGCCAGAGAGAAGTGGGGTTCATACATGATCTGGTTCAAGTGCTCCCTGGAAGCCAGCGACATGCAGAGCCTCCCTGAAAACGGGAAGAGAGCCCTCTTCCTGAGCCACTGCGGACTGGAGGTCTTTGACATGGCTGAGTCACTTTCAGAACCAACTCTGGTCCAGACTGTATCATGGGAAGTGCTACAAGCCATGCTTAAAGCACATTACACCCCGGTACCATCTAAGTTCGTGGAGCGCTACGAGTTCCAGCAGCGAGTACAGCGAGAAGAGCTGATCAGTGCATACATGGCTGCCCTGCATAAGGCTGTGATGCACTGCAAGTACCGAGACTTTGATGATGCACTCCTAGAGCAACTAATCTGTGGCTTTAGAGATATATGCCTACAGAGAAGGTTGCTCACAAGGCCTAACCTGACTCTATCCAGTGCCCTTGACGGAGCAAGGGCACATGAGTCATCCACCAAGGCTGCGGAGACCCTGCAACCGGTACACCGAGAGGCCACCCAGACCAACAGCGAGGAAGAGTCGGACGAGGACATCTTCCAAACCAAAAGACAGACACACGAGCAGAGATAGCACTGCAGGAGCTGCTCAAGCTGCAGAGGGGCACACCAGAGACAGACCTGTAAGTTCAGGGACATCATCTGCAGATGCTGCGAAAAGAAGGGGCAATTGGGGAGAGTCTACCAGGCAAGCCTACCAGTCAACCACAAGCCCTGGGACAGTTTCAGCCAATCAGAGCCAGCGCGACACAAGCGAACCAGTAAAGATGGCGACCAAAGGAAAAGGTGTGAATTTCAAAACTACAAGACCTGCAGCACCAGGATCGGCCAAGCCAGTGCGACCATCGAAAAGAAGGTCCACACCACAGTCAAGATCGAAGGACAACCCTGTGAGATGGAGATCAACACTGGGTCGTCCCTGTCCTTCATGTCCTGGACCACCCTGAAAACCATCCTTCACAGCGTCAAGAAGAGTCAGCTACAGACCCAGTGGATTTGGCTTCAAGAGTACCAGGGGAACTGCATCCCTGTGGAAGGAGTGGGCAAGTTCCAGGTCACGTATGGTGAGTACCAGAAGGAGCTACCCCTCACCGTGGTCAGAAAAACCCTACCAAGCCTCCTGGGCCTGGACTTGTTCAAGGCCCTAGGAATGGGATTCGCCGGTGTCCACAGCGCCAGCGGCAGCACCCTGAAGGACGACCTCATGCAGGAGTTCTAGGACATGTTTGACGACCGGCTGGGCAACTAGCTCAAGCCCGAGAAGGTTGGAGGACTTAGCTGTGAATCCCGGGATCCAGCACTGCCCCAGCGAGACGCCACTCCCAGCCGAGGAAATCAACGCCCCCGATGAAATCCAGAAGGTTCCATTGGCGGAGCCGGGAGAAACAAAAGGTCCCTCTGACTGGCTTGACACCATGTCTCAGACTGAACTGCACAGGTCAACCAGGGTCCAGACACACCCTGGTCACCTGCGGGACTTTGTATGCAAATGTATAAACTAAGTGCCTTTTGGGAGGGGAAGAGTGTTATGTATATAGTTTTGGCGGTAGATTTAAACAACAATAGGTCAATTGTGATTGGTCAGCTCCCTGGCCGGCAGGTATATAAAGACAGTGTTTGCCTGTTACCTTTGCTGAAATCTCACTATACATTAAAGAGCTGTTGTCACTACCTTGCTTCTGCCTCCTCAATTGCCCAACTTATCACTTCCTTTCTTCCTCCCTCCCTCCCTCCCTCCTTCCTCCCTTCCTAGTAAGCTCCTCCCTTTTTCTCTGTTTTCCTGCATATACCCCAGGGCATTAAACTTTTGCAATGTGACAAAAATCCCTTGACATTCTTGAACAGCTAAACTGATGCTGGCTCATGCATGCAGATAACACTATTGTTAATGAATTCTTTTTAAACCAAATTCCATCTCCCTCCCTCCCTCTTAATTATGGTTTGTTAAAACTAGGATCATCCAAATTCCATTCTGCTTCTAGGGTTTTGCAGAGTATGGAAGGAAACAAAACTAATTCCTACATGATGAGCTGAATTTATCAGGAGTCACCACAAGGCATACATTTTTATCGGAATGCTTAATATTCCTACCTTTTGCAGTTTCAGGCATAAGCACATACCCAGCTCTTTATTAAATTTTGATTTCAATTCTATAGACACAGAACTCTTTCCACTCTATGCAAACACAGCATAAACAATTCATAGCAACAGCGTGTTCCAACTGAGTATATAATTGTGTAATGAGTAACGAATGAAATTGGGTCCTTAATGCTATAACATTTTCTCAGCACCAAATAAGCTGAATTATTTAATTGTACTTTGTGCATAGAAAGGTTTGCCGCAAGTAACTTAAAAAAATATGAAAAGTCTGTATTATATTGGGTTTTTTCCACACTTCATTTTCATTGTATGCTGTCCAGGGTCCTTAGAAAATGAGATGGGTTATAAATAACAAATGAACGGATAGATAAATATTCCCCGAATGGCCATTTTGTAGTGTATAAAACCCAGAAAAATATTCCAGGTATTCAGATTGATTAGGAAGTCCACTGTCTTTCTTGACATAAATTTGAGAGAGCAAGAGATATATAAAATCATTTTTTTTAAAAAAAAAAAAACAGATTTAGCATGAAAGACGTTATGACTTCATTAAAGCCTGATTATGAACAGAGCTGTCTGTGTGTTTTTGTTGACTTTTTCATGGAAAACAGATCTGTTTGGGGACAGACAATCATATCGGTTTTTCTCTTTAGCTAAGCTGTTTTCTTCTAATGGAACTAAATTCAAATTATTTAGCTTGTTAGCATCATTACTAGTTCAGTTGCAACAATGACTTTTTTCCCCCAGTTATTTTACTGCAGGATATCCTTGAGATTTATGAGTTTGCCAAAGTTGGAGTAAAACAATCCACAATACTATTAATTTTATTTTCCATCTGTCATTTACAAGTCAGACTTAACTTTTTAACCATATCAAGATATCAAAAGCTGTCAAATGAGCAAAATAATTATCAAACAATGCTTGGAGGATGGCCACAATGATTCAATAATCATAATATCAATTTCTCTGCTGAAATGGATGGCAGATGTGTATTTATTAACATTTTCTTTTATCCTAACTGAGGGCAAAGAAGAGGAATGTTGAGAAAACTCACATGATTTACGACTTGTTTTTCATGGCATTTTCTTTAATCCTCCTTTTTTTCCCTTTAATTTTCATTGTTAGCAGTTACGTATATGTAATTCCCCCCCCCCCCCCTGAAAGATTAAAAAAGAGCAAGTTGAGTGAACAGGAAAAGGAACAACTCTGCTTTGTCTTGTTGCGTTCACAATAGCTTTAGATGCAGGAATCTAAAGTCATGAAGCTTTTCACAGTGTGGAGAACTGAAAGCCATTTTAACATCTTCCAATCATACACATTTTGAACTGAAGACTCCAGTGGAAAACAGTTTGGCAAGCCGAGTTTTCAATTATCCCAGAAACCTAAAAACCTGCTATTGGCTTTTAGGAATCCCTTTCAAATTTTAGACTGAGGGCAACCAGGTGAAATTCCTGTGGATTTTTACAGGGGGTTCAATCTATACATGATTGAAAGCTATAACAAGAACTAGGCAACAAAAAGTAACTCAGAGATGACACAGTACTTGCATTGTTTTAGTGGTTAAAGTTTCTTTTTTTTTAAAAAAAAAGAGGAGTTTTTCTATTTTATTTTATTTTTTTATTTTAAAACATTTCATCTTCTATTAAACAGTGTGTCATTTGGGTACAAATATCTCTGTGCAATAACAATCAAAATTTACAACAGTGTTCATTACATTGATATTGATTCTCTAATCTTACAATAATAATAATAATGAGCATAATACATCTATTCATTTCTCCGTCTTAACATATCTTCTAATAAGAATATAATAATATTACATATAATAATCTTAATAGTCATATTAGTAAGAATCATTGTATTGTTTACTTCTCTATCTATATTTCACTGATCTCCATTTATTTCTATTTTTATTTTCCAACCATTCATAAAATAACTCCCATGTCATATAATATTCAGTTTGTTCTTCCTCCTTTATAGCAAGCATTAATCTATTCATTTCTGCACATTCTAATATTTTCCTAATCAAATTCTTATCAGTAGGGATTTCTCTGCTTTTCCAGCTTTGTGCAAATACAATTCTATCGGTGGTTAATACGTTTATATTTAAATATGCATTCCCTTTACTATAAGTGGTTAATATTTCTTGTGGCACACATCTTCACAGCCTGTAATTCACTCCATAAAGTGCATGGGAAACAATCTGAGAAGGAATATCTGATTAAATGGGTAGTGGTGGAAGGAAAAAGAGAAAGTGAACTCTTAATTGCATTACCAACATGATATTTACATACTATTTTGCTTTCAAAGTAACTTCTGCTTTACTCATGGAAGGAAAACGAGAAAGGGAGGCATTTGTAGGCAAGACATTAAAGAGCTTTGTAGCCCATTATATTTTTAAAAAGTAGAAAATCTATTGAAGTGTATTTCTATGGAGAATCTCTGTCGTCCAAGTCATGGTTGTCCTAAAAATGCTTTTTTAAAGAGGCAACTGGGCTTTCTGTTTTTTCTTTGAAGATGTTTCGCTTCTCATCCAAGAAGCTTCTTCAGCTCTGACTGGATGGTGGGGAATGGAAGGATTTATACTCCTTGAAGACAGCTGGTCATTTGCATTATTTTAGAGTGTCATTAAGGCTCTCTGGAGGTTTATCTGTGTCATCAGGGTCACCTGAGGGGTTCAAATGGATGTGGAGTCTTCTTGGAACTGTATTGAAGTTTATACTAGGAAAGTTTCTTTCTTGAGTCCTTCATTTCTGTTGACTGGTTAGGGAGAAAGTCTTCTCATTTGGGCTTCAAATCATAAGCCATTATTATCTGTTTTTGGGACAGCCACTCTCAGTTAGGCCACAAGTATTTCCCATCCAGAAGGACTCTTAACCTTGGATGATATTAAAACGATATTTGAATGCTCTTGTCAGTAGGATATGGCAAACTCTGCTCTTTTGGTCTTTAAGTAGTATAGCTCTCACGAACCATTAATGCCATGCCCAGTTATGTTATTGAATCAACCCGGTACCTTTGTTTATCTGTTTATTTCCTGGATTTCTGTCACACTTCTTCTCCAGAAGCTAAAGGCTAAAAACTGCTCATCCACAATATTTTTTGACAAAAAAGAAACCAGTTAAATAGGCTAAGCAGAGAGTTAGTGATCCAAAATCAAAACTGGACTTCTCATATCATGTCTAAGTTTTTGATACTATACTGGTATCTATGAGCTTTTCCATTGATACCTGCTATTGTTCCTCTCTCCCTCCCTCCCTCCCTCCCTCCCTCCCTCCCTTCCTTTAAAAGTAAAAGAAAATGGGCATATTATAAGCTCCTAGGTCCAACAAAAGTGATATAGAAGCATCTAGTTATTATTAGAAAATGTAGCAAAATAAACTAGGATGACTGTGTAATTTCCTATCTCCATTCTTTCCTGTATATCTTATATTATAATTCATTTTCAGTGTAAAGGGAGATTCAACAATATGTTCTACTTTAAATCTGGTTGTGCCAAATCTGGAGCATAAATTCCATTTTCTGAACTTCACGCTTCGGTGAGCTCTCTTATAAGGCATCTCCTCCCCCCACCAACCCAAGCCCAGGTAGATAGAAATCTGTCATATCCAACATACGTTTCTCACCACTAAAATCAATATCGGCGAGCAGCTCCAACTTCAGATAAAATTCAGCAAGCTGGGTGGAACAAGACAATGGAGGTTTTAAAGTTGCTGTTCTGACATTATTCAAGCATTGTTTTAAGCCATTTGAAGTGAAAGTTGACTGCCGCTCAGATAAAGTATCTAGAATACTAATATGGATAAATAGGAAGCTATAGACCAGCGGTGTTAAACTCAAGGCCCGGGAGATGGATCTGGCCCATGGGCTGCTTAGATCTGGCCTGCAGGGCTGCCCTGGAAACACCTAAGGACTGGCCTGTAGTGCCTCTGCCAGTTAAAACGGACCTCAAGAGGGCTGCACGCAGCCCTCCCGAGCTCTGTTTTTGCTGGCAGAGGATTGCAGGAGGCTGTCGCAGCTGAAAATGGAAGATTGGAGGAGACTGTTTTCACTGGCAGAGTGCTAGGGCCTCCACAGGCACCCCTGATATGAGTGACATTGAGCTGGCCATGCCCGCCCTGACCATGCCCCCCCAACCATGCCCCCCTGCCATGTGACCCTCAATGAAATCAAGTTTGATACCCCTCCTATAACCTATCTCAAATTAAGACTAACTTGTGCTGATGTTATGAATACATCCATTTACATTTTATTTATTTATTTATTTATTTATTTATTTATTTATTTATTTATTTATTTATTTATTTATTTATTTATTATATTCTATACCGCCTTTCTCCCGCAGGACTCAAGGCGGTGTACAGTCAAGAAAAAATAAAAGATACATAAACATCATAAAATTGATAATTAAAATTATAGCATAGTTTAGCCCAAATAAATAAAACCCAGAATTATATAATATTTTAATCATTCCCAGTTAACGTGCTTAGCCCCGCCTGATTGAACATCAGGGTCTTGAGGGCACAGCGGAAAGCATGGAGATTAGGGATGTTTCGTATATCCGGGGGCAGTTCATTCCAAAGGTTTGGAGCCCTTACAGAGAAGGCCCTCCCCCTGGGAGTCGCTAGTTGGCACAATTTGACTGATGGTACCCTGAGTAGTCCCTCCCTGTGAGAACGAACTGGTCGGTGGGAGGCTATTGGTGGCAAAAGACGGTCTCGTAAGTAATTTTGAGATCAAAGCAGCGGTGAAATCTATCTGGATCATGTGAACCTATAGTGCAAGTAGTGGGAGGCTCTGCCCATCCACTAGGTCATCATTAGGTCCTGTTTTTTACTCTCAGCATATGCGCAGAAGTGCGTGTGCGCTCACATTCCCGAACCGCTAGCGAAGGTAAGTGCATTTCACCGCTCGATCAAAGACTAAAACAGTTGAAGATATAAAGTCTGCAGACTGTGGGGAGATCCATTATATTTAGGAAAAAAAGCTAGACATTTAATATTTGATAAAGCTTAAGTAAGTTGACCTCATTTAAAATTCTGGTGGTTGAGAACATAGCTATCTGTGTACATGAAGGCCTTGAGTTTCAACCCTTTGTTTAGTGACTGTTCAAATCTAGTGGCATTGAAATATTTATTTATTTATTTAATTTATATACCGCCCTTCTCCCTAGGGACTCAGGGCGGTGTATAGCCAACTTAAAACACAGAAATATAAAATTTAAAACAATTTTAAAAGATATTAAATATTTTGGCCCATATCAATTAAAATGAAATTACCCCATTAAACATTTAAAATTCTGAATTGGCAATTCAAATTAAAACTTTTTTTAAAAAAATAAATAAATTAGGCTAGCCCGGCTTGATGAAATAAAAGCATCTTGAGGGCCCGGCGGAAGGTGTGTAAGTCAGAAATCGTCCGTATCTTGGGTGGCAATTCGTTCCAGAGGGCAGGAGCCCTGACAGAGAAGGCTCTCCCCCTGGGGGTTGCCAGCCGACATTGCTTGGCTAATGGCACCCGGAGGAGGCCCTCTCTGTGGGAGCGAGTTGGTCGATGGGAGGCTATTGGTAGCAGCAGGCGGTCTTGTAAATATCCAGGTCCTAAGCCATGGAATGCTCTAAAGGTGGTAATCAATACCTTGAATTGCACACGGAGGACCACCGGGAGCCAGTGCAGCTCGCGCAGGAGAGGTGTTACATGGGAGCGCCATGACGCTCCCATAACCACCCGCGCGGCCGCATTCTGGACCAATTGGAGACTCCGGGTGCTCTTCAAGGGGAGCCCCGTGTAGAGAGTGACTTATAATCAGTTTTCACACATACGACCATTGCACCATTCCCATGACCACATGATCAACATGTGGGGTGCTTGGCAACTGGCAGGTATTGATGATGGTTGTACATGATCATCATTTGTAACTTCCCAGCTAATTTCTGAAAAGCAAAGTCAGGGGAGGGAGCCAGATTTCCCTCAACAAATCACTTACCAACCGCAGTGATTCATTTAACAACGGTGGCAAAAAATATCATAATATGAAACACAACTCACTTAACAGCTGCCTTACTTAGCAATGAAATTTTGTGCTCAGTGGTGGTTGTAAGTTGAGAATGTATCTAATTATCTAATTGTATATCTCTCCATATGTGTTTTTGTCTGTGTTTCAATTGGGTGAAATCCAGCAGGTTCTGGCAGGTTCTGGAGAACCGATAGCAGAAATTTTGAGTAGTTCGGAGAACCGGCAAATACCACCTCTGGCTGACCCCAGAGTGGGGTGGGAATGGAGATTTTGCAATATCCTTCCCCCAGGAGTCAGGAGGGAATGCGGATTTTGCAGTACCCTCTCTGTGCCACGCCCACCAAGCCACGCCCACCAAGCCACACCATGCCCACCATGCTCACCAAGTAAAAAAAAATTGGATTTCGCCACTGGTGAATGTATGTATGTATGTATGTATGTATGTATGTATTCTCTATCGATCTATCTATCTATCTCTATCTATATATATGTATCTCTATCTATGTATCTATGCATATCTCTCTCCCCCCCTCTCTCTATCTATCTTTGCATCTTATTAGTCCAATGGAATACAGAGGATATGTATGGAATATTATATATACACACATACACTGTTATAAAAGGTTTCATGTGAAAACAAATTTATTCATCCCAAGAATAAGTATGTCAAAAACTTTTTCCCCTCTTTTGAAGTTAAGTCCCTCATCCCGAAATAATTCATACTTGCTATAAATTATATATATATATATATATATATATATATATATATATATATATATATATATATATATAGCTACTTAATAGCTCTGGGTTTATCATCATTTATTTTTAGAACTTTAGGCAAGTGCAATAATAATTGCTGATTTTTTTTCATTGAATAATGTACAGCGAATGAAAAGTAAGTTTGCTTTCTATGATTGATGATTATATTAATCAGGGAAAAGTTAGGCACACAACATTTGAAGCAAGTTGAAGTCTTCTGATACTGGGAGAATGAATATATGAGTATATTAGAATAAAATTAGAATTTTTTATTGGCCAAGTGTGATTGGATACACAAGGAATTTGTCTTTGGTGCATATCAGGGTTGAAATCCAGCAGGTTCTGACAGGTTCTGGAGAACTGGCAGTGGAAATTTTGAATAGTTCAGATAACTGGAAAATACCACCTGTGGCTAACCCTAGAGGGGGTGGGAATGGAGATTTTGCAGTATCCTTCCCCTGGAATGGGGTGGGAATGGAGATTTTGCAGTATCCTTCCCCTGCCACAAACACCAAGCCACACCACGCCTACCAAGCCATGCCCACAGAACTGGTAGTAAACTGGTGCATATGTACCTTATATATATATGTTTTCTGAGGTTTTCGTGGGTGTTTGTATGTAGGTTTTTGGTTATTCGGGTCTTCTCCCGTGTAGAATTGGAAGTATCTTGGCGACGTTTCGACGAAGTCTCATTCGTCATCTTCAGGCTGGTGTTCTCGGCTTCGTTGCTCCTGGAAGCACGAAGCAGTTTAATGGTCTTATAAATATTTTGTCTCTTATGTAGTATTCTACTGAAACTTGGAGAAAATAATTTGTGTCTTTGGATCAAGAAGCATTTCCTCTTTTTGTGGGCAAGATCCCTTTACTTAGCTTATTTGAATGACTTTTGATCCATTGTGGGCTTCCTTCCTTCCCAATTGATGCAACTTCAAGATGGCTCAAGGTCAACTCCTTTCTAAGGTGGGTAAATTGAGGACCCAGTTTGTGGGGGCAGTAAGCTGACTTTGTATAAATATACAAAAGTATGAAGGCTATTGCTTAACGCATTGTAAGCCGCCCTGAGTCTCCGGAGAAGGGCGGCATATAAATCAATTTTTTTTAAAAAAATGGAACTGCAATTCCTAGAATTCCCTGACCATGTCTCAGAAACTAATCCCAAAATTAGGACATTGTCCAAATTAGATGATACTAACTTTTATTTATTTATTTTAATTTATTGACCACTCAAATCAAGTAGATGGCTAATATATGCATGGAAAGTCAAGGATGTCTAATAGCCCAAAATGTACAAGAGTAATCCTTGCAGTATCAAAATGCATCAAGAATGCTGTTTTACAGCTAAAGATAGGTTGGGTTTTCTATGAATTGCCTTAATTATCTCCTTAATTTCTGGCTGAAATTGATTTTTCCCCTGTGGATCTGGCTCCATTAGTTTTCAGAGACCATTTTAAATCAACCTGACTAATAAAAGTTAATAGCAAACTTCTTTCTTTAGGATTCCCTTTGGAAACTCTGTTAGGGATGGAAAATGCCAAGTGTCATCTTATACAGAAGTGGCCAAAATTGTGGAAGCCTTTTGGGAAAAGTGCATTTTCTAAAACGAGCTAATAACACCACTTATTTTTGGGGTAATACCATAAGACTATATATCAATGGAAAGATAATTTAATCAAGAATGTAATGCAATAACTTTTATGAAGGATTTGCTATTAGAATAGCGGTTACAGTATAAAGAAGAAAAGTGAAACACAGAGAAAACACAAGATAGACAAAAATGATCACCATAGGAAAAAAAAGAGATGTACAAAAATTATCAACATCTCAGTTAGTTGGGTAACCTTTAGCATGAATGATGGCCTTACAATGTCTTCCCATGGAGTCAACCAAGTCTTTTAGTTCTGCAGCTGTTATAATGTGAAACCAAGATGGAATGATTGCTTGTATTAACTGGGTTTTCTTGCTGGGTCGCTTCTGACTAACAAGTTTCTTTAGTCGTCTCCATAGATTTTCAATTGAGTGAAGGTCTGGGCTATTCCCAGGCCATTCCAGCAGTGGAATAGGATTATCTTGAAACTCCCCCCCCAAAAAATACACGTTATTAGCCATCAAACCTCAAAAATACACTTTTCCCAAAAGGTTTCCACAATTTTAGGCACTACTGTAGAGTGTATCTGGGATACCAATTTCCAAACCAGTTTAAGCTTAGTATCCAACCTTACAATTAATGGATTCTTCTCAAATGGGCACATGGCATCATCTTATCTCTCTTCAATTCTAATTTTACGTTTTGGAGAGCTTTCACCTGGGCCAGGTTGAATGTCCCATCCTCTGAATTAAAGGTGCTTTTTCAAAAACAAACAAACAAACAAACAAACAAACCCTGAAGAAGCTTCATGAATGAGAAGCAAAACATTTTCAAGGGGAAAAAAACTAAGAAAGTCCAGTTGTCTTTTGGAAGAAGCATTTTTGGGACAACCATGACCTGAATGATTGAGAATCCACATTGACATCTATGGACATCTGAAGTTTTGTGAGAATGGTATAAATGCATTCCTTTGTAGCAGTGTGAGGGAAGTTTCCCCTCCTAGAAGAATGAAATATTGTGAGAAATATTTAAAAAGGCAGAATATTATATTTCCCCTAAAGGAGAAACAGAAATCTTAAGGGAGAAAGAAATTCCAGGTCCCTGCACCCAGCAGATATTTGGTGCCCATTAAGAAGGACTGGGCCAACCTATCTACAAGACAAAAGACCTCAGCCCCAGGGTGATGGGATGACCCTCCAGGACATAATAGGGTTATCTAGCAGAAGAGCACAATCTAAGGACACTGCATTACCCAGCAAGCTTCAATTAAACCTGGTCACTCAGACAACCTCAGTCATGATCTCTGCATAGACCCATGGGAGTCTGACTGCAACCAGTAGAATACATATTCTTGCCACAGGAACAGGAAGTTCACGCTCAAAGTCCAGAGAGAGTATAAATAAAGCTCACTCTCCACTCCATGTGGTCAGCTGCCCAGGACCTCAAACCAATGTGGTCCTGTCCATCTTTCCAATCAGCCTCCATGTTTCCAGTGTCTTTCTCCCCACTTGGAACTGAACCAGATGGATATTTCTTCCAAAAAGTGTTTCTGCTCAACTGGAGATGCTACTATTGACCATTTGAAAATCTTGTTATGTAGGTCTACGCAAGAGAGACACTGTGGTATATTGCTTCTCCTAGCTTCCCTTGCCATTGACAATACCTGTTAGGTGACTGTAAATCAACAACTTCTACAAAACCACACATTTTCTGAACTAAAGGCTGGAGAAGCTCGACCAAGGATGAAATCCAGCAGGTTCTGACAGGTTCTGGAGAACCGGTAACAGAAATTTTGAGTAGTTCGGAGAACCGGCAAATTCCACCTCTGGTTGGCCCCAGAGTGGGGTGAGAACGGAGATTTTGCAATATCATTCTCCCAGGAGTTGGGAGGGAATGGAGATTTTGCAGTACCCTCTCCGTGCCATGCCCACCAAGCCACACCATGACCACCAAGCCACACCATGCCCACCAAGCCATGCCCATAGAACCGGTAGTTTAAAAAAAATAGATTTCACCATTCCAAGCCAAATATGAGGTGCTAATTCAAATCAAATATTATTTAGAGCCAGCATCAAATTGAAAGCTGAAAAGATTTCTTACTTATTAAGAGAGAGAGAGAGAGAGAGAGAGAGAGAGAGAGAGAGAGAGAGAGAAAAGAGAGAGAGAGAGAGAGGGAGGGAGGGAGGGAGGGAGGGAGGGAGGGAGAGGGAGGGAGGGAGGGAGGGCGGAGAGGGAGAGAGAGAAGCTTAGGCTATAATTTTCTATCCCTTTATGTGAAAATAAGTAGGGAATATAGAACTCAGGGATTGCACTGGAAAATTAGATGTTACTAGAACCTTAAAACAGATATTTGTTTGTATACATGAATTGTTACACTGGATTTTGTATGGTACTACTCGATAAGACACGCTGTATCTTATTTATATGCTTATATGAATATTAACATACCGTGCAATTTTTTTCCCCTATCTAGTTTAAATATGTAGTTATATTCAGAGCTCATGCTAGTGATGCTTAAACCTGGAATAAAATGTAAAAAGTTATCTAAACAATTTCAACCCTTTAAAAAAAAAAATCCTCGTTCCATACTGTTTGACATCATTTCCTTAAAACGTTCACCAGAGTAGGAGGAACATTGCAGAAGCATTTGGAAAATGACTTAGAATGACTTTAAGTGCAATTCTATAATCATAAAAATAAAAAGCCTCCTGTCTAACTTACTCAATGCATCTTCCGTTGGGTATAAGCATGGAGGGAGAAAGAGAGATTAAAGGGAAGTTTTTAAAATAATTCTTATGGCCTATGTCCTTCATTTTTTAAAAAAAATTAGATTTATATGCCGCCCTTCTCCAGAGATTCAGGGCGGCTTACAATGCGTTAAGCAATAGCCTTCATCCTTTTGTATATTTGTATACAAAGTCAGCTTATTGCCCCCACAAACTGGGTCCTCTTTTTACCTACCTTAGAAAGGATGGAAGGCTGAGTCAACCTTGAGCCTCGAACTTGCATAATTGCAGACAGCTGGGTGTTAATAACAGGCTATTAACCAGTTGAGCTATCTGAGGCTCTTTTAATGCTGCTTGGGGTTAGGCATCAACCTACACTCTGTTTGAGATGATAATGTGATAGCATCTCCTTGATGCTTGAGCAGGGGTTGGACTAGAAGACCTCCAAAGTCCCTTCCAATTCTATTATTCTATTAATCCATAGGATGTGGCTGCAATATTATTATTTATCCCCTCTATTATTTTTATTTCCCCTTTTATTGTTGTTGTTGTTGTTGTTATTATCATCATCATCTTTTATTCATTAAACATGTGTGGTAAGAGCCTTGGTGGAGCAGCGGACTAAAGTACTGTTAAAGTAGCACTTAGCTGCCAGCTGCCTGCAATTACTGCGAGTTCAAATCTCACCAGGCTCAAGGTTGACTTAGCCTTCCATCCTTCCGAGGTACGTAAAATGAGGACCCGGTTTGTGGGGGCAATAAACTGACTTTGCATAAAAAAGAACACCATTGGGGGGGTGGGGCAAAAGCCCTACTAAGCAGGTATATACAAATGTGTATTTCTCTTTAGCCAGATTCTTCTTTTTACGTAGGAAGAACCTGGCTAAAGACAAATACACATAAAGCCTACAAAAAAGAAAAGAAAACAAATACTATACTTTTTTAGGGAGGATACATGAGATGAGAGTGTGGCTAACTGATGACAGCTTATAAATCTGAAATACATCTATCTTAGTCTCCCAATGGGCAGCAGAGGTCTGCTGGCTGCGAGAAAAAAAAGCCTAGAAACTAGTGGATTGTGTTTTCACTGAACTAGGGCTGCATAAAAATCTTGGTGTTTGTTTGTTTGTTTTTTTAAATTTTGATTTATATGCCACCCTTCTTCGGAGACTCAGGGCAGCTTACAATGCGTTGAGCAATAGCCTTCATACTTTTGTATATTTATACAAAGTCAGCTTATTGCCCCCACAAACTGGGTCCTCAATTTACCTACCTTAGAAAGGATGGAAGGCTGAGTCAACTTTGAGCCTGGTGAGATTTGAACTTGCAGTAATTGCAGACAGCTGAATGTTAATTACAGTGCTTTAGTCTGCCACACCACCAGGCTCTTTTTACGTAGGAAGAACCTGGAAGAACATATATATTTGTTTTGTTTTGTTTTTTTATTTTCAGATGGCATCTTTCTGCCATTTTGGAGTTCTAAGCCATCAGTAGAAAGATATCTGAAGGTAATTTCAGTGAAATAATAGGACAGCTGTAGTAGCCTGTGATACCTAGAAATTCAGGAGGAATCTAAAAATGTCTTTTCAGGCTAAGAAATCTTATTACTTGCACAAGGCATAAGCACTATGTTGCTAATGCTTTTCTCTGTCGTTTGTGCTTTAAAACAAATGGAAGCTTTCCAGTTTAGCCACTGATAGCAGTCCCTAAGTTTACTTAATGATTGAGACTCCATAAGAGTGTTTGAAGCTGTGAAATGTCATTGGGAAACAAAACCATTCCAACATCATTCATCTGTAGCACGATCAGTGGTCCTTATGAGACAAATTCACTCACAAGTTATTACAGTTTGCAGGTTGTTAAAGGAACAAAGCTAACTTTATCCAACGGGGACCATATAAATCAGCTGGGATGCAACAGTTATATTACATCCAAACTGTAGTTTTATCATTTTATCGTGCCAGAGATCAATCTTTGCCATGCCTGTCTGACTTTGAGTTGCAACTAGGATGTATGTGTCAGTGGCCAGATTCTTTCTGTCATTTCTCATGCCTGCGTGTCAAAAAATACTATGAAGGGAACTAGCCCAAGGCTGACCTTCTTTCTGATAGGTTTCTTTTTCTATAAGTAGAATCTGCAGAGTAATATATACTATATTCCACCCTGTAACTGGATAAAGGATCCGAGATGATGGAATGGCACGGGAGAAGCACATTTAAACATTTTAAATCTACCGGTTTAAAAATTGGGATGTACCCTGTTATTGAATTTACAGTTATGGCACATTTATGGGGAGAAATGCTCCTTCCCACTTGGGATTGTCAGCTGTATTATACCGTTTTTGGTTTTTCCATCCTAAAAGCCATAAGCAGCCAAAGAGTGACTGGTAGACACTGTAGAACTTCAGCACCCACCCCTCTCATAAAAGAATGACATATTCTAGGAAATATTAAAAAGGCAGAATATTGTATTTCCCTGGATGAGAAAAAGGAGAAACATGTTTTTAAAGACAAAGAGTAGCTCCCTGCAGCTCCCTGCCCCCAGCAGATATCTGGTGCCCATTGAGAAGGACTGGGCCAGCCTATCTATAAAACAAAAGACTTCAGCTCCAGGGTGATGGGATTAAGACATGACCCTTCAGAACATAATAGGATTATCTAGCAGCAGAGCTCACCACATGGCACAATCTAAGGACATTGCCCCTCCATTAAATCACCCAGCAAGGTTCAACCAAACTTGATTCAGACAAACATGACTCCACATGGGAATCTGACTGCAAGCAATAGAATGCATGCCCTTGCCACAGGAACAGGAAGCTCAAGCCCAAAGCCCAAGAGAGGGTATAAATACCTCTCACTCTCCACTCCATGTGGTCAGCGACTAGGAATCACGTATGCTTGGTGGTTCTGCTTCACAATTAAAACTATCTTTCCAATCAGCCTCCATGTTTCCAGTATCTTTCTCCCCATTTGGAACTGAACTCAGGTGGACATTTCTTCCAACACTACAAAGCCCATTAAGAATTGCTTATTATTTTCCTATCTGAAATGTCCTTATCCATTTGCTATCTTCCACTTCCTCTTCTCTACAAACACATAGGCAGCGAGACATAAAACTTGAATAAGAGTGAATTGTTTTATAAAGTCTGTATCAGAGAGAGAGAAAGGGAGAGAGGGAGGGAAAGAGGGAAGAAGTGAAAGAGAGAGAGAGAAAAAAATACTTATAGCAGTACTTACCAACAGCTGCTGTAGCCTAGAGGTGGAGCTCTTGCCTCACAATCAGGAGGTGGTGAGTTCAATCCTAGGTAGAGACAGATGTAGGTTTCCTGCTTGGGCAAGGAACTAGATGATAGATGACCTGCAAAGTCCCTCCCAACTCTGTTAATCTGTTAGAGGAGAAGACTTCAAATTCCAAAATCTCATTCCTCTGTCAAGTGTATCTCTCCAAAGCTCAGCTGTAGAAGAAAAACACTTTTGTAAATATAAGTATCTTATTTTTTTTAAAAAAAATCAACTCCACAGTGGCTTTTGTGGTGCTTAACATTTTATACATTCATGCTCACCTACCATTAATGAACATTTTACTTCTGCTTTGGAAGTGGGGGAATCTGGAATTTTGCATAAAAACTAAAGAGGAGGCAGGAATATGGAGAAAAATGAACCCGGGAAGCAATATGACAAACCTCATTTAACCAGTGGATTGATGAAGATACTAAAAACACATGTCATTTTAGCCCAACCCTCACTGTTCATTACTAAGAAAGAGCTGATATAAACTAGGGCATACAAAACCTTTGCCAGACCAATTCTTGAATACAGCTCGTCTGTTTGGAATCCATACTGTATATCGGACATTAACGCGATCGAGCGGGTCCAGAGGTATTTCACGAGAAGAGTACTCCACTCCATCACTCACAATAGAATCCCTTATGCCACCAAGCTTGAAATTTTGGGCTTGGACAATCTGGAATTGTGGCGCCTGTGGTCCGATCTAAGCATAGTACACAAAATTGTTTGCTACATTGTCTTACCTGTCAACAACTTATTCAGCTTCAACCAGGGGTGAAATGATTCGGACCGGCTCGGGGAAGTAGGTAGCGATGGCAGTGGGCAGTGCCCCCTCCCCCCATGCCCAGCTGAGCCGCACGATCATCAGAGAATTTTTTTTCTTTTAAATGGTTCTGACGATCCAAGCTCTGACGATCCCAGCTGAATTGCCTGCCGATAAGGCAACTCAGCCGGGATGGTCAGAGCCTTTTGAAAGCGTTTTTTTTTTTTTTACATGGTTTTACATGTAAAAAATGGTTTTAAAAGTAAAAAAAAAATTGGCCACGCCCACCCCGACACATTACACACACACACACACCAAGCCACATCCACAGAACCGGTAGTAGCAAATTTTAGATTATACCCCTGGCTTCAACCTGCTATCTTGTACATGTTTGATAAACAAACAAACAAATAAACGAACTACACCAAAACCAAGCTTAATAATTCTAGAAAGTTTTTAAATAACCCCTGAATTCTTTTTGAGCTTGCTATTAAATCATATTAAATGTCAAGATTGGTATCTGGATGATCAGTTTTTAAACTATTTGGTTTCTGATATGCATTGTGGCTATTTGATTGAGGAATAAAGTAGTCTAGTGGTGAGAACACTCACCTCCTCATTGGAAGGTTCGGAGTTAAATCATATATAGTGACAAATATTTCTGTCTCAGGGCACAAAGAAAATATCTGCTGTGAACTCCGTGTAGGCATCAGGAAGGGCATCTGGTCAGTAAATGCTCAGTTCCATTCAGTCAGCCCCAACCCTACTCTGAATTAAGGGATCATGGGGTTTGTAAAAAGAAAATGAAATCAGTTGCTTGACTCAGAACCATGCAAGGAGCATCTATATAGGAGATTTTAAAAGATCAAGTTATATATCTATATCTATATATCTATATCTATATCTATATCTATATCTATATCTATATCTATCTATCTATCTATCTATCTATCTATCTATCTATCTATCTATCTATATCTGTACATATATATATGTACAGATATGTATATATATGTACATATGACCATTTCTTTTTCTTTTTTTACATGTGTTGTACATAGAACATATTTTAATAAGTGGTGGGACTTTATGCAACTATGGCCAGTATCTTAAATTTCTGATCCTTCCAATTGGTGTCTGCAAACTTTTCCAATAAATTGGAATATCAGTGGCATATTACATACAAAAAATAGAACTGTCTTTGCTCTACAATTTTTCAAGATAGATAGGGTTGTTTTGGAGTTGTCTTCCTCACCAATTCTGTACTGACTCAGGACAGGATAATGGAACAATGACACTAAGATCACAGATAAAGAGTTTGGGTAGGATTGTTGAGAGTTTGAACACAGTAAATTCTGAAAAGATCATGGTAGACTCATTGTGAGCAAAAGTGGTCACCCTTCAAAATGTAGTTGATCCACTAGAAATAGAAAATCTATTAGCCTCAGATGATCTTGGATCCTGAAAAAATAATAATGATTTGTCTGGTAGCTTCCTGTGTACAAAGAATTGTGTATCATGACTTTTGGCACAGCAAATTAATGAGACCCTATCATTTAGAAAGAAGAATGTTTATCAGAATTATTGCACATGTAGAAAATTCCACTGAGTTTAGATAATTGGCTCTCAATAAATAGGTTTGTCTAACATGAGAATCTTTTTCCTAGCTTCTTCGTTTGTAAAATAATATTTTTTTTTCTCTATATCCATTTTTGCATGAGTGTTTTTTTCCCCCCTGACAATTCATTTGTTAAGGTTTCTTCAGGGGCTCTTTAGGACTAGCTTCTAATCATGAAATACTTGTGATTGATACACTGTCTACTTTATCCACCCAGATGGCAATAAAATGCACCAACAGTGAAATAAATAAACTATGGATTGTGATTTTACACTAATAAGCCCTCATTCATATGATCACCCACCTCCACCTTGACTCCCAATCAATATGGTTAAAAAGTTGTCCGCCTTCTAGATAATCTTCCTTTGGAATGGGAAAATAATAATTGTATATGATTTTTCCCCTTTCATTTTTTGCCGAAAACCAGATGTTACTTAGGCAAAACCTCACCAGAGCAAACAATGGATTCTCTTCACCATTGTGGTGTTTATTAAACAAAACACATTTTATTTATGTTTTATTCCTGCTCCTTTAGCTTAATGACTGCTGAGAGAGAGAGAGAGAGAGAGAGAGAGAGAGAGAGAGAGAGAGAGAGAGAGAGGAGGGAGGGAGGGAGGGAGGGAGAGGGAGAGGGAGAGGGAGAGGGAGAGGGAGAGGGAGAGAGAGAGAGATTTGGATGGACATGTGACCTATTTGATTTAAGACTGTCACAACATAGGACCATAATGGACAGGCTCCATTATGGTCATCTGCTGAGGACTATTAGTTCTAGTCTGAAGAATATATTGTGTTACCCAGAAAGGAAAATATTTGTAGTTCAGGGTTGAAATGAGTCTTTCTTCTTCTTCTTCTTCTTCTTCTTCTTCTTCTTCTTCTTCTTCTTCTTCTTCTTCTTCTTCTTCTTCTTCTTCTTCTTCTTCTTCTTCTTCTTCTTCTTCTTCTCCTTCTCCTTCTCCTTCTCCTTCTCCTTCTCCTTCTCCTTCTCCTTCTCCTCCTCCTCCTCCTCCTCCTCCTCCTCCCCCCTCCTCTCCTCCTCCTTTATTCCTCCTCCTCCTCCTCCTCCTCCTCCTCCTCCTCCTCCTCCTCTTCCTCCTCCTCCTCCTCCTCCGATGATGATATTACTTAATTTAGAGTAATGAAATGTCAACAACAACACATTGTGCCACTGAACACAGTTCTTATTTATAAGATAACTTGAATATAGTGATTATGTTTATAGCGTGGATACTTTTGTGCATCCGACTCCATGTTTCCTGCTCGCCAGTCTCCATTTAACATCCCTATTTCTAAAAGTTTCTGGTTTCTCTTAATGCTCCAGCAACCCTTCGAATCTCAAACTTTTCAAACCCATCATTCATCTATCCATCCAGAATGTTCATTGAACCCTCAGTAATACAAATGAACAGTGTAAGAAGTGAATTGAATTTGTCAATAGGAAGTCCTGCTCTCAGGGAGAAGAAAATGCATGTGTGGAAAACAAGAATGTAAGAACTCAAGCGAGAATAATAATTAAAAAAAGAAAAAAAGAAAACCACTGTCCACTTAATTATTTCTAAAAAGTTATTTAAATCAACACTCCCTTAAATGCTTCTTCCCAAAAGACACTCCTTAAACTATTCTTTGGAAGAGTCTTTTTTCTCCTTTTTTTTGAAATGTAAGGTTTATCAAGATGTTCTTAATTACTGTCATTTAATATCATAATTACATGGGACTGCTTCAGGATGACCACTTGGGAAACAAAAATGAAACACTGCAGAGTAACTTATATAATTCAGGCAGCTTCATCTCAAATGTCTGTATTCCGTTTTTCATCTTAAAAGTTAAATTTTCAAAGCAAAAGCAGAAATAGGAACCATACTGAATAAGGCTCATAAGCCTATTCAGTCTAACATTTCATATTTTTAAGTGTCCATTTCATATATTGTATTTTTCAGAGTATAAGACACACTTTCTCCCCCCCCCCAAAAAAAAGAGGGTGAAAATTTGGGTGCATCTTATATACCAAATATAGCCAAAAACACATGGCACGGAGGCAGAGATGGTCTGTGGCAAACCCTGCAGCCTGGAACAGCTGATTGGTGGTATTCCGGGAGGCTGATCCACCCGCCAATCAGCTGCTCCTGCTGAATCAGGCTGCAATAATGTGCTGAAGCTGATCTGGCTGTTTGCTATTTGCTGCAAGGACTGTCAAAGTTTGCAGCAGCAATCACATCCAGAAAGCTCACACAAATAACTGATTCAGCAGGATTCAATAACTTCTCTTTATATATAATATAACACATGAAGTAAATATACAATACCAAAAGCAGGTTTTTCAAGTAACTTTCCAAGTAACTTTCCAAGGTAGTAAATATAAGCAAAACGCAAGCAGAGCAGAGGAGTTTCACTTTCAGTTTTGAGCAGCAGACTAGTTTACAGTTCAGCACAGACTCAGAGCTGCAGAGCTAAGTCACGCCCAGGTTTCTTGCTGTCTTCTTCCTTGCTGCTCACACAGCAAATACTGTTTCAGTTTCCAAACAGCCCTCATCTCTCTCACACACTGACAGGACACTAGCCAGATGAATACCAATGGATGCTGGTAGGCAAAGGCAGATTTTTTTTCTTATTTTCCTTCCCAAAAACTTAGGTGTGTCTTATATTCCGGAGCATCTTATACTCTGAAAAATATGGTACTCATGGAAGCTTAGAAAAGAAGCCAGAGAAAAGATCCTTCCATTTATACACTCCCAAGATTTGGCTTTTAGCTTCTGAAACACTAATTTTCTTGTGCCATTGGGATTAGCAAAAGTTTATTGAATGTTTCATCTCTAGTTTCTCAGCTGAACAATTTTTTTCTAATCTAACTAGCATAACACAAAATGATAAGAGCTGTGGTGGTGCAATGGCTAGAATGCAGTGTGGCAGGCTGACTCTGCCTACTGCCAGGAGTTCGATCCAGACTGGCTCAAGGTTGACTCAACCTTCCATCCTTCTGAGGTCAGTAAAATGAAGTAACACAGATTGTTGGGACAATATGCTGACTTTGTAAACTGCTTAGAGAGGGCTGTAAAGCACTGTGAAGCAGTGTATAGGTTTAAGTACCTCCAATATGGTTGGAGTACTTAAAGGCCTGGCTTTCTATACAGATGTAATTCTAGTCAGACAAATAACATCCTGATCCTTTCCTAAGAGCAAGGAAAATAAGTTAGAATGTAGCAGAATGTTAAGTACCTTATATTTATTTATATGAATAGGACAAAGAAACAACCATTGCTTACTCTTATGATGATCAGGATGAATTTCTGAAAATAAGGAAATATTTTCTATATTCTTGTCTTGTAGATGTGGAGCTATCTTTGCACAACTTGTTCTCTGGTGCCCGGCTGGAAATTTGATTGACACTTTTGGAGGGCTGATAATGGTGAAAGTTTAACAATAATATGATAAATAATGTTGAGCATCTGAATTATGATAGAGAAATTGCTAAAAAAAATCAACCTAAGGACATTTCTGTCACTGTGTTTTTATATTTACCAGCAGAGCTATTATTTCTGAACTGTCAGACTTACCGTAGTTTGCCAAGTTTCTTATCAGTACCTACTGCACATGTCCTGCATTCCTTTGCTCTTCTTCTAGAAAACTTTCCTTTGTTCTCCAGCCAGGGAAGTTCATGGCTGGGAATGCTTCCAAGATGTAACTAATTAGAGCAGATAAGGTGTCTTTATTTTTATTGATCAAAGTATACACAAGGAGAACGTCACGATCCAACCCAAAATGAGGGCAATTACCCCACGCAAGGTAACGGGGCTGATTGCCATTCTGACAATTTCGATATCCCAAAATTATTTCATTACAAATAAACCTAAGCCAGTTTTGGGGCCAGGTGTGGTTTAGAAATTTTTTTTAAGAATTTAGAATAACAGAGTTGGAAGGGACCTTGGAGATCTTCTAGTCCAACTCCCTACTTAGGCAGGAAACCCTATACCACTTCAGACAAATGGTTATCCAACATCTTCTTAAAAACTTCCAGTGTTGGAGCATTCACAACTTCTGGAGGCAAGTTGTTCTACTGATTAATTGTTCTAACTGTAAGGAAATTTCTCCTTAGTTCTAAGTTGCTTCTCTCCTTGATTATTTTCCACCCATTGCTACTTGTCTTTATTGAGACATAACCATTTCACACCTATGAATTCGTCTTTGGATTCAGGAAGATTTGAAGCCAGGAATATTAATTTTCTGAAGTTCAAATATATATCATTCAATTTAAAAATAAACCTAAAATTGGAACAAACTTAATTCCATCATAATAGAAGCAGAGCAGAGATGCAACAAAACAAAACATCACCACCAACAAGTAGGTCTATATAAGAATAGAATACTTTTTTTTGTTTCTGTTGTTATTTAATTCATACTCAATTTGATCTTTAGCCATATGGGAAAAAGTAATTGGGTGAAGGATTTATCTTCTGGAAACTCTAAGGGGGCACACGTTTCATCTGTACATTTTAATTGGGCCCATATATTTTGATTAAAAATATATATATAAAAGAAATTAAGAAAAGAAAACTTGTTATCTTTATGCTTCCCTCACGTTTTGATGTATTCAGTTCCAGATTGCTGTTGGGTTGGGAGCACGGTATTATTTTAACATCACCAGTTCAAAGGAAAAATAATACCATTTATGTGCACATATAATTGGCCTTTCTATTTTTCGTCTCTGGCAGCTGCAAAACACTCACACTCTTTAGCCTTTGTTGTTGCTGTTACATTTGCTGGATTGTTAAAAGAAGCACCCCAGGAAGGACAACCTGGGCAGCATTGGCCTTTGGCAAAGGAATGGGACAACTCACAGCAGCCAACTCACCACAGCCAACTCACCGTGGGACAACTCACCACAGCCAACTCGCTGCAGGAGAATTTAACAATTAAATTTAATTATTTAAAATAAATTAAAAAAACCTATTTTCATTTTTGTCATTCACATTTTATTTTGTGAGGCCTTTTGTACTCTTTCTTTAATGGTTCTCTTCCACCATTTCTTTCATATTTGTATAACTCTTGTCCCGCAGCAAGTTGGCGATGGCAAGTTGGTTATGATGAGTTTCCCTGCAGTGAGTTGGCCATGGCAAGTTGGCTATGATGAGTTTCCCTGCAGTGAGTTGGCTGTGGCAAGTTGGCTATGATGAGTTTCCCTGCAGTGAGTTGGCCATGGCAAGTTGGCTATGATGAGTTGCCCCGCAGTGAGTTGGCTGTGGCAAGTTGGCTATGATGAGTTGCCCTGCAGAAAATTGGTTGTGGCAAGTTGGCTATGATGAGTTGCCCCGCAGTGAGTTGGCTGTGGCAAGTTGGCTATGATGAGTTGCCCTGCAGCGAGTTGGTTGTGGCAAATTGGCTATGATGAGTTGGCCATGGCAAGTTGGCTATGGCAAGTTGGCCATGGTGAGGTGGCCACGGCAAATTGTCAAAGACCCTTCAGCAAAACCAGGTGAAACACAGAATAGGCATATGCACATGCCAGCTCATTGCCAGAAGAGAATAATTCTTAAACAAGTGATGCAATAACCTGGTACTCAATATTCCTTTCATTTTAATTGGATGTGGGATTGCAGAATGTGGTTGTGGTCACAGGAGTATTATTTCTCCTGGGTTTTAAATAGGGTTAAATAGGGTTTCAAGTGAGGGATCCTTGATGCTCTCTGAGCTTGCTTGTTTTCTTGCAGACAAGTTAGCATTTATATACGTTTGCATACATACATATCACTAAGGACACAGAGTAACATATTTGGCAATGAAAGATTCTCATATCAGAGCTTTGTTTCAATTCCTATTTTTAATAGTTGCATTTCACTGGAGATTGTTATCAAGAGAGCCAATGGTATAGTGAAATTTGAGATAAATAAATAAGCCATGTGATTCTCAACTATTTAATCCCAGTCCAAAGTAATGGAGAAAAATGAGGTTCGAATAGCATAGCTGTTTTTTTCTACTGTGGGATATATTTTGTATAAATGCAAAAAAAAAAAAAATCTACATATATAGAAGTCATATGTTGTTAGCACAGCCTCAGAGTAATATGACATTTCTGGCTGTATTTTATGAAGCATTAAAGTGTTCAAAATAACTATTGCTTCTAGCTGTCACCCATAAATCAAAATAGGCCAATGGCAGCAGAATGATGGATCTCTGGTCATTGAAGGGATTTGATCATAAGACACAAGATAAAATGGTGACAAGTAAGGAGATAAATGTTTATGTTCAGATTAACAACCCAAGGTCAGGGTGCTTAAGCATATCAATGGAATTCCTCAGTCAACATGGAGAGAATATTAAACTAACAGGTCCATTGCAAAGGAAGACAGAAATGGAATTTTAATGAAGTTGTCTATTATGATTGTTTAAGGAAACAGTTGTAGTAAATTAATCATGATGAGACTTGGGTTTCTTCTGTGAAGGGCTTTCTCCTTTCAAATGTCAATCCTTGTTATCCATAGAATTGTTCTTTATTGTGTGAGACAATGAAGGGATGGAGTGGAAAGAATGTCGATATAATAAATATAATAAAACATAGAGAAGATGTTCCATTTAGTATCTCAAAATAAAAGGAGTTGTTGAAAAATTATATACATGTTGGACATGTCCAACCCTCCTTGAGAGAAATAATCATCAGATAAGAACCATGGTGGCACAGTGGTTAGAGTGCAGTACTGGAGGCTACATCTGCTGACTGCCAGCAGCCTGTAATTTGGCAGTTTGAATCTCACCAGGCTCAAGGTTGATTTTTTTTTTAAATTAGATTTATATGCCACCCTTCTCCGGAGACTCAGGGCAGCTTACAATGCGCCAAGCAATAGCCTTCATACCTTTGTATATTTTATACAAAATCAGCTTATTGCCCCCACAAACTGGGTCCTCAATTTACCCAGCTTAGAAAGGATGGAAGGCTGAGTCAACCTTGAGCCTGATGAGATTCGAACTTACAGTAATTGCAGACAGCTGAATGTTAATAACAGGCTTTAATCTGCTGAGCTATCTAGGATTAAGCTTTCCATCCTTCCGAGGTGGATAAAATGAGGAGCCAGATTGTTGGGGGCAATATGCTGACTCTGTAAACCACTTAGAGAGGGCTGTAAAGCACTGTAAAGTGGTATATAAGTCTAAGTGCTATTGCTATAACTGTAGATCATTCATGCTAGTGTTACCAGTTCCTAGAAAGAGGCTATCAATGGGTTACATTTTTTCTTCCCTTGATGTCTATGGAGATTCTCAATTATGGACTTGCCTTGTTTTTCCTTGAAGACATTTTGCTTTTCATCCGAGAAGCTTCTTCAGGTCTGGCTTCAGAAGCAATCTGATGGAAGTTTGACACCCCTGATCTAAAGAAAAGCTCTAGCATGACAGATATGAGGATACTCACAATTCCTTGTCTCTGTTGCTTGCTATTCCTCACCTCAGGCTCTGTATCCCTTGCTGTTCTTGTGAACTGAATGGATCATCTTAGGGCCACCTTACCTGCCATTGTATACAACCTGAATTGACATGGCATATCGTTTTTGTAAATAAATAAACCCTGGTGACCTCATGGGCATATCGAAGAACTTTTCTTTGTAACAGCAATTACAAATCTATAAAATTGGTCAAGTGTGTATGAGAAAGATGAGGGGGGAAAATTAGCTCTTCAATCAATTTGCAAGAATTATTTCTTGATATCTATTGCTGGTCAATATACAAATAACATTTATTTGGACAAGAGGCCCTGAAGATTTTTGAATAATGTATTACAATGCATCCCTCAGTACTCCAAGCCACATTCACTCTAATGCTGACACAAGGAGAAGAAGGGCATCTGGAAAAAGACATTTTGACTTTTCACCTACTTATTTTCCCTGGAGATAATATTTCCTAGGAGATGGGATGGGAGGGGGGAAATTCCTTTGAGCTGGAGCGGGTAGATTAGGGAAAGAGTGATTTGGAAGATGGCCAATGAGACCAGAGGAGTGGAGACAGGGAGGGAGGAGTTCGCGCTGGGAAGTCAGTGTTGGCTGCGTGGAGTCAGAAGATGGAATGTTGTGCTCAATAAATGAAAGATTTTCAGCAAAGATTCTGTTTGAAATGCAATTTATTTGAGACGACTTCAGAACCTGACAGCATCTACAATATATTGCAAAGTTGACATTATAAATTTCTTGACCTGTTTCTTTTAAAACAATAATTAAACATTAACTCTGATGTTATATGATAACATTCAGATTGTTGCATATACAGATAATTATTTTGTTAATTTATTTGATATGGTATCTCTGTCTCTGCCTTCAAAGATTTACACTTGCATTGTTGTTGTTAGTTGTGAAGTCTTGTCCAACCCATCATAAACCCATGGACAATGTTCCTCCAGGCCTTTCTGTCCTCTACCATCCCCCACAGACCATTTAATCTCAGACCGACTGCTTCGGTGACTCCATCCAGCCACCTCGTTCTCTGTCGTCCCTTTCTTCTTTTGCCCTCAATCCTTCCCAGCATTAGGCTCCTCTCCAGTGAGTCCTTCCTTCTCATTAGGGGGCCAAAGTATTTTTTTTATTTTTTTTATTAGATTTATACTCTGCCCTTCTCCGGAGACTCAGGGTGTCTTACAATGCATTAAGCAATAGCCTTCATACTTTTGTATATTTTTATACAAAGTCAGCTTATTGCCTCCATAAACTGGGTCCTCAATTTACCTACCTTAGAAAGGATGGAAGGCTGAGTCAACCTTGAGCCTCGAACTTGCAATAACTGCAGACAGCTGAACGTTAATAACAGGCTATCTAGCCTGTTGCGCTATCTGAGGCTCTTTGAGTATTTGAGTTTCATCTTCAGGATCTGGCCTTTTAAAGAGCAGTCAGGGTTGATCTCCTCTAGGTCTGACCGGTTTGATCACCACATTTGCATTAACACCCCAAAATCAAAGATGTTGACTGTGTACTCGCTGGAAAGCACTGTTTTATCCCTCGTATTTAATCAACTTTTGTGATAAAGGAGCCTGCCAAAACTGTGAATTGTGAGTTTGAACAGCTAATTTGTTTGGTTTGCAAAGCATAAATGTGTAATGAGTTCAGAATTCAGGGTAACACATACTTTACCATTTTTTTTTGTACTTCAAACAGAGAGTAATTATAGGTGGGCTCGTTTACATATTTTGTTCCTGGGTAAATCTGAAGGACTGATCATCAGAGCCCTGCCACTTTATTCAGGCACCTTTTACTTGGAAAGGAAAACTAAGCATCAAAATAAGAGCATTATTCTTTTGCAGTCCTTTACTACTGAAAACGCTTTCATGATGTCTGCTGACCTATAAAACAATTAAGCGCCTTTTGAAGAAATAGTCCAGTTAGTATTTCCCATTCAAGGTTGGCATCTATAATTCAGTTCTTACTCATTAATTTATAGAAAATATTTAATCTTGAAATTTGAAAGGAAATAAGTGTGTCAGCACTTTAGTGCACAAATCTGAGACACCAATATTTGTGCAAATGTAGTTTCCTTATCAGATGTGAAAACTCGTACGTTCCCAATACACATTTTCTCGAACAGATTACAGATGTAGACTCAATATCTTCATGAAAAAGTTGGGTATCACACAGAGACAAAGTTTTTCTTCCTTCAGATGCTGAGGATTAGAAATTTTAAAAAAAAATGCTTTTCTCTTTTCCCCAAAAAAGAAAAAAAGTAGCAATTGCTAAACAGCTGTGTTATTCACCTTTCGCAAGCAGTCTCAAATACCGTAAATTCCTCAAAAATCTGTTACATTTTTCTTACCGGATTTAGAACTTCCTAATGAGTGACTTTCAATCTTTTGAGGTAGACCAGGTCACTAAACACTTTACGAATTACAATAAAGCGACTTATTGTTGCAAGGTATAATAATAGAAACAACAACTTCCTTCTGACCCCTCTTATGCCAAACAGAACGTAGGTGGTGTTATTTTGAGTCTCCTTCTCACTCTCCGCTTAATGATTCTTGCATTCCTTTTCAAAGCTCTCTTTGCCTGCTCAGTACCTGCAAAGTGACTACCTGAGAAAGAAAATGCTTACAAATATCTTTCCTGAATAAAAAATAACCAGTATGTTGACTAGTAATAGGCATCAAATCCATTCGACAGATGTATGCTGCAGTTATTGCTTGCTCAGGGGAATCAACCATAAAAAATAACTCTAAACCAGGGATCCCCCAACCCCGATTTGTAGACCAGCAACCAGGTTGTGCAATAGCAATAGTACTTAGATTTTACATAGAGTAGAGTAGAGTAGAGTAGAGTAGAGTAGAGTAGAGTAGAGTAGAGTAGAGTAGAGTAGAGTAGAATAGAATAGAATAGAATAGAATAGAATAGAATAGAATAGAATAGAATAGAATAGAATAGAATAGAATAGAATAGAATAGAATAGAATTCTTTATTGGCCAAGTGTGATTGGACACACATGAAATTTGTCTTGGTGCATACGCTCTCAGTGTACATAAAAGAAAAGATACATTCATCAAGAATCATAAGGCACAACACTTAATGATAATCATAGGGAAACAGTCAATATAAATCTTAAGAATACCAGCAACAAGGTTACGGTCATACAGTCATAAGTGGGAGGAGATGGATGATAGGAACAATGAGAAGATTAATAGTAATGCAGACTTTGCAATGCCGAAGAAAGGAAAACAAAACAAAATAAAATAAACAAACAAAAAAACTTTGAAGCAATCTGGTAAAGGTGGATATAGATTGTTGACATCTGGCTGGGAGAGATAAGATAGGATGAACGTAAGACTCATCTCATTTATAATCTAGTTATTCCACTTGTGACCCAGAACAGAGCGTATAATCTAGCAGATTTGGTGTCAAGGTGAAGACAGCAAAAGCAGGAACTCAGGCAGCAAAACTTCTTGCCCAGCAAGTCGTGCAGTGAGCTGTCCTCTCTGCAAAGAAGCCACATAATACCATCATTATAATTAACAGCCATCAGATAAGGCAGGAAAGGCATGATAAAATAGAGTAGAGTAGAGTAGAGTAGAGTAGAGTAGAGTAGAGTAGAGTAGAGTAGAGTAGAGTAGAGTACAGTAGAATAGAATAGAATAGAATAGAATAGAATAGAATAGAATAGAATAGAATAGAATAGAATAGAATAGAATAGAATAGAATAGAATAAACAGGGTTGGAAGGGACCTTGGAGGTCTTCTAGTCCAACTCCCTGCTTAGGTAGGAAACCCTACACCACTTCAGGCAAATGGTTATCCAACGTCTTCTTACAAATTTCCAGTGTTGAAGCATTCACAGCTTCTGCAGGCAAGTCGTTCCACTGATTAATTGTTTGAACTGTCAGAAAATTTCTCCTTAGTTCCAGGCTGCTTCTCTCCTTGATTAGTTTCCATCTTGTTCTACCCTCAGGTGCTTTGGAGAATAGCTTGACTCCCTCTTCTTTGTGGCAACCCCTGAGATATTCAAAGACTGCTACCATGTCTCCCCTGGTCCTTCTTTTCATTAAACTAGCCACACCCAGTTCCTGCAACCATTCTTCATATACTTTAGCCCCCAGTCCCCTAATCCTCTTTGTTGCTCTTCTCTGCACTCTTTCTAGAGTCTCCACATCATTTTTACATCGTGGTGACCAAAACTGAATGCAGTATTCCAAGTGTGGCCTTACCAAGGCATTATAAAGTATATTAACCCTTCATGTGATAGACTGAAGCGATGAAGAAGAGCACTCCACCCAGCAGCATTGGATCAGAGATGCTACAGAACGTGTTCAATGTACTCACACTGTATTCAATGGTGATTTGTAGAGGACAATCATTGTGGAATATATGATTGGCCACCAGGCATGGAGGGAGTAATCAACTCTCCTATTGTTCATTCCTCATTTTTAGACTGCTGCCTTCTGCCCTTCCTTTACCCCATTTATGTGGCATTTGAATTGAGATGCCGCCATTAACTTTTCCTTGGGACTACTTGCTAGAGGATACATTAAGGCCAAACTACCGGCCTCCCATAAGCCCTCTTAGTAAAGCAATATTTATTAGGTCTTCATTCCAAACCAGCTGAAGTGAGCAAACTTAATGGGTTTTGGATCAATGCCTTAAATAGGATTTATTCTTTTTACCCGGATCATACCGCTTGGCTTATGAAAGGAAAAGGGGGGGGAAAGAAAGACCCTGGAAATGATAAATGAATGTGGGAACAACGAATGACCAGCCAATTGAAATGTTAGCGTTGTAGGCAATGCAATGGATTGCTTGAGGAGAGCTCTGGGTATTGAGGAGCCCCATATGCTTCCTGTCCTCGCATCATTCATTCAGGTGTTCTGTTTGTAAGGGAGGAAGACCAACAGGTGCAATTAAGTTTAAGGAGGCATAGCTTGGAGCAGATGCAGGAATCCTTGGGCAGAGATGGCACCTTCTGTGTCAGCAAGCTGCTCGTAAAAGCCAGTTCTTGGCAACCCTGCCCCGAGGCAATGGTGCAGCCAAGATTTCCACGGGCTCGGTGCCATCCTAGCAGATTGGCATGAGCTGAAGCAGTCAGGTTCAGTAATCTGGGCATGCATTAAGTCAAGCTGCAGAGGCACAAGTTCAGCACCTGGGGACAGGGAGAAAACAAAAAGAGTTTGCTAGTGCAGAGTTTATATATGATTCTCACAACACAAAAACAAAAGTGCCCCCCATTAACCCAGACATTTTCAAGGCTGAAGTCTAATAACAAATGGAATCCGCTCTGCAAATTAACTCCCCTAACTCCCAACTATACTGGAAAGACCAATCAGATTAGGCTTTGAAAAGCCACTGGAAACCATTTCATCTTCTCCAACTGAAATCCTTCTCCCTGGCCCTGAAATTTCTGCTATGAAGAAGCATCTAAATAATTTTGACTGACCTAGTCAGAGCAAAGAAGGCCCAGCTCACTCAGCCCAACTGGATGGCTTTAGATCAGGGGTCTCCAACCTTGGCAACATTAAGCCTGGCGGACTTCAACTCCCAGAATTCCCCAGCCACCAAAGCCGGCTGCAGAATTCTAAGAGTTGAACTCCTCCAGGCTTAAAGTTGCCAAGGTTGGAGACCCCCACATTTAGATGATCTGAAATGGTGTTTAGGGTTTTGGGTGGGAAAACATTATTTTGGAGCATGGGAAGCAATGCACTGCTGTGAAAAAGACAGAACAATTTCCCCAAGTCCTTCTTTATTTATCAAAATCAGCAGGTGGAACCGAAGAATTATCTGTGGAAGATAAACAGTTAAAGTGGGTTTTTTTGGGCAGGGGGGTTTATCAGGGCAATCTGGTCTACCCAATTATGGGATGGAGCATACTGCTTCCGCTTTCGCCTTTCAGCCCCAATCCAGGCGCCTTCAAATAAATAAAGGGAGACTAGTATAGATCTATTTTTAAATAGCTTGAAATAGATCTAGACTAGTCTCCCTTTATTTCTTTGTCAGTAAAACAAATTTAACATAAAGGGTTGAAACTCTTGGTCAACTTCAAATGCTTGTTTTGACTTCTATGCCTTTGTTAGCATGACCTATTTGTATCATTCTTTGTCTGGAATTTATCACATTTATGACGTACACCAGGGGTGTACTTCAGCCGGTTCAGGAGAATTCTATGCTAATTTTACTCTGGTTCACCGAACCAGTAGTTACAAAGACTGGCTGACCCTACCCACTCTGCCCTGCCCCTCCCAGGAGTCTCCACACGGCCCATTTTGGATTCCAGGTAAGCGCAGGCCCTGCGTGGAAGCTCTGGGTGAAAAATGGGCCTCCTAGAAGTCTAGAAATGGGCCCATTTCTGGCCTCTGGAGGGCCTCAGGAGCCTGGGGGAGGCTGTTTTTGCCCTGGAGCCTGGGGAGGGTGAAAAATGGGCCTACTGGAAGTACCAGAAATCCAGAAATGGGCCCATTTCCAGCCTCTGGAGAGCCCCCACAGCCCCAGGGAGGCCATTGTTGCCCTCCGGGAAGCTGGAGAAAAGCCTCCACAGCCTGAGGAGGATAAAAACACCCCTCACCACCATGGTGCAGGAGGCTGAGTAGGCCACACCCACCATGGCCACACCCACCCAGCAACCGGGCAGAGAACAGGTTGCTAAAAGTTTTGAATCCCATCCCTGAAGTACACTGAGTCTAAGTTCTCAGTAGAAGAGGATATATGTAGTTCAGGATTGAACAGTGGAGTTCTTTATAGGCTCTGGGTCAGAAGATGTTTCTTTACACACCATTCCAAAGAAACAATTAAAAATCTAAAAAAGGAAATGGAAAGATTCAGAACATCTCATCACCAGCAATCAAAAAGCAGAAGCTAACACCAGACAAACAATTCGGTAGCAAACAACTTTTCAGTCAAGGGACTACCAAGAAGAAAAGAACATACCTACCAACACTGATAGTGCAAACTACTTGAAATAAACAGATAGCAAACCCCATTCCTGTTCAGAACTGAAGATGTTACCTAGACAGGTAATGAAATGTCTGAATGAGAATAACCAAGTTCAGAGAGAGTGAAGCTTTTTTAAAAAAAAAAATCAGGGCAACTTGGTCTATCCAAATATGGGGCGGAGCATACTACTTCCACTAAGTAGCCTGGGTTCAAATCCCAGAAGGGCATGGCTAGCTGACGAGAGCTAAATAGCTGGAAATAGATCTATACTAGTCTCCCTTTATTTCTTTGTCGGTAAAATATAAATTTAAGACAAGCTCAGAGAGTACCAAGGACCCCACAGTCACACTCTAGAAAAAGTGCAGAGAAGAGCAACCAGCTGGCCAGCTGATTTTTGACTGGCCCTGCCCATACTGCCTCTCCCCTTCCAGGTGTCTCCAAGCGGCCTGTTTTGGATGCCAGGTAAGTACAGGGCTCGTGAGGAGGCTCTGGGAGGGTGGGGAAGGCCGTTTTCACCCTCCCCAGGCTTCAGGAAAGCTTCTGGAGCCTGGGAAGGGTGAAAAACAGGCCTACCGGGCCTACCGTAAATCGGGAAATGGGCCATTTTTGGCCTCCGGAGGGCCTCGGGGGGGGGACAGTTTTTGCCCTTCACGTAGCCCTTCACGTAGGCCTGCTAGGCCCAAAACGGGGCACAGTGGGATTGTGCAAGTGGGGGGAAGTATGGGGGGGGTCACATGCACATGGGTGGGGGGCAGGGCATGGGGGCATTGAATTATGGGTGTGCACCACCCCCCAACTCTCACCGCTTTGGCAAAAAGATTAGCCATCACTCATATAGAGTAACATTTTATCAAAGGGAAAAAGTTGGACGGGAGAGGCTTATAATATAAATGGAAAAGGAAGAGGCAGTGATGGATAAATATAAAAAAAGCAAGCATCTTGGGAGAAATCCAATGCATAGTTGAAAAAAAAAAAGTAGGTTAAAACTCTGAGTTGTGTTTGCTGTAAACATGCATGACAAAGAACACTTTGGAAGCGTTTCAATTATGAATAGCCCCGTTCCCTGAAAGGTACTAGGAGCTGTATATAAATTCCCATCAAGACCTTGATTGGTTTGCAATTGAAGCAACTCAATATTCACAGAAATGAGAATTGAAACCACCTTCTACCCGATACTTGCCGTGCAGCCCCAGATTTGGAACCTAATGGTGCAGTCTCCGTTAATGGGCAGATCAATGAAGGCGTCAACTTAAGAGTGCAGCGGCTGTGACAAAAGGCAACTTCTGCGCTAGGCATCAATAGGAAAAGAATTGAAGATAAAACTCTGCAGTGCCCTTAAACAAAAGTAGGATAGCCCACATTTGGAATATTGCATATAGTTCTGCTTGCCACGTTTGGGGGGGGGGGAGTTTATCAAGGCTTGAAAAAGTGCAGAACACCACAATCAAAATTGTTCCTGGTGGCGATGAGCCTGGTGGCGCAGTGGACTAAGTGCTGTTAAAGTAGCATTTAGTTGACAGCTGCCTGCAATTACTGCAAGTTCGAATCTCACCAGGCTCAAGGTTGACTCAGCCTTCCATCCTTCCGAGGTAGGTAAAATGAAGACCCGGAAAAGAACACCGCTTGGGGGGGGGGGGGCAAAGTCCTACTAAGCAGGTATATACAAAAGTATGAAGGCTATTGCTTAATGCATTGTAAGCTGCCCTGAGTCTCCGGAGAAGGGTTGCATATAAATTGAACAAATAAATACATAAATTAAAAAATAGATCAGGGAGCTGGAGGCTAAAACAGATGAAGAATTAGGTAGGTCTAGTCTACTGAGAAGAAGAACTAGGATAGACATGATAGCAAAATTCCAATATTTGAGGGGACCTAGGAATACTCATCTCAGATGGTCTAAGCCCCAGAGCTCACTGTAACAGCATTGCCAAAAAGGCACTAAGAATTGTTAGCCTACTCTTGCGAAGCTTCTTCTCCGGTAACATTGGACTGCTAACTAGGGCATACAAAGCCTTTGCCAGACCAATTCTTGAATACAGCTCATCTGCCTGGAATCCACACTGTATATCGGACATTAATACATTGAGCAGGTCCAGAGGTATTTCACGAGAATACTCCATTCCTCTACTCACAATAGAATCCCTTATGCCACCAGGCTTGGTGGACCTCACCCCATTCCTAAGGGGTCCCTAAAGGGGGCGTGCATAAGCATACAAGCATGCCTACCATCTCTGTCCTACTGTCCCCATTTATCTGTATTCATTTCCTTCATTCATTTCCATGTTCATATTTATACCTGCTTTCTTGTACATGTTTGACAAACGAATAAATAAAATAAAATACAATAATAAAATAAAATAAAATAAAATAAAATAAAATAAAATAAAATAAAATAAAATAAAATAAAATAAAATAATAAATAAAATAAAATAAAATAAAAAGAAGGGACGACTGCTATGTATGCTTAAAGAGCAAAGGGTAAGGGATGTTGGATAGATACACTATGCTTCTCAATATGTTATATTAAGGGTTAAAAAAAGAGAGGTAGAAAGCAAAAATTGAGGAAACATTACTATGTACACGGTTACAAAATATAATAAACTACAATGTATATCTAAGTCTTGAAGTTGAACGATTACTATCATGTATACAAAAACAGTATTCTTGTTCTTCTTAATAGTATTCTGTATAAAGTAAATTGACCCAGACAATGTACTGTTCGCCAAGCAATTTAATATATGTTAAAGAAAAAAAACCATTTGAAAAAATCATTAAAAAGAAAAAGAGGGGGAATCAATCTATTTTTCCAAAGCACCAGAAAGCGAGACAAGAAACAATGGATGGAAACTAATCAAGGAGAGAAGCAATGTGGAATTAAGGAGAAATTTCCCAACAGTGAGAACAATCATTCAGTAGAATGGCTTGCATCCAGAAGTTGCATCACTGAACACTTTTACAAAGAGACTGGATAGCCACTTGTCTGGAATAGTATAGGGTCGGGTTGGCAAACCTATGGCACGCATGCCAGATGTGACACACAGAGCCCTCTCTGTGGGCACACACGCTGGCCATCTGGTTTCCGGCACGCACATGCGCACCGGCCAGCTGATCTTTGTGCACGCCGGAGCCCCAGAAACTGATTCATTCAGTTCATTCAGAAATTATGCCTAGTTCAGGGGTGGGTTCTAATTTTTTTTTACTACCGGTTCTGTGGGTGTGGCTTATTTTATGGGCGTGGCTTGATGGTCATGTGACAATTATTTAGGATTTAGCAGAGGTACTGGTCTACCAGGCTTTTAACTGCTTGCAGAGCTGTCCCAATCTACCCATTTACTTTTTTTGCAGGCACTGGTCTACCCATTTATTTTTCAGGCACTGATCTACTGATGTATTTTTGCAGGCACTGGTCTACCCATTTATTTTTGCAGACACTGGTCTACCCATTTATTTTTGCAGACACTGGTCTACTCATTTTTTTCTTTTAACACTGATCAGCTGTAGGGCGGCCCTTTGAAGTCCTGCGGCAAGAGTTTAAACAGTTTTTTCCCTCTAGCCATCAGCTGGGACTCAGGAAGCAGCAATAGATTGGGACTGGGACCAAATAAAAGGTAACAATAATGCGGGGAGGGGCAGAGGGAGGTGCTGGGGGCAGGGGGCGCAGAACCATTTCAGTGACATCATGTCATCACTGATACTGGCTTGGGAGAACTGGGCCAAATCAGGAGGAACCCACCACTGGCCTAGTTAGAGTTTCTCTTCAAATGGAAGCTACTGGTACTCTTACATGCCACTAAAAAAGATAACTCTCATTTAAAAGTGCCAACAGAGAGAAGCTTGGTAAATATTTCTTGAGAAACATTATAATGTATGAATACATTGTGCTAAACAGTAAAAAATCCAATTTTTTTTGTTTCTTAAATGCTTCTTAAAATCATTCATTAGAAGTCAATTTGGCAAATCTCATTTATTAGCTAAAGGTCTTTAAGTGTTCATGCATACCTTGTTTTGTAATTAGCTTTAATTACAAAAAGATGTTTTAATTTCAATTGCATTTGCCGTTACTCCAAATACTCTTTTCACCTAATATGGGACAGGAATTCTTTTCTAAGTAAACGTTATAGATCTGTTCACTTTTAGCATGATACCCACACACACATACACACAAATGTGTGTGTCTGTATCAGTGGTGGGTTTCAAATCCCAGTGCTACCAGTTCACTATCAGTAGCAGGCGGGTGTGTGGTGCTTCTGCGGATGCTCAGAAGCTTCTGTGCAGGCACAGAGCATTTTAGATGACATCTGGGTGTGTGGGTGGAACCTCCCGCTGCTGCCACTACCAGGGTGGACCGGGAGCAACCCATCACTGGTCTGTATACTTATTCTTGATGATTCTTTTTTTTTTAAATTAGATTTATATGCCGCCCTTCTCCGGAGACTCAGGGTGGCTTACAATGCATTAAGCAATAGCCTTCATACTTTTGTATATTTTTATACAAAGTCAGCTTATTGCCCCCACAAACTGGGTCCTCAATTTACCTACCTTAGAAAGGATGGAAGGCTGAGTCAACCTTGAGCCTGGTGAGATTCGAACTTACAATAATTGCAGACAGCTGAATGTTAATAACAGGCTTTTAGTCTGTTGAGCTATCCAGGTTCATTCTTGATGAATGTATCTTTTCTTTTATGTACACTGAGGGCATATGCACCAAGACAAATTCCTCGTGTGTTACAATAAGTGAAATGATGATGATATGAAATGATTAATATTGGAGAACCAGAAGAAGACACAAAGGATACACTCAGATGAAGCACTGAATGACTGATTATGTATTGTATGCTTATTTGTTTATAAAATAAAATACAAATTCAAAAAAAAGAAAAAGAAAAAGGACTTAGAATCCTATTGACAAATTTTATTGTGTTAAATAGAACTGCTATATGGTAACTACTGTATGTACAGTCCAACCCATCGTTTTGTAAACCATGGTAGGATAATCATTGGCCAAAAATGACTAAGTCTAGGATGCATGTTGATGTGGAAATTGGGCAGCTAATGGACTTCTCAAAATGTCAACAGGCAGAAATTGCATGGAAGCTGCACATCAGAATAGGTCAATTTCAATGTTACAAAAATCAAGTTTTTCAAGCATCCCTAATGAAAGATCCCTAACTTGTGTTTCCCTTGAGCCAAGCTTGATTTTTGATGAACCTGGATGCATATCTACATAGTTTTCTTGACAAAATTACTAAGTTGTATGCCATTGCCTCCTTCTGAAATACATATTGGTTTCCCAAATCCTTTTTAGCTGGCACTCCAGGGACCCACAGATGTTCTATCATGGCCCACTCTTTTTCAATGTCCAGTCCCGGAAGAGCACCTGAGGTGGCCACCTGTTGAGATTGTGAGACCTTCTACCTTAATTTTTCCAGAACTTGTATTGATCATCTTTATTAATTTTGCAGGGAGATAATCAATAGGAAAAGGAAAAGAAAAAGAAAAGAAGAATGTGAGAAAGCTTTAAAAAGAGGAAAAAGAAACAAGCAATGCATGTAAAGGATTGATTACATCCATCTTTTGCTTTTATTTATTTATTTATTTATTTATTTATTTATTTATTTATTTATTTATTTATTTATTTATTTATTTATTTATTTATTTATTTATTTATTTATTTATTTATCGTATGCTGCCCAGTCTCTGAGGACTCTGGGTGGCTTACAACAATCGACAGTATACTAAATAGCATATTGCCCCCAAGAATCTGGGTCCTCATTTTACCCACCTGGGAAGGATGGAAGGCTGAGTCAACCTTGAGCCGGTGAGATTTTATCCGCCGATCTGCTGAACTAGCAGTCAGCTGAAGTAGCTGCAGTACAGCACTCTAACCACTGCGCCACCTTGGCTTTTCAAAAGTCAAGAGAAGAAGCACAATGGATGGAAACTAATCAAGAAGAGAAGCAACCTAGAACTAAGGAGAGTTTTCCTGAAAGTGAGAACAATTAACCAGCTTGAGTAATGAGCTGGCCTAGAAACCTCTAAGGCCCTTTCAGTTATTCTGTTCTATTCTGTCTATGTCTTACCGTTAATTTTATAATGAAAGCTTCACTTTAAGTGTGGCTGCCTCCTGAGTGCTTGCTTTCTTTTTCAGGTAGACTTTACTTCACTCTGGATTTCTGAACATGGTCTTTTACTATAACATTTGTGAAACCCTCATGATATGCTGTGAGCACATCCACAGTATCACCTCCAAAATTCTCTGGGGAAATTACTGTTTTCCAGAATAGTGAGCCAACTGCATTAGCAGCTCCCAAAGGTTTAACTTTATTAATGTCCAGGATTCAAAAATCAAAACCCAATCAAACATTGAACTCCTAAAATCAAATGTTAGATCCTTAGGAAGATGTTTTGCTAATATTTGCAAAGTTCAGAAAGGGTCGTGTCTGAAAAGAAGAAAGACATTTGCAGATTTTCAAATCCAATCATAGAATGAATTAATCCCTGCACCTTTTAAAGGTAAAGGTAAAGGTTCCCCTTGCACATATGTACTAGTTTTTGCTAACTCTAGGGGGTGGTGCTCATCTCCATTTCAAAGCCGAAGAGCCAGCGCTGTCTGAAAACATTTCTATGGTCATGTGGCTGGCATAACTAAATGTCAAAAGTGCATGGAACACTGTTACTTTCCCACCAAAGGTGGTCCCTATTTTTCTACTTGCATTTTTTACATGCTTTCAAACTGCTAGGTTGGCAAAAGCTAGGACAAGTAAGGGAGCTCACCCAGTTATGCAGCACTAGGGATTTGAACTGCTGAACTGCTGACCTTTCTATCAATAAGGTCAGTGTCTTATCCACTGAGCCACCATGTCCCTTTTAAAGGTAGTAAATCCTTTTTCTTGATGACCATCATCAACAAAAATGGTCTGTGTTAATAAAAAAAAATACATAATACTTGATTTTGAGAGAAGGATTTGAAAGACTTGGAAGTATCTGATCATCGACAGTAAAAAGTGATTAATAAAGACTAAAAAACAAACAAATCTCAGCAAGGATACTTGATCTCGTACAAAAGATTGCATAAGAACGGCTCAGGTTGAGTTCATGAAATAATTGAGACCTTGTTCGGGGTCCTAAAGTGAAATCAATGTCATGCTTTTGTTTGTTGGTTCAAAGAAGGAAGGAAGGAAGGAAGGAAGGAAGGAAGGAAGGAAGGGGAAAGAAAGAGAAAGAAAGAAAGAGAAAGAAAGAAAGAATGAGAAAGAAGGAAGAAAGGAAGGAAGAAAGAGAAAAAAAGAAAGACAAAGAAGGAAGGAAGGAAGGAAGGAAGGAAGGAAGGAAGGAAGGAAGGAAGGAAGGAAGGAAGGAAGGAGGGAAGGAAGGAAAGAAGGAAAAAATGATCAAGTGGCAATTATGATTCCGAGTGAGAAGAATTTAAGGGCAACTACTCAGCTTCACCTCGCCTAAAGGGATTGGCAAGGAAATGAAATGTGGAGCAGCTATTTGATTCATTGTTTCACAGCAGGGATAATGCTGAGCCCTGACTTCCCTTCTGTCCGAGCCAGAGTGGTGAAAGAGTGCAGAAGGAAGAACAGGTTGGGAACAGAGCATTTCTCCTTCCCTTCTTCTCCCTTTTAGAAGCTGGAAAACGATGGCGGGTCCTGACTTGTGTTACCGCTGTGCCAGACTCTGCTGCCAGCCATCATCCTGCAGCGACAGAGGGACAACTTTCTGTGGCATTCCAATGCTGGCACTCTCCTAATGTATCTTGCTGCTTAAGAAATTTGTTGTCCCTTGGCGACACATTCAAAGACTTCAGCCTCAACCCCCCCCCCCCAAACAAAAAGATGACGCTATTATGCACTGCTTTGGAAACGCGAGAGAGAGCAGCAAGGAAGTGTGGCCACAGCCAGATGGTCCCATTAAAAGCCTATGTACCCATCTGTGAGATGACAAAGAAATTGCTGCTTGGATTGTCCTCTGTAAAAAGCCCATCAACTACCATGTTTTCCCCCAAAATAAGACTGGGTCTTATATTAATTTTGGCTCCAGAAATGCATTATGGTTTATTTTCCAGTTAGGTCTTATTTTGGGGGAAATACAGCACTAAACACCTCCGTCTGATTGACGATCTTAACTGGGGCTTATTTTTGGGGTAGGGTTTATATTACGAGCATCCTGTAAAATCATGCTAAGGCTTATTTTCCAGTTGGGTCTTCAGGAAAACAGGGTAATACAGGTTAATCCTCGAATTACAACCACAATTGAGACCAAAACTGCTGTCACTAAGTGAGACATTGTGCCTCCGTGAGTTTTGCCTCATTTTGCAAACTTACTGGCCATGCGCTGTTAAGTGACTTACTGCAGTTGTTAAGTCAGTCATGCAGTTGTTAGGTGAATCTGTTGTACTCGTTGACTTTGCTTGTCGGAAGATCACAAAATGTGATTGTGTAACCCTGGGACACTGGCAACTGGGTCCCAGGGTTAAATAGGAACCAGTTGCTCAATGCAAAATTTCAATCATGTGACTGTGGGGATGCTGCAATAGTGTGTAAGTGTGAACAACTATCAAAAGTCCCTTTTTTTTTCAGTGCACTTGTAACTTCAAACACTCACTAAATGGACTGCTGTACATTGAGGAATACTGTCATGCATCCACCCCTGGATCCGTCTCTATATGTGAGTTCAGAGGAAGAGTTTGAGATAGCAAAGGAAGACACGAAGCTGTAAGATGGCCCAGATTGGGACTCGAAGAGTGATAGCCTGACAGAGCAGCCTCACCTGGGTCAATTGGACAAGGACAGGCTGAGAAAGGTGAGCTGAGTTGGCTAGGAGGCCCCAGGGAGCTTCCAACAGTTAGCAATGAGGAAGAAGTGGAGCCCACACCTCCTCCCAATCCAAGGACATATAGGGTGGAGAAGAGACAGGTGCAACGTTGGTTGGCTAAACTACTTAGGAGGAGGAAACCTCATGCCCTCGTGAAGGGCGGCACCAGTATTGCTTATTTAATCCCATCCTGAGGATTTCAGCATTGCTGAAGCAACGCGCCCAGTTCCTTGCTTTGTGTGCTCATGCTGTGTATCCTGATCCATTTGACCTATGGATTGTTTTCCTGGACTTCACGTGTGTCCCTTAAACTCGGTTTACCCAATGACTCTTGTTGTGCTGAGCTCGGAATCTGAACCTGTGTGATGTGGGTACTTCACACAGTTCTGAGAATCTGTGTGGAGTCTGTGTGAATACACATCTTTAGAAGTCTCATTGTATGTGTGTGTGTGTGTGTGTGTGTGAGGGAGGGAGGGAGGGAGGGAGGGAGGGAGCAGGGAATCACTGTTTGTTTGTTTGTTTGTTTGTTTGTTTGTTTGTTTGTTTGGAAAATCTATAGTGCTGCCTAGTCCCTCACAACAACTCGAGGCAGCTTACAGGAAATAAAAACACAATGTAAAAAATAATAAAAATAATAAAATAATAACCTCCCACCTTGGCAACAACACATATTCATACTAGCCATTTAATGGGCTTCATCCCGCTGGGTTCCACAGGCCCGCTGGCTTGAACTATGTGTTCAGGGCCTTCCGAAATAGTGTCAGAAGTGGAGACCAGTCTAATTTCCGGAGGGATGATGTTCTAGAGATGGGTGTCAAACTTGCGGTGTCCCGTTGCTGTCATGTGACATTTCACAACATTTTTCCCATTTGCAGAGCTGGAATGGGTGTGCATACAACACATCCGGCCTCATGGGCCACCAGTTCGACACCCCTGTTCTAGAGGGAGAGAGCCACCATGGAGAAGGCCTTTCTTCTGGTTCCCGCCAGATGTGTGTCCTTAGGAGACGGGACCCGCAACATTCCTTGACTCCCCTTTCTAGTGGATCAGGTGGATGTGACCGGCAAGAAAAGGTCCCTCAGATAACCTGGTTCCATGAAGGGCTTTAAAGATGTACAACCAACACCTCGAATTGTACTGCCTTTGCTAGGTTAAAGTGGATTCTCATGACTTGATTATTTTTTCCAACAAGGATGATCTGCTTTCAAAGATAGCTAAAACCCTTTGTTGATTAGAAGAAGTCAGCCTTTTCATTGAAACATCACAATTGATGCAGAGTATCTTTCAGAGGTGGCATTCAGCTCGTTTGGATCAGTTCGGGCGAAGCGCGTGCTCATCGAACTGATTGTTAAACCGGCAACATCCCACCACTGGTATCTTCTAAAAAAAATACCCTCTATTATTTTGGAAACAGTGAGAGAACATACTTCAAAGCAGAATCCATCTAAGCTTTTGTCTGCTAGCCTCTCTCGGATGTCTTTTTCTTTTCCCCCAAGATGACTTATAACTCTTCTGCAAAGCAAAGGATCCAGACAGAAGTACTATATTTGTGCCATAATAGCTGTAGCCATAAATCTAGGCCCAAGTTTGAAAAGAAACATCCATCGTTCAAACTTGAAGGGAAACACTTATGATACGATAAAAGGGGCTTTTAAGAATTTAGATTGGATAACCTTCCCAGGTCAATCACCCTAATAAACACAGCTCTACAATGTATGCAACATTTGGACAGTGACCTTCACTTTACAAAGCTTGTGAGTGCCCGGTCTATAATTTCCCCCAGAGTCAAGAAAATCTCGAATGGTCCTAACACACCTTCAGGCCATTTGCTCCCAATTTTAGCTGCACCTTTAGTGCTGGAGGAAGAGAAAGCAATTCCCAGGAAATGAAAAAGATTTGACCCATTCCAGTTGATTACCATTTATTTTGGACCGATGGCTGTGACTCACAGGCCTCTTAGTAAAAGGCACAACCTTTGTGGGCGTTTCAGTAACTAATAAGAATCATTTATTTTTTATGACAACATGCAAGCAGTGGCCTTCTTATTTTATTTTCTTTTTTTACAAGGACTGGAGATAGCCTGGCATTACCGACAGCCTATCCTCTTGGACATTAGGCCTGGGAAAAACTCGTCGTCCTTCCTATCAGAATGAAACTGCGTTTCTTAATTGATATGTCCATGTGTCCAAGTATTATTTTAGGAGCATTTCTTTCCTTAAAAATAAACAAACAAACGAACAAAAAACAAACACGTTGCTCATGGTTCTCGTTGGCCCTTTCTTGACTCCAATGGTGTCTCTGCTCTTAGTTCAGATTGGCTGTGTGGGGCATCCTTTTTTCTGTCTGTCTCTTTGTCCGTCTCTCTCTGCCTGCCTACCTGCCTGCCTGTCTCTCTCATCTCTCATCTTTCATCTCTCATCTCTCTTCTGGTCCTTTGGAAAATAAGTCAACCCCCTCCTCTTTGTGTATTCAAATACTGGAATGACTGCTATCATGTCTCCCCTAGTCCCAGTGGTGAAATCTAAAATTTGTTACTACCGGTTCTGTGGGCGTGGCTTGGTGTGGGGGGGTAATGTGACTGGGTGGGAGTGGTCAATTTTCTTTTTTTTTTATTTTAACAGCATTTTTTCTACAACCTCTTCAGCAAAGAGGTTGTTAAAAAATGCTTTCAAAAGCCTCTGACGATCCCAGCCGAGTTTTAAAAATGCCTCTGACGATCAGGCAACTCAACTAGGATCGTCAGAGGCTTTTAAAAGCATTTTTTTCTGCAACCTCTGAAGAGGTTGTAGAAAAAATGCTTTTAAAAGCTTTTGACGATCCCAGCTGAGCCGAGCAATCATCAGAGGCTTTTTTTTTTTTTTTACTTTTAAAAGCATTTTTTTTTTGGCTGAAGAGGTTGTAGAAAAAATGCTTTTAAAAGTAAAAAAAAAGCCTCTGATGATTGTATGGCTCAGCTGGACATGGGGGGGGGGGGGCAGGGATTTTTGCTACCGGTTCTCCAAACCACCCACCTCCATCACTACCGGATCGGGTGATCCGATCCAAACTGGGAACATTTCACCCCTGCCTAGTCCTTATTTTTTCTAGACTGGCCGTACCCAATTCCTACAGCCTTTGTTCATATATGTTGCACTTTTTCCCAAAGTCTCAACATCTTTTTTGTAATGTGGTGACCAAAACTAGATGCAGTAATCCAGGTGTGGCCTTACTAAAGCTATATACTAATATTTCATGTGATTTTGATTCTATGCCTCTATTTATAAACCAAGTATGGTATTAGCTTGTTTGGGCTGCTGCCGTACACTCCTGGCTCATGTTTAAGTCATTGTCCACTAAGACTCCAAGATCCCTTTCACAGTTACTGTTTTTGAGCCAGGTTTGACCTAATCTGTACTTGTACTTTTTGTTTTTCCTGTCTAGGTGTAAAACTTTCCTGCTTTTCTCCACATTTATTTATTTGTTTATTTGTTTACGGCATGTTAACAGAACATGCAACTGATCTCTTCAGGTGCCCTGAGTTACAAATCTATGCACAACTAAAGTGGACATTTATTTTCTTCCGTGTAATTGCAACCAAGGCTGCCTGCAAACAATTATTTAGGGCTCAGTATTTATGGTGCGAGTTTTCAGGCAGACCAAAAAAGAATTAGATAAGGCTCACTGAAGTGCAACATCTTGTTTCCACCAAATGCCTAAAAAAAAGAGAGAGAGAGAAGATGGGGGAGATTCTAATTTAAGCTTGGGGAGGGCAGAATTTGGATTTGGCTAGTCTAAAGAAAAGAAGAATTAGGAGTGACATGATAGCAGTCTTTTAGTATTTGAGACGCTGCCACAAAGAAGATGGATGGGTCAAATTATTATCCAAAGCTCAAGAGAGAAGGACAAGAAATAATGGATAGAAACTAATCAAAGAGAGAAGCAACCTGGAATTAAGGAGACACTTCCTAACAGTGAAGACAATTAACCAGTGGAATAGCTTGCCTCCAGAAATCATGGATGCTTCAACACTGGATGTTTTTAAGAAGAGTCTAGATAGTCACTTATCTGAAATGGTATAGGTTTTCCTGCTTGAGCAGGGGGCTGGATTAGAAGACCTCCAAGGTCCCTTCGAGCTCATTGCATTTTATTCTATTCATTTTATTCCTTTTGCCCTCTTATGAGAAAGCCAAACTGATTTGAGAGTTTGCTTTTAAGGAGATTCATTTTTTCTTTTTTTCAATGTTTAAGCCTCCCTGCCCCTCAAAAGAAAGACGTGGTTCTCCATTTTGGAGTGAGGTGCTCTAGGAAACACAAAAGCAATGGGGAACTGCAGTGGGAGGCATTGTATTGTTACCGATATTACAATGTTGTTATCAAAGGTACTGCTTTGAGGCTACTGTATTTGGTTCCTATGTCCCTTGTTTAAAAGTGTGAACAATCACGAAGTCTATGAGTTGCATTCAAAGTAGGATCATGATATTAAGAGGCTTTGTCTGGAGAAAAGAAAAATTTATGAAAAAGCATCCAACTCTAAGAAGACAAAACCAGAGATGGTTTTTAAACCAAGAGTTTTTGAAACCAAGGATCATTCCCTAGACAAGAGATGCTTCTCATGGAATCCAAGTGAGATGTCAGAAAACATGAAGGAGTCTTTGCATGTGGTAATGAACACCTGGATTATTCTGTCAATAGTTCATACAGCTCATACAATGGCTAAGGTATTCTATGGCCCAAAGTCACCCAGATCCCTGTGTGTCTAAAGCGGGAAGTGGAACTCAGGGCCTCCCAATATTCTAGTCTAGTTTAGGGAAAGGAAGGGAGGGATGGAGGGAGGGAGGGAGGGAAGGAAGGAAGGAAGGAAGGAAGGAGGGAAGGAAGGAAGGAAGGAAGGAAGGAAGGAAGGAAGGAAGGAAGGAAGGAAGGAAGGAAGGAAGGAAGGAAAATGGGCAATTATACAAATACGATGAATTAATAAATAATACATCAACAAACAAAGTATATTTTTAAAAAAACCCTAAAAAAGTGAATCGATTTGGTGTATATGTGACGGTTCCAGGCTAGAAATTGGGAGTCCTGAGTTCCAATTCCCACCTGAGGCACAAAAGGAGCTGGGTAACTTTGGGCCAGTCTCCACCTCTCACTTCTAGTCTTAGGAAAAAGAAGAAGGGAAGGGAAACTACTTCTGAAAAATCTTGCCAAGAAAACTTTAGGGACTCAAGGCTGACCCAAGGGCACACCCACACCGCAGACAAAAATATCCTAGAGTTAAAATATTTGCTTTAATCCTCTTATTGTGTTATTTAATCACTGGGTTCCCCGCAGAAGACAGGATCTAAGCCTGAGGCTAGCCTAAGATCAAAACTATTCAGTAATACGAAAAGTGCCAATAAATCATTGCCCTTCATTATCTTTTAATTAAACTTACAGTGTCAGAATATGAATTGTAAAGTTGACCTTTGGTTACTGACCCATCTTGTAATGTAACTCTGGCATTTTCACCAAGCAGGCAGGCAGGCAGGTGTTTCAAAAACTAGAATATAAAATGAGTCTCTGTATGAATGAGTATTTCAAAAAACCATGTCCTGGTAACCAAAAAAAGACTTAATGGATTATACTTTCAGCAATGCATGAACATTAGAACCTCTGGCAAGTAGACTAGGACAGCTTCTCACAGCTCACAATGCGATGGTTTCACATCCATGAAGAAACTGTAATATCAGGTTGGTAGCACAGCAAACATTGGTTCATACAATGGGTTCATGCATGCTAAGTCATTTTCTGGCTCTAGGGGGCGGTGCTCATCTCCGTTTCAAAGCCAAAGAGCCAGCGCTGTCCGAAGACATCTCTGTGGTCATGTGGCCGGCATGACTAAACACCGAAGGCGCATGAAACGCTGTTACCTTCCCACCAAAGGTGGCCCCTATTTGTCTACTTGCATTTTTTACGTGCTTTCAAATAGCTAGGTTGGCAGAAGCTGGGACAAGTAATGGGAGCTCACTCTGTTATGTGGTGCTAGGAATTCGAACCGCTGAACTGCCGACCTTCTGATCAATAAACTCAGCATCTTAGCCACTGAGCCACCATGTCTCTTTGCTGTACATTATCAAGACTTAATTAGCCAATCCTGTTAGTAGTTAGTCTCTTGGTTTAAATTTTATCAACAAAGGAGTATAACTAAAGTCTACCTATATCCTCAATTTAATTTCCAAAGAGGTTTTGGGGGAAAATGAGAAAGGTGTCTGGATATGCTTTGCTTTGATTGGAAGAGCAATGATCTTCTTAAATAATGGCCTTAATTCAAATGAAGAGGAAGAGAAAATCTCTTGCCAGATTAAAGAGTATCAGATGAATCAGTTGTTATTGCCATGTCTTCCTTGACAGCCTTTGAAGAACCTCAAGGGTTCAAATATATGCATCAGCAATTAAAGTTTAGGGCAGAGGTCATCACACTCAGAAATTTTAAGACTGGTGGACTTCAACTCCCAGAATTCCCCAGCCAGCATGAGTCAAAGTCCACCAGTCTGAAAGTTGACAAATTTGGAGACTCCTAGTTTAAGGATGGGGGAGAACTATAACTTTTGGTTCTTAAGGCTTCTTGTTGGCTATGGAGTGTGGAGATTTCCCTCTGGAATATGTACATTCTTCCCTCTGGAAAGGATCTTTTCCCATGGATGTTTAATCTCTAGAAACTGGGCTCTGAATCTCCGGAGACATTGAAATTGACAAGTTACTCTCTTTCTGATCTATCTACTATATACTAGTTGTAGGCAAAGTTCAGATAACCTACTCACACTTTTTCTACAAAGTACATAGTTAAACAACATACAGTATATTTTTTTACACAACATCTTGGAAACATTCATTTCTTTGAAAGAAGGTATTGTAAAGAATTGATTGAAAAAATACCCCAAATTTTGCCACTGTTGGAGGAGGAGGAGGAGGGGAGGAGAAGGAGGAGGAAAAGGAAAAGGAAAAGGAGCCCTTGGAGTAGTATTAAAGGTGCCACACATTCAATTATATGGACAAATTCTTTAGAACGTATTTGTGTTTGAGCATTTGTGTTTGTGTTTGAATCCATTCAACATTCTGCTGGAATTCTATAGTTACTTAACATTTTCCCTGTGAAAATGTTATATAATTAACATTAACATTATATAACATTTACACACACACACACACACACACACACACACACACACACACACACACACACACACACATATATATATATATATATATATATATATATATATATATATATATATATATATATATATATATTTAACAGACCAACTCAAAATTTCGATCTGGTTGCATGGCTAAATATGTATTTCTTCTATCTTGTCATAGTTAATTGTAAACAAAATACTAACTTTTAACGGTCAGCAACCTTATTTATTATATCCCAACTTTCATAATATTTCCTGGCTACATGCAGCATTTGGAAAGCAATGAAGATGTTAAACAGAAGGATGGATTCTGCTGAAAGAGAGAAAAGGAATAGGCGTCAGTATGTTCTGCATTCATATAATGTCAAATAATTGTCAGAAAATCTTAAACATATGGTAATTCAGTACATGACATAAGTTTAGGAAGAACAGTGTAGGTGAGTAAATTACAATACACCATCGGAAATTTAGCAGTCCTCCCCCAAACCACTTTTCAAAGGATATGGCAGATTCGTTAAAATAGAGGGGGGGAAAAAAACAACACCCCAGCTTTAGTTCCTTGAATTTGAGCTTCAAACAAAATAACTTCTCAGTTCTTTGACCTTTGGAACATGCATAAACATTTCAGTATGCTTTAACATTCATATTATCCCAAGACACATTCTAATTAGCAGGAGGTCCAATCCAATTCTGCTTCTCAGACCTTTTGAGCCATAACCACTTGCTAGTTATCTCAACTCAATTACATGAAGCATGAATTAGATTGGAATTCAGCAAATGTTCTTTACAAATTCAACGCCCTTTGAAAACACTTTATCGTTTACCATTATTTCACAATTCTTAGGAAATTTGATTGGCGTTTCTAAGACCCAAGCACCAAATGGCTGCCAATTTTAGCCTCGACCATGTAAATTTAAAATGTTAGTATTGTAATAGAATATTGAAGTTGAGCCTTTCATCCTGAAATTCACAAGATAGAAGCACAGTGCTCAAATCTAGCCAGGAACACGAGAAACAAAAAAAATGAAACAAAATAAAAACTCTCCCTTAGAAGTCTCAAAGAAATGTGGTGATTTCTCAAAGTTTTGGTGACTTTGATTTTAATGCTCAGGTTTATCTAAGATTCAGTGTTGGGTTTCAATTTTTTTTTACTACCGGTTCTGTGGGTGTGGCTTGGTGGGCATGGTGTGGTTTGGTGGACGTGGCAAGAGGAAGATACTGTAAAATCTCCATTCCCTCTCCAATCCAGGGAAGGTTACTGCAAAATCCCCATTTCTTCCTAATCAGCTGGGACTCAAGAGGCAGAGAACAGATGGGGGAGGGAACAGTCAGAATTTTTACTACCGGTTCTCCAAACTAATCAAAATTTCTGCTACCGGTTTTCCAGAACTGGTCAGAACCTGCTGAAACCTACCTCTGCTAAGATCCCATTATGTTGTATGGGACCAGACTCCAGGCTGTATAATAGTCTTTTTAAGAAATATGTACAATGTTTTGGATTGTTTTACAACATGATGCCTTGGAAAGGCTACCACTTTTATCTACAACTTTTTAAAGCAGACAAGGTGTGTTTTTTTTTCCCCTGGAGTGTTATACAACAACCTTGTATTGTATAAGTGGCTGTTTTAAAGATGTTCAATATTTCTGGATTGGTAGGATGTTAGCTCCTGAGACAGCCTCTTACAATTGAATCCAAAGATCCAGCACAGGGGTGTGAAACACAATGCCTGGTCGGATCCAGCCCATGGGGCCATCCTGGAAAATGTAAGGGGCCAGCCAGCATCGCTTTGGCCCGGTCTACCCAGGTCTACATCGGGCCAGCATGGCTTTGGCCCGGTCTACCCAGTGTGAGGAGGAAACATGTCAGCAGTTTGGGGAGTGGTATCATGATGGCCATATCCACCCAGTTGGCCACGCCTGCCGGTCCCTCCAAGGTCAACCACAGCCCTGATGTGGCCCTCAATGAAATTGAGTTTGACACCCCTGATCTAGCATATAGCCTATAACCATTTTTAGTATGTCCTGTCAGATATCACCACCATCAACATCCCTTAAATTCAACCCAATGCCAGGGGTGAAATCCAGCAGGTTCTGACAGGTTCTGGAGAACCAGTAGTGGAAATTTTGAGTAGTTCGGAGAACCGGTAGTGGAAATTTTGACTAGTTCGGAGAACTGGCAAATGCCTCTTCGGGCTGGCCCCAGAGTGGGGTGGGAATGGAGATTTTGCAATATCCTTCCCCTGCCATGCCCACCAAGCCACACCATGCCCACCAAGCCATGCCTATAGAACTGGTAGTAAAAAAAAATTGGATTTCACCACTGTCTCAATGAAATTGAGTTTGATACCCCTGATCTAGCCCATAACCTATAACCATTTTTAATATGTCCTGTCAGATATCATTATCATCACCACCCCTTAAATTCAACCCAGTGCTATATAAAATCTGCAAAATCTGAAAGTTTAGAAGCTTTTAGTTGATCCAGTATGTGTTACAGGTAGCCTTGCAAATCCCAAGGATTATTCTACACTTAGGATCTCAAATACTCCTGTAGGAAAAGTTATTTGGAGAAATGAAACTACAGTCGTCCTGAACATGTGACTGTACATTTACAATGTGATATACGGTTAGGTTTCAGCTCTTCCTGCTAGGAAGCGTGCACCATCCATAGCCAGACTGAGTCTATCCGTTAACTTTGAGCATTTCTTCAGGGCAACGTAGACAGTCCATTTAAAATAATGTAATGTTGTGGAACTTCCAACAATTGATCGCCTACTGTAGGAAGCAGAAAATTAATGTACCAAAGAGCATACATGGGAATACTGCTTGATCCTCTCGCACAAAGAGAAGGAGGACTGTAAAGAAAAAGGAAAAAAAAAAAAACCCTTTCTAATTTCCTTAATGGAATTTTCTTTATTGTTCAAGAATATTTAGGTAGGAGCCAGGCTCGCCTTTTCATTAGTACAGTTTTAATTTCCTAAATGGCCATATTGCTCATCTATATGTGGCTAGTAAGAAACATGCCACCCAGAATACGCATTTGAGAAGCCATTATAGGAAAGTGGTGATTACTTCAAATGCACATACAGCACAAAACAGCACAGAGCAGGACCCGCCAAAGGAAGAGAATCAAGGAAAGCTTGACAACAAAGCCCTGTATTAAAATGAGACATTTATCGTCCCTGCCATTGTTCCATACTGACGTGGTTTTTATTTATAACTAGCAAAATCCCGGTCATTATGTAGATAACCCTTTCTACTCAGGAATGGAGACACACAGCATTATATTTGTAAGAATGCTAACAAGCCGTTGAGCTATTTTTACCTCCACAAACTCCATGGAGGTGAAGCCAAAATGTCTTCAGCGTCCTGAAGGAACCAACATCAGAGGTGCTTGAAGAGTCTCTACACAAATACAATCTTGCCAACTAATTGAGGAATGCAGTTTTAAGAACTTATGGAACTACATGTTTCCATGGGGGGCGGGGGAACAGGTGAATTAGAGATAAGGATAAAATCACCTCAGCTATCGAACAGATGTAATCATGGATAGTGTCATGCCCCAGCATATAACTTTTATATACTGTTGTTGCTCTCTAGTCCCATCTAGTGGCCAGAGAGACAAATATCAAGTATATCGTTTGAAGCCGACCAAACCCCTTTTCCCATCAGCCTGCACTCTCAAACCAAGTGCATGCTGGGAAGCTAGACTCCATTTCCTTTAGCATTTGGAGAAGGCAGAAGCAAAAAGAAGAATCCATCTTAATCTGTGGCATATGGTCATCCAAGGACAAACTCACATCCCCCACACACAGCATCACTGGTGAGATTTAAATTGCTTGTATTTATAAATTGTTACGTTCAGCAATAACTCAGTACTGTCTATCTTGTATTTGGTTCTCATTGTATCAATGGTGGGTTGCTCCCGGTTCGGACCAGTTCACAAGAACCGGTAGTAAAACCGGTGGGAGGCTCCGCCCACTGACCCGGACATCACCAAAATTGATCTGCGGATGCGCAGAAGAGCGCGTGAGCAAGCAAAGCAAGCATGTGGGTGCGATGCGAACTGGTAGTAAAGGTAAGTAGAACCCACCCCTGCATTGTATGTATCCCTATTTTCCCCAGTTTCACCATATCCTGTTCTTTCAATAAAGCATTCAGATCTATGCACATGGTCTGTTTTATTGGAGGATAGGGGGGTTTAGCTGCATGTCGAGCTGCACGCAGACTGATGTGTCGTGAGGACAGAACAGATAGGATGGTGAGCTTTCTACCTGTGTGACTATCGATGTGGTTTTGGCTACCTTGTCAGTTTAGAAGTCAAAAGTCAAAAGAAGAAATCCTTTGGGACCAAGCTTTGAGAGAATCCAACCCACTTTGTGCGTCTCAAATTCCTGATGCTTGGAATTAGTTCATTGGTTCAAAAAATTAGGCAAGAGAATTAAGGAACCAATCTGAAAACTGGCCGGAATGAAGTTACAGTATGCACAACGAGAAGCCGACTGAAACAGAAGCACTTTTCTTTGCATGAAATGTCTTACTGTGTTCACAGAAGCAAGGCACAAATGACCTTTCAAATTCTCCTTCAAGTTTGTGACCACAGATGCTGAAGGATAACTCATTCAATTTTATTTTATATTTTCCAGGAAAAGGATAAATTCTTAAGAAGAGCTGCCATTTAAGGGTAAGAGAAGCGCACCAGTGAAGCTTCCTTTGGACTGGAGATCCTTGATTATCCTCTTATTAACTATTTAAGAATATACCTGAACTGTGAGAATTTCTTGAAAGTTCTCTTTTTTTCCCTGAAAGAAATGTATAAAGCAAGACATGTATTTATTAAATGAGGATCAATAATGGTGAAAATGTTTCTTACCCAGTACTAGCTGATACTTTAAGGACAGTATCTAGATACTCAATGGTCTGTGAAAATATCCAAGTTCAAACCACCATTTATCCTTGAAGTTCAGTGTATGATTAGAATTAGTTGATAGGTTAGGTTTTAGCCTAATCTGCACCACAGAGTGGTTGTGAGGACAGAATTGTCCCCCCCTCAAAAAAAAATGTGTTGGATATTCAGACCTTCCTTCCTTCCTTTCTTCCTTCCTTCCTTCCTTCCTTCCTTCCTTCCTTCCTTCCTTCCTTTCTTCCTTTCTTCCTTCTTCCCTACCTCTCTCCCACTCTCCCACTCTCCCATCTTCTTTCGTTCTTGTTTTCCTTCCTTCCTTCAATAAAATAAATGTGTTTTGTTAAAAGAAGTTAAAATAATCAATAAAATAATCAATAAAATAAGCCATTTAGCTCCACTGCATATTCCTGGTGATATTAAGAGGCCAAACAAACAAAGCTTTAAAAAAAGTTTGCCTCCTTTTTTATGCAACATAAAACATGGAAACTTGAGTGAGGGAATATTCACTATTCTACAGCATGAAGCTGCTAGGAAGGAGGAGGAGGAGGAGGAGGAGGAGGAGGAGGAAGAGACAAAGACTAAAATGGCAGCAAAGAATCTGTACCACAGAGTGGTTGTGAGGACAGAATTGTCCCCCCCACAAAAAAATGTGTTGGATATTCCTTCCTTCCTTCCTTCCTTCCTTCCTTCCTTCCTTCCTTCCTTCCTTCCTCCCTCCCTCCCTCCCTCCCTCCCTCCCTCCCTTCCTTCCTTCCTTCCTTCCTTCCTTCCTTCCCTTCTTTCCTGATTTTGTCTGATTTATTTTGGGTGAAGAAAAGGAGATAGAGGCAGCAGCTTGACTCTAAAACAAATGATATCCCATAAAGAGAAAAGTAAAACAATTTATCACACTAAGGGAAGATAACATACTTGTGCCAATGTATATCTATATGTTTGGGTAAGATTTATTTATTTATTTAGCGTATGGCTGGTCACACAATATTAAAACACTTCATTTTTACAGATTAAAAACAATTAAAACAATAAAAAAGCAGTAAGAAAACCTAAAAGAAAAACAGAAATAACATTTCTGTTATTTGGGTATTTGGGTTATTTGGGTAAGAAAAATAAAAACACAGAACGGTGGATCCAAGTGCTGTTAGTGTATCTGGCTATATATTTTCCACATATTGATTTGTATAATATACAAACTCAGTAATGTGAAGAAACAAAGGAGGCATTTAGGAATATTATGGATACAGATAGTCCTCGAGTTACAACCACAATTGAGCCTAAAATTTATGTTGCTAAGCAAAACATTTGCTAAGTGAGTTTTGCTCCATTTTTTTTACTTTCCTAGCCACAGTTGTTATATGGTTCACTGCAGTCGTTAAGGTTGTAAGATTGTTGTTAAGTGAATTGTGGCTTCCCCGTTGACTTTGCTTGTCAGAAGGACCCCGGGAGGCTGCAACCGTCATAAATACGAACCACCTGCCAGGTGTCTGAATTTTAATTGCGTGGCCCTGGGGATGTTGCAATGGTCGCGTGAGAAATAGTCATAAATTACTTTTTTCAGTGTCGTCGTAACTTTGAATGGTCACTAAATGAACTGTTGTAAATCGAGGTCTACCTCTGTTGTTAACCTCCCTGCTAACTTCCTAGCCTTTTTTTTTAAAAAAAAAAACAAGTTTTATTGGGTTTTTTTTCTTTTTTCCTCTCCCACCTTCACCGACATCTTTCTTTCTTTCTTTCTTTGAATATACTTGCATATATAAACACCTTCTTCATTTATCCCTAAATTCTAACTTTGCTAGTTGTACAAATTTGTCCTCTTTTATTCTTTAACAATTCATTCTTTTTCCTAATATATTTATATTTGTTTGTTCTGAGCTGCCTTTCTTCCACTTCATCTTCTTTTTTTTTATTGTACAGCAATCTTTCTCCTCAAACCTAGCCTCTCCCTCTTCCCTCTTCCCTCTTCTCCTTCCAACTTTCTTTCCCCACCTTCTTCTTCTCTTCTCTACTTCCCCTTCCCTTCTCCTTCTCCTCCCCTCTTCCCCCCTGTCTTACCTTCTCTCCTACTCTGCTTTCCCTTCCCTTCCTTCCTCCTTACTCTTCCATCCCTCTCTCTCACTAACTTCCTAGCCTTTTGAAGGATGTACAGATAATCCTTGATTTACAGAAGTGCTTTTAATGACCATTGAAACTTACAACGGCACTAAGAAAAGTGACTCTTGGTCTATTTTTCACACTTACGACCGTTGCAGGATCCCCATGGTCACATGATCAGTTGGCAACTGACTCATATTTATGACGGTTGCTGCAGTGTGGGATTCAAGTAATTTAACAATTCTCTGCCCTAATGATTTCTTCCAACAACCAGTTTGCCAAACTGCTCAGAAAGTTAACAACTGGTTCCCCCAAAGTGGTGCGAACTGGCTGAATCCCACCACTGGATGGATGGATGGATGGATGGATGGATGGATGGATGGATGGATGGATGGATGGATGGATGGATAGATAGATAGATAGATAGATAGATAGATAGATAGATAGATAGATAGATGGATGGTAGTTAGATATATGATGGAGATAGATGATAGATAGATACAGTGGGGGGATTCAAGTAATTTAACAACCGGTTCTCTGCCCTAATGATTTCTTCCAACAACCAGTTTGCCAAACTGCTCAGAAAGTTAACAACCGGTTCTCCCGAAGTGGTGCGAACCGTCTGAATCCCACCACTGGATTGCTGTCATAATCACTTTCTGACAAGCAGAGCCAAGGAGGAAAGCCAGTTTCACTTAACAACCGTGTTACTAACTTAATAACTGCAATGATTCACTTAACAACTGTGCCAAGAAAGGTTATGAAATGGAGCACCACTCACTTAAGAAACGTCTCACTTAGCAACAGAAATTGGGGATTCAAGTGTGATGGTAGGTGGAGGACGGCCTGTACCTTGATTTTTGTCTTTACTTGGAAGTTTTAACCTGTTTTTAATTTATGCTTTTATTCATCAATTTATATGCATTTATTATGATAGAGTAAACCTCCCAGAGTCATTTACAATAGGAATTGCACAATGTACCTTCATTGCATTACCCTCAGAAACCTCAACCAAATTGTAGCTCAGACAAACTTCTAGGAGTTATACATGGCCCCATGGGAGTCTGACAGCAGCCAATAGAATACATGTGCTTGCACAGGAACAGGAAGTTCAACTGCAAAACCCAAGAGAAGATATAAATACCCCTCACTCTCAACTCCATGTGCTCAGCTGCATCAGAACGATGTGCTTGGTGGTTCTGCTTCATCGTTAAACCATCTTTCCAATTAGCCTCCATGTTCCCAGAGTCTTTCTCCCAGCTTAGAACTGATATTTCTTCCAACACACACACACACACACACACACACACACTCACTCTATCTATCTATCTATCTATCTATCTATCTATCTATCTATCTATCTATCTATCTATCTGAAAGTTTGCTTTGGAGACCACCTATATATTGTAGCCCAGAGCTAGATAATAATAGGACAAAGCTGCACGTACTCTCCCTTGACTAATGTAAATCACAATCAAATTAGGTTTTAGTAAACAAAATCTGCTATTGCCTTATTAGTCCTTAGCATTCATTTAAGACGTTCGGAAGAAAAATCAGCCAGACAAATCCTTGTTCTTCATGGTTGACAGACATCATGCTTCGTCTCCAAAGTTATAAATCCACATTAACAAGAAACACTTCCTTATTGACTGGTTGTGAACCAAAAGCAAGGGGGGGGGGGGGGAGAGAGAGAGAGAGAGAGAGAGAGAGAGAGAGAGAGAGAGAGAGAGAGAGAGAGAGAGAGAGAGAGAGAATTAATTTTGAGATTGATTTATGTGCGTAATGTCATCATGTACTTGTCAACCAAAGTAGTTAAAATTTAAAATCTCCTTAAGAGTAATTGGACGGAAACATCTGTGTCCTCCAGAAGTTATGACAGTATGAAAGTAACTTTCCAAATATGCGTAAGCAAAGATTGTTTCAGAAACAGCTTGCTAATCAGCCACAATATGGTGACCCAGTTCTCTGACAAGCTAGCATCATTAAACATGCTTGTATACAGCATCTGTGTTTTAAAAACAAAAGGAAAAATAAAAGAGGCCCAACATTATTTGAGAGGGAATATGCAAAATAGGATGGAATCAAACATCCTGCACAAAGAGCAGCAATCTGTTATTCCCAGCAGTGAAACAAAGCTTTCCATATCAGCAGAATTAAACATCAGAAAATTCAACATCTTTGATTACTTATTGGACAAATTAGCCCAAACAGAACAGAGTGGATGAGAAAACCTCTAGATTTCTTTGGCGCAACCAACTTTGAATCAGCACAAGAAATCAAGGCCGGTATGATAATGAAGCAAGGAAGATTTTGAAAACAGATTGTACGTGATCGTCCTTATTCAGACATTGAGATATAATGGAAAACAATGTTTTTCCTGGTATACAACAAGCCTTAGTGTTCCGGTGGTGGGATTGAATTTTTTTTTACTGCCAGTTCTGTGGGCGTGGCTTGGTGGGTGTGGCATGGCTTGGTGGGCATGGCAGGGGAAGGATACTGTAAAATCTCCATTCCCACCCCACTCCAGGGGAAGAATTCTGTAAAATCTCCATTCCCTCCCCACTCCAGGGGAAGGTTACTGCAAAATCCCACTTCCTCCCAATCAGCTGGGACTCAGGAGGCAGAGAATAGGTGGGGGTGGGCCCAGTCAGAGGTGGTATTTACCAGTTCTCTGAACCACTCAAAATTTCCGCTACCAATTCTTCAGAACTGGTCAGATCCTGCTGAATACCACCTCTGCAGTGGGGGGAAAGTATAACTCCCTAACGCGTCTGCCTGCAACGTGTCCGCCCGCCTAAACGTTACACCACCCCGCCACCATTAGTGAATTCCTTCCTCCCAGGTCAGTAGTTCTTCCTCCGTTCACTTCATCCTCCCAGATTGGATTTCTTTACTGCTCTGGGTTTTTTCATCGCCCTGGAATGTCGAGCAGAGCTGCTCTTGACAGTTCGTATATTCACTGCTTTACTGTTTTCGTCTCCAGTTTTCGTCTCCAGTTTATGTACCAGAATTAAAAAAAAAAAAAAAAACCTTGAAAAATTTGGATATCCTGTGGGAACAAAGCAGAATAAAGCAGATTTCAAAACCTAATTGGTTGGTTTACCTCAGAAAGAATGGCTTAAAGGGAAACCTGTAGTGAGATATGGTTTCGCTCGAATTTAATGAAATGATGGAGCACCTACAGCTTCTGAATAGTTTGCCTATCAGAAGTTGTGGGTGCTCCATCAATGAAGGCTTTCAAAAAGAGACTGGACAACCATTTGTCTGAGGGTCTCCTGCTCGAACAGGGGGTTGGACTAGAAAATCTCCAAGGTCTCTTCCAATTCCATTATTCTATATTCTATGTTCTAATCGTGAATCCTCAAAATTTGGGAAAGAACCAGATTCAGGATGTGACTATGAATAATTTTGAGGAGATGTTTTCTATGAAAAGAAAACTTGCACTAGAAACTCACTTTCGAACTCTCTTTATGGGCAAAGCAGATAGTACAGGTTGATAATCTGCTGGGGCTAAATCACTTTTTCCCACACACTGAAAATCCATGTATCCATGAACATTTATTTCTTCAGGTTTCCTGTGTGAGAGAGAGACACAGAGAGAGAGAGAAAGGGAGAGAGAGACAGACAGACAGAGAGAGAGAGAGAGAGAGAGAGAGAGAGAGAGAGAGAGAGAGAGAGAGAGGGCTGAGTTAACCCACAGCATCAGTGAACCCATTATAAATAAATAAAAACACGAAAGAAAAAAAACATGAAAACTTAAGCAAATTGTGCATGTGTTGGAAACTTCCAGAATCTGATCTGTTCTGTCTCTTATTCCACAGCTTCAGGCATATTTAGCTCTCCGACTTAACGGAGGGGGATGGAGTTTATCAGGAAGCTGCCAGTGTATACACAGTCTTGGGAGACCAAATTACGCCCCTGGATGATGTTAAGATACTTCTGAACGATCGCAAAGCCAAGAGATTTAGTTGCATGAAACAGAGCATAAATGATGTTTGTTCCCCTGCTTCCACCATTGCAGGCCCTGTCTGAGGCCAGCTCTGATCAAAGTCTCTCTGCGCCATTCTTGTCATCACCTATCACCACACACTGCTACGCAAAGCAACCTTCAACTTGGCACAGGGCAGATTCAGGGATGCTGAATATTCCTGGTTTTTAGACACCTGTTAAGGAGTGGACCTTTCAATGACAGAATTAGCAGGCATACATTTTTACCACATGGAACCCTGGAACCCAAAGAGCTGGAGTTTTCTTCCTCAAACACAGGGGTTTGGGGGGTTTTTTGAGCTTGTTGCTAAAATGTACGAGCCGAAATATAACACCGAGAAGTTTAATCTCCGACTAACAGCCACTCAGCCAGTTTAAAAACAGAAGGAAAACAAGAAGGATGTGATCTGTTGTATTGGGGTCACTCTCTTGATCATACTCCTTGACTGTTTCAAGAAAAAGGTTAGACTGGAAGCTGGGAAACAAATATAACTCTCCGTTTCTAATTTTCTTTTTTCTTTTTCTTTTTTTTTTTTTTCAGAAAACAAAATCGATAGTTCAGGTTTTCAGCATATCCTATCTAGGATTCTCTGCTGAAAATAGTTTGTTTTGGTTTTAAATCAAAAGAGCATGAAGCATAAAAGGCAAAATTCGTCTTGCTCCTAAGTTAAAAATATGACACTAATAAACGTCAGAATTAGTCATGCCTCAAGTTTTTTATCAATGCTTTTTTGGCAGTTCAGAAGGAAATCCTTCGATTTTCCACCTCTTCTTGCCATTTATCCTGAAATAATTCTTCTCCCCCACTCTCTCTGTCTCTCTCTGTCTCTGTCTCTCTCTCTCTCTGTCTCTCTGTCTGTCTCTCTCTCCCTCCCTCCCTCTCTCTATCCCACTCTCTCTCTTCCTCCATCCCTCCTTCTTTCTCTCCCACACTCTCTCTCCCACTCCCTCTCTCTCCCCCTCCCTCTTTCTCTCTTCTTCCCCCTCTCTCTTTCTATCCCACTCTCCCTCCCTCCCTCCCTCCTTTTCTCTCCCATTCTCTCTCTCCCCCCTCTCTCTCATGACTGAGCTAAAATGCATTTTCAATCAATCAGAATAGAAATAGAATAGAATAGCTGGAAAGGACCTTGAATGTTTTCTAGTCCAACTCCCTGCTCAAGCAAAAGACCATATACCATTTCAGACAAGTGGCTGTCCAGTCTCTTCTTAAAAACCTCCAATGATGAAGCACCTACAGCTTCTGAAGGCAAACCGTTCCACTGGTTAATTGTCCCCACTGTTCGGAAGTTTCTCTTGAATTCCAGGTTGCTTCTTTCCATTGTGTCTTATTTTGCCTTTTGGTGCTTTGGAAAATAAGCTGACTCCCTCGTCTTTGTGGCAGCTCCTAAAATACTGGAATACTGTTATCATGCCACCCCTAGTCCTTCTTTTCTCTAGATTAGCCCTACCCAAATCCTGCAACAGATCTTCATAGGTTTTAATCTCCAAGCCCTTAAACATCTTAGTTGGTCTTCTCTGCACATTTTCCAACATATTTTTTTTGTAATGTGGTGACCAAAACTGGATGCAATAAGCCAGGTGTAGGTCTATGACTCCTATTTGTTAGTGTCTCTTAGACTGTTAATTGGAAAATACACCAGATCTATTATACAAGCCAATATAGTGAGCAAGGATGAAACACATTGACCAAGACGTATGATGAAGCAAGACCTGTTGCCTAATTGTACCGAGACAAGAAGGTGTTTCTTTAGCTGTATCTACGGTGCTTTTTGCTTCAAAGACATATTTAACCATAATGATTTTAGGGGTCAACTTCAACATGAGTACACATTAAAGTATAATGTATATTGATAGCTACTGTCTATGAGGTGTTTAATTATCTCATTACATTCTTTAGCCAGGCTGATGACAGTATTTTGTCTTCAAGAGGTAGAACTTAATTTATGTATTATTATTTTTCTTGTATCTGCCTCCAGGATCTCAATATGGAAAGTTATTTGGTTACCCTTCTTAGGTGTTATGGACTTTGCAGCTTAATAGGTGTAACATAAATTTGTAACCACAATCATCATTCCTTCTTTGGGCTAGGATTTCCCCCCCCCCCCGATAACTTTGCAAAAGAGAAGAGTGATTCTGTCTGCCAAAAATGTTTGGCTGATATAAACTGGTGTCAGCACTCCAAGCCGCATTCACTCTAGTGCTGACATAAGAAGGAGAAGAAGGGCATCTGGAAAGAGACGTTTTGACTTTTCACCTACTTATCTTCCCTGGAGATGAGATGGGAGGGGGGAAATTCCTTTGAGCTGGAGCGGGTAGATTAGGGAAAGAGTGATTTGGAAGATGGCCAATGAGACCAGAGGAGTGGAGACAGGAAGGGAGAGGTTCGTGCCGGGAAGTCAGTGTTGGCTACGTGGAGTCAGAAGATGGAATGCCGTGCTCAATAAATGAAAGATTTTCAGCAAAGATTCTGTTTGAAATGCAATTTATTTGAGACGACCTCGAAACCTGACAACTGGTTTGTGAAGATTTGAAAATCTGTAGAGATTCTCAGTCATCCAGATCATGTTTGTTCCAAAGGTGCTTTTTCAGGAGGCAACTGGATTTTCTTGTTTTTGTTTTCTTTTGAAGACATTTCGCTTTTCATCCAAGAAGCTTCTTCAGCTCTGGCAGGATTGTTAAGGATATTGTTGTGTTAACCAACCAGCAGAGCATAGAGCACAGAAAAACGGTGCTGAGAACAATGAATGAAATACATACAGACTGGTTTATCAAAGTTTTTACTTTACTTTGTAGCGAAAAACAATTGCATAGTCTTTAACCATTCAAATCAATCCAGAGTTACTGAAATCTTCTTACCATATAAAACAGCAGTAGGTAATAAACAATAAGTTCACGCTGATAACAAATCGCGATGGTAGCAGATCCATCCACAATGAGAGCACCTCCATACACAATAGCAACAGTTCCAACATGGCAACAATGACTATAGTTCAGCTCCCTTCTTATATACAGTTTAAATGAGTGATTATCTAATTGGGATAGATGGAGCCAGCAGCACAATGACTCAACAGTACACTTAGGATAAATGGAGTCAGCAGTCAGTCAGCAGTTATTACAATGACTCAGCAGTACAATTACTCAGCGTTACATCTTAAAGACATAGAATACATTTCCATGTGTTCATATATTGCCTGGACAACTCGTTAGGCTTATACCATATCCTAACAAGGATAATGGGGAATGGAAGGATTTATATTCCTTGCAGACAGCTGGTCATTTGCATCCTTTTAGAAGGTCATTGAAGCACTTGGAGGTTTACCTGTGTTTTCAGGGTCACCTGAGTATTGTTCCTGGTTACTGTAGTCTGCAATTTTTTCTCCGGGAATCCATTCCTACTCCCACATCATTCAAAGGGTAGTTCATCCCAAATTGAATAGATAAATGGTCTATAGAGAGTCTCAGCCATCCAGGTCCCAAAGGTGCTTTTTCAGGACTGGACTTTCTTGGTTTTTTTTCTTTTCAAGATGTTTCACTTCTCATCGAAAGAAGAGGACCCAGTTTGGGGGGGGGGGGGGGCAATAAGCTGACTTTGTATAAATATACAAAAGTATGAAGGCTATTGCTTAACGCATTGTAAGCTGCCCTGAGTCTCCGGAGAAGAGTGGCATATAAATCAAATTTAAAAAAAAATAAAAAATAAAAAAAAGAAGATGATTTGAATTTCAGTAAAAGAAAAAAAAATAGAATGATTGATGGCTCAAAGTAATGAGGTTTCCTGGATTTTTAAAAAAATTGAAGGAATCCTTTTCTTCTTAACTGTAAGGATAAAGATAGAATGTAACATGGGGAAAAAAATCTGAAATCATGCTGGATTTATGTTGCCATATTAAGTAAAAATAAATAAATAAATAAATAAATAAATAAACTAAGTTTCCCTAATTCAGACTCAGCTCCTTGTAGCTCCGTGGACACAAAATATATTAGTTATGGAATATGGAATTGTTTGCCATTCAGTCTTTTGTTTTATTTCTAGTTTAGTCAAGATTAGTCAAGATTAGTTAGGAACATGAGGATTCCGTGTTCAACTGCTTGCTTCCAACTCAGGGCTGTCTATGTAGATTTGTGATACAATAATTATTTAAAGAGCCACAGTGGCACAGTGGTTAGAGGCTAAAGACTACTGCAGGCTACTTCTGCTGACTGCCGGATGACTGCAATTTGGCAGTTCGAATCTCACCAGGCTCAAGGTTGACTTAGCCTTCCATGCGTCCAAGGTCTGTAAAATGAGGACCCAGATTGTTGGGGGCAAGAGGTTGACTCTGCCAACCACTTAGAGAGGGCTGTAAAGCACTGTGAAGCGGTATATAAGTCTAAGTGCTATTGCTAAAGTGCTTAAAAATATTTGCCTCTTCTGAATTACCAGTAGAATGTGGTGCTTAGGGTATAATATTACTGCAAAATATGTGACTCATCAAACAAATAGCATAATTTTCCACCAATGCTTTACATCTTACTCAGAGATGTCCCAGGTGAGTCAGAATTAATGAACTGTTTTTTTATCTTCATGGATAGTTTTTCAGACTTTCAGTACGGCCAATGAACCTCAATTAACTGACTAACCGACCACAGTCAGAGGTCATTGGCAATGTTATGGATCAGTGGGGGTGAAAGACCAGAAACTTCTGTCTCTCCTTTTTCTCAATATTTATAATCAACGGGACTAAATTTTGAGGTGTCGTTCTGCAGTTGTGATGTGATGATTGTGATGATGATGATGATACAGCAAAGTTCTGGTGAACGGTAGATGAGATAATGCTTCCATTGGTTGAACACCAACGTCTGTTGGCAGACTTTAAATATCTCTGCCATTTGTGGCTCCTAAATCCCTTCCCAATCTTTCCTAATTGCCACAGAAAATGAGGTGATCCTCCATAATGAATAACTGTAACGAGGTAGCCAAGTAGACTGCTTCTCCTTCCTTTCCTTGCGCCATTATCAATGTCACCATCATCTCTCAGCACATCCTGCCTATGATTTCAGCTGTCACGGAATTAAGTGAATCCATCGAGCAACATCTGGCTTCTCGTGCAAAAAAGAAAAGAGACAAATACTTCCATCAGCTCTCATCGGCTCCGTCAGTCTCAGTCTAATTATGATGTAACAGAGGACATTAGCATGTGGTGGACTTGGTGATTAACCTCGGGCAGCTGAAAAAGTGGTCTGTGGAGATGAAGGAAGCATTTAGATCTGCTCAATCAATTAGAAATTCTGCCTCTCTACTAACTCTCCCCTCCTACAAGGAGACACTTAAATTTCAGCAACGACCTTGTGATTGGTAACAGTAAGTTACGCTTGAACCCAGTTAGAAAGTCAGACACTTTATAGCACTTTCCAAAGATTTAAATGCTTCCCACCCATCCCAAATCCATTTTGCATTAGCTCCCTATTTTTCTAGCACAGCAGTATTTGGGACTGAACTAAAACTCTGTGGGATTCCATGTTTTTGTTTCGCGGATATAAGTAGATCTGAAAAAGATATTAGGATGGTGATGACAGATGAAATTCTGGGCCTGAAAGCTCTGCAGTCACCACCTTCATGGGACTTCTTGGACCCAATAAAAAGATGCCATGGTGGGGAAAAAGAGTAGTCCCTTACCTAATCTAAAGGCAATATAGGGAAGTTCCTTTGTTATTTTCTAATTCTATCTACCAGCTCTGGACAAATATTTTTCTGGATCACAATCACACATGTTCCTCCATATTATACAAATATAATTATACTATTATAGCATCTGTCTGTCTGTCTGTCTATCTATCTATCTATCTATCTATATCTATCTATCTATCTATCTATCTATCTATCATCTATCATCATCCATCCAAAGCCATCTTGGAGCTTCAGTGCTGCCACCCTGGAGCTGAGAGATAGGGAGGGGGGATTAGAGATAGTAAAATAAAACCCTTTCTCTTGGTAACCAAGGATGTTTTTACACCTGGGCAGAGGGAGGAGGAGTAATATCACCAGGCCATCAGACAGTGCTTTGATTGGGCCATGCGACTGATTGTTTGGGGTTGAGGGAAAACATTTCTCTTTTAATTAGGTGAAAACCATGGAAACCTTCAGAGTTGGTTTTCACCAGATCGGTGCCAATATGATATATCCAATAAAGCTATTCTTTGAGGAATTCATCTGCTTCAGAGTTTTGCTTGGTATGGATCTATTACTTGGAACACTGACATACACTATATACTATTATAGTAACACACACACACACACAAATATATTTTTAAAATGCTTTCTTTTTTTTAATCATGTATCCACACATATTCACACTCCGCTAATATTTCTAAACCTACCATATTTTTCGGAGTATAAAATGCACTAGAGTATAAGACGCAGCTTAATTTTCGGGGAGGGAAATAGTAAAAAAAAAAAAAAATCTGCCTACCAGGTATTCATCTGGCTAGCATTCTTAGTCTGGTCAGCTTTAGCACATTAGTTTACTGGTTTTTAATTCCCTGCTTGTGGATAAAAGAACAGCTTCTAAAGCACAACTGATCTTTGGAGAGAGAAGTAGTGAGAAAAGCAGGCAAACCACGGAGATCGCTTCACTCGCTAGCGCCTCCTTAGGGCTGAAAAAAAAACATCACAGGTGAGAGTCAGAGGGAACAGGCAAAATGCTTCACTGCTAGCACCTCATTAGGGATGAAAAAAAGCTTCAAAAAAAAAAGCTACATTCGGAGTATAAGACGCACCCAAATTTTTAGCCTCTTTTAGGAGAGAAAAAAATGCATCTCATACTCTGAAAAATACGGTACATAATGTGTGAATTTTAATCATAGGATTGACTAGAATCAACTATCTAAGCCAAACATTTGCGCTACCTGAGCATTGATTGAAATAATCACTTCTAAACAACTGACTCACAAGCTAGAACTTAAACAGAGATAAACATTGTCTTTCCGCGTGAATACTTTCTTATGGGGAACAAGGCTGAAGCTGGCACCTCAAGTACATTAGAAATTGTGAATGGGTGGGCAGCGTTCCTAGATCAAGGTGGTGAGATAAAAAAGATTACGGTCTCCAAAGGCTTCTCCCCTACTTGCTACAGAATCTACAACTAAGTCTGCATTCTTGAAACCAGCACATGTAACAGAGCAGCTGAATTTTCTCTCTTTGATCATATCTAGTTTATTGACGCTTGTCTTGAGGCTTACAAAATGGTGCTGCATTTATGTGTCATAATTATTATGTGAACCATATCGCAGAAGAAAGTAACTCAAACCCTACGTGGAACTTCACCAGCTGTTGTTTATGGTTAAAATATAGTGAATGTCATAAATTGAGATCCAAAGTACACCCTATGTCTTCCCAAATTCCAGAACAAAACAGAACAGAATAACAGAGTTGGAAGAGATTTGGAGGTCCTCTACTCAAGCAAGAGATACAGTCAGATTCCAGGCAAATGGCTGTCCAGTCTCTTCTTAATGATGGAACACTCACAACTTCTGAAGGCGAGATGTTCCATTGGTTACTTGTTCTCACTGTAGGAAATTTCTTCTTAGTTCTAGCAATAGCACTTAGGCTTATATACTGCTTCACAGTGCTTCACGGCCCTCTCTAAATAGTTTACAGAGTCAACGTATTGCCACCAACAATCTGGGTCCTCATTTTACCAACCTCAGAAAGATGAGTCAACTTTGAGCTGGTGAGAATCGAACAGCTGAACTGCTGGCAGTCTGCAGCCAGCAGAATTAATTGCAGTACTGCATTCTAATTTAACCACTGTGCCAGCACGGCTCGTAATCTTTTGCTCTTCAAGAAGGTTAATCTTCAGATATTTGCAGAATCACTGAATGCGGCTGTTAGCTGATGCGATTAGAAATGGCGCTCAGCTCACCATGAAACGAAAGTATTGAAGCCATTAAGTCTTCATTCATTTGGGATAGTCATGAGTTTCTAAACAGCCTGTATATGACAAATGGCCACATAATTCCACCCAGACTATTAGCTGGTTGACTTTCAAGCAAATATTTATTCAAACAATCTGAAAAAGGCGATCTTGTTGTGCGAATTTGTTTTTCTGCCAATGCAGAAATCTCCTACCCACATTCCAATATCCAGGTGCCAAATACAACATTAGCAATCATATTACGATTTGTCCAGGGAGAATATAGCCATTCCTAGAGACTTGGATGCAATTATAGTTTGCGTCAACTCCCAGTGAAGTCAATTAGCCTTTAATTAGCAACTAAACCTGTTAGCTGGGAATCATTATTATTTATTTAATATCATTAAAAAAAATGCTTGGCTGTTTATAGACAACTGCAGTGCTAAAAAGCCCACCCCATAAAGTTTACATTAAATATATATGTATATATTCCATAGCTCTTATTGTCTCACTCAGCAGAATTCTCCAGAAAAAAGGTTATTCCAGCTTAGTTTCTGTTTGCTACTGAGCTCTGTCTGGCCAAGATATCAGCTGGGGTCAGGATACACCTACCGTATTTTTTGGAATATAAGACGCACCTTTTTCCCCCCAAAAAAGAGGGTGAAAATCTGGGTGCATCTTATACTCTGAATGTAGCCCCTCCCAGCCTCGCAAATGGAGATTTCAGAGGTTGAAAAAAGCCTCTGAAATGGAGCTTCAGAAAAAAAGCCTCCAAAATGGAGCTTCAGGAAAAGAAAGCCTCTGAAATGAAGCTTCAGAAAAAAAGTCTCTGAAACGGAGGTTTCAGAGGCTGAAAAAGCAAGGCGCAGAGCTCACAACCAATGAACCTGTTGCTAAAATTCACCTCTGGGAACAGCTGATTGGGAGTATTCCAGGAGACGGATCCACCTGCCAATCAGCTTTTTTCTTATTTTCCTCCCCAAAAGGTAAGGTGCATCTTATGCTCTGGTGCGTCTTATAGTCAGAAAAAATATGGTAGGTAGTTAGAAATAGAGGCAAAAATCCAAGCAAGAGTGTGAACACCAGGGCATTATATGGTTGCCCCAATTGCAAATACAATCTGGATACGATAAAGACATGAAAAAGTATGGCTTTTACAAAGGACCAACTGTCTTTGATCAGATATTGTTGAACTCTGATGAAAAATTAATTAAGAAACTATATATTTTTTTGCTAAACTGGAAAATGGAGGACGAACAAGTTAAAGATACAATGACACAGTGGGAAAAAAAACTTTGTTTATAATACAGAATTAGAGAAATGGCAAAAACTACAGGAAAGGAACTGTAAATTGACAATAGCAACTTCTTATAAAGAAAATGTATATAAAATGTTTTATAGATGGCACTTACCACCTGCTAGGTTAGCTAAAATGTATAAAAATATGTCTAGCAAATGTTGGAAATGTAACCAAAAAATGAGCACATATTATCATGTGTGGTGGACTTGTGTTAAAGCAAAAAAAAAAAAAAAAAAAAAGGGAGGGGGGCAAAAATACATAAGTGGTTAGAAAAGATGATAAGAAAACATGTAGATTTTAAACCCGAACTGCTTTCATTAGGCATAACATCAGAAAAACTTGATAAGCAAAGTATCTATTTAATATTGCATGTCTTAACAGCAGCAAGGATTATATTTTCACAATATTGGAAAAACAAAGAAACACCACGAGATGAAGAGATAATTAGGAAGATACTAGATTGTGCAGAAATGGTCAGGCTTATGCTGAAGATCAAACAGAAAGAAGACACAGAATATTATCAAACATAGAATAGAATAGAATAGAATAGAATAGAATAGAATAGAATAGAATAGAATAGAATAGAATTCCTTATTGGCCAAGTGTGGTCGGACACACAAGGAATTTGTCTTGGTGCATACGCTCTCAGAGTACATAAAAGAAAAAATGCATTCATCAAGAATCATTAGGTATGTGCAGTATGCACCAAAAGGAGGCTTGGGAAGGTAAATAGAAGGTAAATAGAGCAGCAAGGATGTCCTGCTTTCTAGTGATTTTAAATCAATTTTAAGTTCGGAGGAACCAGAATTTTTTTTTACTACCGGTTCACCTGAACCGGTGCGAACCGGTAGCATTTCATCACTGCTGTAAATGTTCCTCCAGAAATTGAGTTATGTTGAGAAAGTAAAGAAAATTGCAGTTTTGATGTTGCATGTAAATATTAACCCAGAGTGTTAATAAGGCCTAGAGGTGAAGCTTTCGCCTCACAATCAGGAGGCTGTGAGTTCGATCCTAGATAGTGGCAGATATTTTTCTCTCTCTGGGCACAATGAGTTATCATCTGCTGCGAACTTTGCATTGGCAACAGGAAGGGCATCCGGACAGTAAATACTCAGCTCCATTCAGTTGCCCAGACTTCACCCCGATGTAAGGGATTACGGGGATCATTAAAAGACAAAAAAATGTAAATGTTAACTCAGGGACAATTAGGCATTTAAGCTGAGTTTTGTGTATATGTGTTTCTGATGGTTTTTACCTAAGAAGTTTCTGAAATATGTTTCTGCTTTTGGTGAAAGAAATATCAAAAAGGAAAAAAAAAGTTATTTAACACTTTTATCAAAATGTATAGACCAAATTAGAATATCCATCACGGTTAAGTCAACTCAAGAAAAAAAAAGATTAACTGCTTCATTATGTTATTTTCTCCTACTTATATAAACACAAATGGATCTGAGAAGTTCTAGATAATTCTCTCATTTTAGAATTCCTCTGATTCCTCAGATATTTATATCTTCACAACTTGTCCTCTCTATTGGTCCTGTTTAATGCAGAATATTATTGTGTCTCCAGTTTCCAACCATTGTTATAAAGCTTTCAGAAAGAGAGTTTTGTGACTTATAGTTCTTTACAATTGTAACTAAAATTTGAGACAAAATAGAGCCACCCAATTCGTGAACAATTGAGAAGAGTTGTAAACTTTGATTGTTCTGTAAATAATTCATGATCTTCCATCATACCACTGAAAAATTCCTTTTTTTTTTTTCCTTTTTCAATTCATCACTTTGGCTATAGATATGCCAAGAATGGATACAGAACAGGGAATGGTTTTACCTCAAATTAATACGTATTTGATATGTTCACATGTTAAAATCCACATGTTCTGTACATGTCTTGTTGCAAACTTGGAGAAAGAACATTAATATTTGCTTTTGTAAGCACACACACACACACACACACACACACACACACAGACAGACAGACACACACTTATCTGTAGGTAATAATAATTACTCAGGATATCAGTACCAAAAGTCTTGGTCTTATTTTTCAGAAGATTACTGTATGTTACAGAGTTGGGGATGCTTCCCTCCAATTGGCAACATTTTGCAAATTTCATCCACTTCTATTAAAAAGATAGAAAGTTATTACCTTTCACAGATTTCCACATTAGCTTACAACATATACAAGGCTTTTCATTTTCCAGATCTGATTTGGATTTAAGCCCTGACTCAACATTCATTGAGTGAATGAACCATTGAACCAAATGCACCAAAACAAGGTCTGAACTGAGTCTTTTGGTCACTAGTTCTAAGGGTGACACTGTTTAAATGCATTGTTTTAAATTTCAAAGGGATAGTTGCTTTATTGACCCTCAGATGGTGAACATCTTGGATTGTTTAGCTCACAAAAAGAATTGTTTTTAATTATAGTATCTCATAGGGATGTGCTGGCTCAGTAGCTAATATGCTGAGTTTGTCAATCGAAAGGTCGGCAGTTCGAATCCCTAGTGTCGCATAACAGGGTGAGCTCCCATTACTTGTCCCAGCTTCTGCCAACCTAGCAGTTCGAAAGCACGTAAAAAATGCAAGTAGAAAAATAAGGACCACCTTTGGTGGGAAGGTAACAGCATTCTGCGCGTCTTTGGCATTTAGTCATGCCAGCCACATGACCGCGGAGATGTGTTCGGAGAGTGTTGGCTCTTTGGCTTTGTAACAGAGATGAGCACAGCCCACTAGAGTTGGGAACAACTAGCACATATGTGCAAGGGAACCTTTACCTCAACAACACTTAATCATTGTGTAACTTGAATGAAACAAACTTACACACAGGTAATCTTCCTGCATGTTGAATAAAAGAAGAATTCCCATTATACATACAGTTATTGGCATTTTCCTAAAATCATAGATTTGGAATGGGGTCTCAGACAGTATCTACTCTAACCTCCAGCTCAGTGCAGGAACCCACTGAAGCATTGCTGACAGTTGGCATACAACTTCTGTTTGAAGACTTCAAGGATAACTCACCTCTTCATGTGGAAGCCTACCCACAGATTGACAGGTTGTATTATCAAGAAGTCCTTCTTGATATTTATCTTGGTTTATTTTGGTATAGATTTCATCCATTGGTTCTGCATTCTGGGACCATAGTGGATAAAGTCTACATCTTCTGTCTATCAACATTTCAGATATTTGAAGTGTACTCATAGCTTGTTGTGACCCCAACTCCTGAGCCCGTCCTAACAGAGGAAGAGGACTCAGAAGGTGATGGGGAGGAACTGACAAGGTGTCTCTCTCCAGGACTTCCTTTCTGGCAATGCCTCAAGTTCCTATCCGAAGGCCAGAAGGAATAGCCTGGGATGTGCCAGGAGTAAGGCATATCAAAGCACCAGTTAATAGGGAGTGAGGATGATGAATCCTGGCTTGATCCGAGGCAGCATCGGAGGGAGAAGCGTGCGCAGCAACGGAAGAGGCATGGGAGGGCCAGAGATTGAGCTGAGTCACGGAGCCATGCCCCACCAGGAATAAAAGTGGGTGGGATTGCTCTTCAGGCTTTGTGACAGACAAAGTTAAACCCTAAAAGTCACATTGTGATCTCTGAAATTCAGTTTGGATATATTTTGGACTGAACATTGACTAAACTCTTGTCTCATGGATAATTTGTTCCTCCTGGAATGGACTGAAGATAAGTCCTCTTCTGCTTTATGGGAGTGAACACAGTGTTGGCAGGCATTCGGCAGTTTGCTGCCAAAACCTTGGTCTGCCAAGAATTCTAATCTGTTTACCTAATAAAATATTGGCAGGCGTGCTTGGTATTACATTTGCCTGTGTGAGGAAGGGGGACAGAACATAGCTTCTCTCAGGCATCTCTTCTGTATACTAAAAATACCCACACCTATAGCAGGTTTTTTGTAAGTTTTGGATTCCAGATAACTGCATCTTGTGGTAGCCTTTCTTTGCACTTACTCTGATTTATCTATGTCCTTTCTGAATAGCTGACTCCTTTCAAAAGCTGAAATGATTGCTATGAAGGTCACCATGTCCCTTTTCCTAAAAAAAAATATAGTTCTGCTCTCCCCAGATTGAAGTGATATAAATGCCTTTGGAAAGAAAGATATAAAAACAGGTATATAAGAGGACTGGAGGCTGAAACATGTGAAGAACTGATTCAGGAACTGGACATGGCTAGACTAGTGAAGAGAAGGACCAGGGGAGACACGATAGCAGTCTTCCAATATTGGAGGGGCTGCTACAGAGAGGAAGAAGGTCAACCTATTTTCCAAAGCACCTGAAGACCACACAAGGAATAATGGATGGGAACATATCAAGGAGAGATTCAACCTAGAAATAAGGAGAAATTTTCTGACAGTGAGAACACTCAATCAATGGAACGGCTTGCCTTCAGAAGTTGTAGGAGCTTCACCACTGGAAGCTTTCATGAAGAGACTGGACTGTCATCTGTCAGAAATGGTGTAGGGTCTCCTGCTTGGATGGGGGATTGAACTAGATGACCTACAAAGTCCCTTCCAACTTAAGTTGTCTGTTATATTCTATCAATTCATTCCAGAGAAAGGAACTGTAAGAATGGATGGAAACATCAAATAGTCATTACGCCAACTTTGATAGAGATTGATACCCAGCTTGGTGTCATGGTTAAGGCATCAGGTTATAAACCAGAGTTTGGGAATTCTAGTCCTACCTAGTCATGCAGTCAACTAGGTGATATTGAGCCTATCACCTTTTCTAAACCCTAGAAAGAAAGCAATGGCAAGCAAGTTCAGAAATATTGCCAAGAAAACTGTCTAGTCCCCAGAAGTCAACATTAAGTCAGAGACACACATACAAAAAAAAGTTTCGAGATCGATATGTTCATTTTTCTTTTACATGTTGAATGTTTATTTTAATCCCTCTCTACACTAAAAAGCTACTGCGATTGCAGTTATACTTTCCCAATTAGTTTAATTTAAAATACTTTTATGGGGAGCGGGGTCTAATATATGTTTGATAGAAGATTTGAGAGTTTTTTTTTTAATGAAATGGGTACAGATCAAAGTCTCTTCTGTTCCTCATTTGCCATTCCTCTCCTTCTATCAAAGCCAAAGTGCCACAAAAAACAGGGGAACAACAAAACAACAACACATCAAGGATTCCGGAAGACTTTCCATTGATCTATTTACCTTTGCTTTGCCTTTCTCCAAGCATTCTAGGCTAGAAAAGACCTGGAAGATAATCATCCATCATCCTATCAAATCAGCCTTCAGGGGTTTTGAAGAAAGTGATGGATCCATGGAATGCGCTTGGGTATAGCTAGAAAGCTCTGAGTTGAGCAGACAGAAATTAACACTGTCTTCCATGCCTTGGCTGGCTAAATCTCAAACCACTTCACTTCACCAGGTGAAATTTCTCTCTGATTCTGCTCTTTTCTCTTATTAATGTCTCAACTAGGTCATTTGTTACTCAATGTGTCTCATTTTAGCTCATGTGTCTTATTCTATGACTCTTATTCCATGTCAAAAAAAGATGCTATCGTGCAATTGAATAAACAGATACTTATAGTGATCTATCTCCTTAGTAAAATCCTCTGCATTCTACATTATGAATGCAGGTTGGGTAGGAATGAAGGTGTCAGTTTTGGAAGCCATATTAGGCCGGAAGCTTCCATGCTGCCACCTTCTCATGGGTGGGAAAGTAGGAGGGGGGATTTAGCAGAGGGATTGTCTATAGACATAATAGCATTCTTCCTGTCGGTCAAGGTCAGGTCAATCCTGCATCTGGAGAAAGAGTGGTCGGAGTGATGTCTCGAGATGGGACGGTGGTTGATTGGAGCATGTGATCAACTGAGGAGTGAGGGGATGGTTTGGGGGGGTTTGACTGAGGGAAAACCAGGACCTCTCAGATTCGGGTTTTCATAGAAGTGCCAGTTTACCTATTCTAATAAATGGAACTTTGAAAAATGCTTGCTTCAGAGTCTTTACTTGGAGTTGGGGGTTTTCTGGAATGCTGTCAGAAAGGGTCAGCCAACCAACCAACCAACCAAGCAGAGATATTGTATACTTCCTTATAATAATGATACCACATACAACACTATAAACAGTGATTGTTCAGAGCAGGGGTGGGATTCCCATAATTTACCAACCGGTTCGCCCAGCACCGAAAACATGAGCTTGTGTGTGCCACCTCCACACATGTGCACGGCTTTCCATGCATGCACTTTGCTCGAACGTGTGGCTTCCACGCATACACACGGCTTGAAAACGTGGCTAAATAGGACCGCAGAACACTGGAGTAGGTCACTACTACAGTTTGCCTGAACCAATCCGAACCGGCTGAATAGCATCTCTGGTTCAGAGGCAGTAGGAGCAGACTTTAGCATTGCCATATTTCTTCCTTTCATATTCAGCTGTTTTTGAAAACAGTTCTTCCATTTTTGGATCTAGAAAACGCATTAAGTTCTTATTTATTTGTTCATTTGGTTTAAAGAGGGGCTTTTTAATTTCTTCTGTAACAGCTAAAGTCAGTACGTACAAAGAAAGGGCTGTGTTGTCTTGACAGTTCTCGTAGCTCTTAAAAAGCATGTCAGGAAAGAGTAAAAATAAAAATTGGCATCTTTAATTCAGGCTTATAAACTTGGTTGAATATTCAGAGTTTCCATCTTGGGTCTTTTAAGTGCTCAGCACTCAAGGCTCTCTGCCTGGAGGGATGAATTTGTCAGTTTTCATTTCCTACCACACTCAATTAAAAAAAAAAATCAAACTCTTTCCCATGCAAACCAACTTTTTCCTCACCTCTAGAAGAAAAGAAAGCACAAGCACAGCTTTGGGCTGACTGAGACTAGACCAGAGATTCTAAACCTTGGCAACTTTGAGATGTATGAACTTCAACACCCAGAATTCCCCAGCCAGCAAGTCTGGCTCCGAGAAATCTAGCAAGACTGGGGAATTCTAGGAGTTGAAGGTCGCATGTCTTAAAGTTACCAAGGATGAGAAACAGTGTTGAAAGAAATGTCCATCTAGGTTCAGTTCCAAGTGAGAAGAAAGACACTGGAAACATGGAGACTGTTTGGAAAGATGGTTTAATGGTGGACAGGACTACATGGTTTGAAGTCCTGGGTAGCTGACCACATGGAGTGGAGACTGAGATATATTTATACCCTCTCTTGGGCTTTGAACTTGCTTCCTGTTCCTGTGAAAGAAATGTATTCTCATTGGTTATCATACCCCCATGGGGCCATGCAGGGGCAACTTTGTAGGTTGTCTTGAGTCCCAGCCTTTGTTGAATCCTTTTGGGTGATGTAATCTTCCCAGGTGCCATGTAGTGAAATGGATAGAGGGCTAACCCTATTATGTCATGATGGTGAAGGTCTTTTGTGTTGTAGATAAATTGCCCCAGTCTTTTGTTTTGTAGATACGGTGGCCCAGTCTTTCTGGGGCTATTAACAAAAATGGGGGCTGCTTTCCAAGAGCATGTATCTCCTTTTCTCTTCCAGGGAAGTATAATATTCTGCCTTTTTAATATTTCCTAGAAAATTTCATTCTTCTGTGGGAGGGGTGGATGCTAACTTCCTACAATAGGGCTACACCTTTAGATGTTGAAGAGAATATTATCTATTTTTTTCATGGATTGTCAGGCTAGGCTTCTCCTTTAGCTTGGTTTTTTTTTTCAAGAACTACAGTCTCTTGAAAATGGGGAACAACATACTTCTAGTAAACCAAACATAGATAATCCATGCCTTGGTGGTGCAGAGGTTAGAATGCAATATTTCAGGCAAACTCTGCCCACAGCCTGGAATTTGATCCTAACTGGGCTCAGTTTTCTATTTTTCCAAGGTAAAATGAGGACCCCATTGTTGGGGCAATGTGTACATAATTCTTCTACATTGTAAACCACCCAGATAATCCCGTAACGTGCTAATGCTGTAAGGTACATAAGTCTAAATCTTATTGCTACTACTATATCCTAGTGGTCTCCCCTCGTGGCATTCCCTTTGAAACCAAAACAACATACATATATCCACAGAATGATTACCATCTGTCCCAGGACTCAGATGGTTCCTGAAAAAGCTATTCAGCCTAGCTGACTCTAAAGCTCATATTTTAGGTTGGCGAGATCTACATCAGCTTTTCACTGGAAAAGACTACCCTTGGAAACAAATGGGTGAAAATTAACAACACATAAAGCCAAAAGTTATTTGCAACTTGTTTCATCCCCAGGACATCCAATTTTGGAACTAGCAGATTTAGAGCAGTAGAGCTATTTCTCTAGAGAGGATGGCCTCTTTCCTCAGAATACTTCTTCATTTGCCACTGACTCTTCCAACTTTTTCTAAGCCCTCCCAGATGAAAGTCTCAATAGGTTAGGATTTAGTTGTCAATCTCAGCTTTAAACAGAGACGCCTTCAGGTTGCGTTCTAATTCCATGAAAAAGTCCATCTAAATTTCTGGCCAACAATGCCAAAATAGTTCATTGTTTCTCTTCAAGAGCTCATAGCCCTGAAATCCCATAAAAATATCCCCTTTTAAGTATTAAACCAAATCCTATGTGGCTTTGACGCCTACAAAACCAGTTTGGTGCTGCTTCCTGCTTGGGACAAGCATGGGTATTCACCTATTGGGATAATTTGAAAGGACAGAAATATTTTCATATTCACCAATAATGTCAGTGGAGATCCTAACTCATCCAGGTCATGGTTGTCTCAAAGGTACTTCTTCAAAAGGCAACTGGATTTTGTTTTTCCTTGAAGACATTTCACTTCTCATCCAAGAAGCTTCTTCAGTTTTTGACTGAATGGTGCAGAATGGAAGGACTTAGATTCCTTGCAGTCATCTTGTCATTAGCACTCTTTCTGAGAGTCACTGAGACCACTTGGAAATTTATCTCTGCCTTCAGGGTTGCCTGAATAGTGAAAATGGGTGTGGAACCTTCTTGGAACTGCTAAAATAACTGTGTTGTACACTTCCATTCTCCACCAAGAAGCTTCTTGGATGAGAAACAAAACATCTTCAAGTCCAGTTGCCATTTGAAAAAGCACCTTTGGGTTCACCAAGAATCCTTCTGAGGTTTCCATATGGTTCCTTTAAAGGTAAAGGTAAAGGTAAAGGTTCCCCTTGCACATATGTGCTAGTCTCTAGGGGGCGGTGCTCATCTCTGTTTCAAAGCCAAAGAGCCAGCGCTATCCGAAGATGCCTCCATGGTCATGTGGCCGGCATGACTAAATGCCAAAGGTGCACAGAATGCTGTTACCTTCCCACCAAAGGTGGTCCCTATTTTTCTACTTGCATTTTTTACATGCTTTCAAACTGCTAGCTTGGCAGAACCTGAGACAAGTCACGGGAGTTCACCCCGTTACCTGGCACTAGGGATTCGAACCGCTGAACTGCCGACTTTTCGATCGACAAGCTCAGTGTCTTAACCACTGAGCTACCATGTCCCTCCTTTACAGATCTCCTAAGGTTATCTAGAAGATACAACTTCCACAAAGGACAATAAAAAGGTAACTCTCTCCATGGTTTCATAGCTATCATAAAGAATCCATCATGAATATTTTCTGTCACTACTTACGCCTTCATCAGCATTTAAAGAAGCCTTTTTTTTCCCCTTCTCCTTGGAAGTGCTATAGTTGATTTTAAATACCATAAATCAATACAAGATTGAAACATTTACTGCTTTATGAAATGATAATGGAATTATATTTAATTACCAAGTAGGGCTAACTACTCTCGGTAAACACTTCAGTACAGAAAGAACATTTTTATCTCCACAAATCTTTCAACAGGAAGCAATATAGTTCACCCACCCAATTCTGCCTTAATTGTGATAACATTTGTTTTGAGTACAAAACAAATCAATTGTCTTATTTTCTTTCTTTTTTTGTTGTTATCCTTTGAAGAGATCTCCCTGCTGTAAAACGACTTTCCTCTATCTAATAGCATAGCATTATTTTCTTTAAACATATTATATATAACAAATGATTTCTCACTCAAATGCTTTAAAACAGACATTCTTAAAATCATGGGCCAGGGGAAAAAAAGTTGTGTTAAATTGGATGAACTGAGTTTAGGGTGGGGGTTGGGGAACTTGGAGACAGAAAAAAAAAGCCAATTTCTAAGTTTTTTGGTTCCATCTAGTGGGAAAAGGGTGTATATGGTTTATAATAAAATTGGAACAAGTTCTAAAGAAGTTTGCCATAATTCAACTAAAGCATAAAAAAGGGAATATCTAAGAATAACAGTTAGAGGAAAAGAACATTTTTGTTCAATTGCAGATGAGAGAGGGAACGATAATAATTAAAGAATTAAAAGTCACAGTAATAGAACCTTTTACCCAAGGAAAATAGAACAAAATTGGTCTTTTGTGTGTTCACTAATTCCTCAAACCATCCAAGACAATTAGATACCTGAAGATGCTAAACCAGAGCAAGGTATGTACAATAATAAAAATCAAGTACTCCAAAATTTGCCACATGAAAGTGTCCAATGTGCCTTAACCCCAAGAATGAATATTAAATTTAGCAATCTATAGTGTATGCACCAAGACAAATTCCTTGTGTGTCCAATCACACTTGGCCAATAAAGAATTCTATTCTATTCTATTCTATTCTATTCTATTCTATTCTATTCTATTCTATTCTATTCTATTCTATTCTATTCTATTCTATTTAAATGAAAATAGAGCTGAGTTGAAAGTGCTCTATTCTGTTTCTTTCATTTTCTTTCATAGATTTTTAAGGCTCTGCTGAAACCATGCACCCTCTATGATCACATATAAAGCTCATTTATTAAAACATGCCCACCAGCAAGCGATGGAAATAACAGGTCTTAGAAAACTGGGTATATCTACCATTCTGATCCCGAATCATAAACTTATGCATTTCATCATCTTCTTTTAATGACCACATAATCCCTTGTGGGGTGGAGTCTGGGCAACTGAATGAAGCTAGCAGAGTGTGTTTACTGGCCGGATGCCCTTCCTGTCACTAGTGCGGAATTATCTTCAGCAGATATATTCTCATTGTGCCCAGAGACAGAAATACCTCTCATCAACGTTATGCATTTGCCAGTGCATATTGAAAGCTTTAAGATGATCAAAGAAGGCTGTATCATTTTTAATCTACGAAATGAGTATGTACTTCTTCTTCTTCTTCTTCTTCTTCTTGTTCTCCTCCTCCTCCTCCTCCTCCTCCTCCTCCTCCTCCTCCTCCTCCTCCTCCTCCTCCTCCTCCTCCTCCTCCTCCTCCTCTTCTTCTTCTTCTTCTTCTTCTTCTTCTTCTTCTTCTTCTTCTTCTTCTTCTTCTTTTTGTTTAATATTTTCTACTACTTGGTTTCTCACAGCGATCAGTTCAATCTCCAGTTGTGAATTATTATTGCTTCTTTCCTAAAGGCAAAATTGAGGAGAGTGGAACAAACAGCTCCCAGTGGAAACAGCAATTGTATTTCATTCTTTGCTCTCCTACCAATCTTCGCTTAGGTGTCAAGCAAAGTGTACTCTGTGGATTCAGCACTCTGTGGCTTTTCCATTGACGTTATCCACTGTGAAATACAGAATGCTGAAATTCAAGAATGAGACTAAGCTTTCCTATATATGACCCAGATAAGGGAGTTGAATGGAACATTCAGGTGCTGCTTAAATGCTTGGCTGTGCCTTCAACATCATTTCTCCAGTCCTGAAAGAAAAGTAGATAATTTTACTGAAATGCACCGTGGTGGAAGTTAGGAGAGGGAGATGTTGAAAATAAGACGCTTCCCTCTAAAGTGTAGTTCAGTTTTGTCACATTCACGTTGGCTTTTCAAAACTAATTGCCAGTGGCCTCTAAACGTAAGCTTGTTAATTTATTCCCTATCTTGTAAGGCTGTATCTTCAACACCAGCTGTCCGGAATAGATTCAAATTTTCACATTACTTCCTAAGTTTCCTTTTTCAGTTATTTCCCATTGTTAGAAAGAGCTTCATGATTAGCAAGCTACAACCTATTTCTTTTGGTTTGCCGACTGGAAGGCAAATGGAAATAAAAGGCTCTTAAGATGTAAAAAAAAAAAAAAAGCTGTTTTAATTTCATTTGCATCTTAATTTATTAATTGACCTACTTTCAATTACTTCTTTCTCTCTTTACAAAATTCCTTGGCTTCTATCCACTATTTTGGTTGAAACCAGTTTCCAGCTTGGATTCAACATTTCAAGAGCTTTACAGTCTTCAACATTGCGTGTACAGTTGATTGCTTTCTAATACTTTGCTCAGAAGATAAAGTTTATGTACCTGTAATATCCCAGTTCTGATCATCTGCCTACATCAAGGTAGCTGATTATTGTTGGACTACTGAAAATTTTTAGCTGCAGCAGTCTCGTGGTTATACCTGTATGTAGGTGTCCTTGAAAAACTTTTGGCATACTTTATAAAAAAATAAATATTAATAAATAGATGTCTTGATTGTGCATAGGTTCTTCTCCCCTCTTTCTAAGCAACCATGTTGATACATGCTAGCTATCAGGGTTTCAATGGATGCCCTAATTAAATCATGAGTCTCGAACCAAGCTTCAAAAGAAATCCTGTTATTTATTAGGAGCAACATGTCGGTACGTACCCAAATGAAGCCAGCTCTGCCCCATGTAATTTATGGCTCAATTATGACCCTGTTGCCCCCCTCTTCCCAGGGTGTGTCATAAATCACATTCTCCAACGGAGCACTTTCACAGGCTGCAGAGATCACATCCTTCTGGCTGTTCCAAGTAACCTGGGATTCAACCTTGAGAAAGGTATGCATGGAATGTGCTTCTGGTTGTGTCTGTCGTGCTGCTCTGTCACTTTTTCCCCTCCTGCCTATGGCAACTCAAGAGCAGGCCAGGGATGCTTTACGAGTTGACACTAGAAGTATGGACCTTCTTTTTAACTACTACATAATAATATTTTGCTTGACTGATGAGTAATGAAATCTGCTATATTCTCTTCAAATATAGCTTAATTGAGAGTCTCTACAAACAACTCAGCTAATGAAGGCAAGTCTCCAACAGCTACTCTAAACTACTTTAATTTCTCCTCTACATATTTGCATTGACTGGCTGTGATATATCTTTCAGCCTATATCTTTGCTTATTTTTTATTTTTTCTCCTAACCCTGAACAGCAGGACTCTCTTCTTTTACTTTCAACAAGAGTTCTCTTAAGTCTTTCTCACTTCCAGCCATCCAAGTTACATCTGAGACTGTTTCTGTTGCTCCCAGCAACTTAATTATAAATTTTAAATTCCAGAATTGCTTTCGATATACAGCGTTCTTCACTCAAGTTAAATAAATAAGGATGGTGGCATAGAATCTTCCCAGTCTTCAACCATGGAGTGGCTTTATGTTTTTCCCAGTTATTTTATACTCTTTTTTTTTTTTTTTTTTTACAATGTGCAGCTGAAGTGGTCCAGTGTACCCATCCTTTTAAGGATTATTCTTCATGTGTTATGTACTGTCAAAAGATTTAGTATCAAGCAAAACTGATGTCTTTTTTTTTTAATCTACCTCATCTTTTCCACCAGACACCAAAACATTAATAAGATGATCTTAGGTGCCCTTGTTTCTTCAGAATCCAGCTTGTGCATCTGGCAGTTTTTATTCCAAGTACTACTTGGAAGTCTTGGTTATGAAGTCTTAAAATGTGAAATAAATACAATAATTGAGGAGTTCTTGTTCCCCTTTATTCGGCATTGGAAAATTCCCATTGTGCCCAGATCCTGAAACACACTTGAAGACAACATGAGACAAAATGTATCAGGTTTCGAAGGAGATCAGCAAAGACAATTAGTGGGATAAGAAGGAAGGAAGGAAGGAAGGAAGGAAGGAAGGAAGGAAGGAAGGAAGGAAGGAAGGAAGGAAGGAAGGAAGGAAGGAAGGAAGGGCAAATGGGAAGGATAAGTAGGATATAGTTGTATGCTTCAGCTATCAGAAAGTACAACACACAACAGAAAGCCAGTTGTGTTGGTGTGTTGGTCACCATTCTTGGAGTAACATGGTAAAGCATGCAATTCTGATTCTGAACAAAGAGTTTAGGAAAGGAAAAGTCTCAGTAAGAACAATAGCTCAACTTAGAAAATTTATTTTTGCATAGTATTTCTCTGAGTTACACCTGTGCATTGGTAATATAAGGAGATGGCAAGAGAATTAATGAAACTGAAATCACAGGTTATGGGTTCAGAATTAAATTTATACTGTTTTCTCAATTTAAATCAGAATTAATGAACAATCTGGGATGAACACAAGTAAACTGCCCCTAATATTTATTAATTAAATTTGTAAACATATATATATATATATATATATATATATATATATATATATATATATATATATATATATATATATATATATATGCCATTCATCTTACTAACAAGCAATTCTGGTTGGCTTCCAAACATCAAATTATTAAATAAACAAAATTAAATTAAAAAATAAAATACCATGACTGTATTATGTATGATGGTATAGCCATATGATATGACTATATCATCAACAATTGTTGTTAGTTGTGAATTTGTGTCTGACCCATTGAGACCACGTGGACAATGTTCCTCCAGGCCTTCCTGTCCTTTACCATCCTCTGGAGTCCATTTAAGCTCACACCAACTGCTTCAGTGACTCCATCCAGCCACCTCATTCTCTATCTTCTCCTTCTTCTTTTTCCCTCAATCGTTCCCAGCATTAGGCTCTTCTCCAGTGAGTCCTTCCTTCTCATTAGGTGGCCAAAGTATTTGAGTTTCCTCTTCAGGATCTGGCCTTCTAAAAAGCAGTCAGGGTTGATCTCCTCTAGGACTGACTGGTTTGCTCACCTTGCAATCATCAACAATAGGAGCCTCTTATTCACTTGATTTCCTCATTGGCTTCCTGTTCTTCTATCTGGCTTGAAGGGAAATTGGGAAATATAATTATCTGAAGTCCAAAGAGCATGAAACTACACTTAGACAGCAACACCTTTAAAAAAAAAATTAAGCAAGTCATGGATCATTATGACAAACAACTCACTGATAGCTTAAAAGAATAGAATAGAATAGAATAGAATAGAATAGAATAGAATAGAATAGAATAGAATAGAATAGAATAGAATAGAATAGAATAGAATAGAATAGAATAGAATAGAATTTTTTATTGGCCAAGCGTGATTGGACACACAAGGAATTTGTCTTTGGTGCATATGCTCTCAGTGTACATAAAAAGACAAGATACATTCGTCAAGAATCATAAGGTACAACACTTAATGATAGTCATAGGGTACAAATAAGCAATCAGGAAACAATATCAATATAAATTGTAAGGATACAAGCAACAAAATTACAGTCATAAGTGGGAGGAGCTGGTGGTGGGAACGATGAGAAAATTAATAGTAGTGCAGACTTAGTGAATAGTTTGACAGTGTTGAGGGAATTATTTATTTAGCAGAGTGATGGTGTTCAGGAAAAAAACTATTCTTGTGTCTAGTTGTTCTGGTGTGCAGTGCTCTATAGCCTCGTTTTGAGGGTAGGAGTTGAAACAATTTGTGTCCAGGATGCGAGGGGTCTGTAAATATTTTCACAACCCTCTTTTTGACTCGTTCAGGATACAGGCTCTCAATGGAAGGCAGGTTAGCAGGCATTATTTTTTCTGCAGTTCTAATTATCCTCTGAAGTCTGTGTCTGTCTTTCTGGGTTGCAGAGCCGAACCAGACAGTTATTGAGGTGAAGATGACAGACTCAAAAAAAAAAAAAAAAAAAAAAAAAAGTTTAAGAAAAGTTCAGAAGACAGAGTTGGCTTTCACATGTAACTCATTTGAACAAAAAGTAATTTCTCAATCAGACAGGTTGAAAATTATGTACAGTACATATTGGAAGAATGCGAAGAATTTAAATTTATTTCTCTTTTCCATTCTTTGGGCGTGTTGAAATTTACTCACTCTTGTAAAGCACTTTTTGGTACACCATAGTCGTGATGGCATGAGCAAATAATGTAAGGGCCTTTGGTTTCTGAAGGTTGTTTCTCACTGCAGGGAGCTCTCCATTCCATTTCAGAACCTTCCCAGGCTTAACATTTTACGACTGTGACATTGCTAGCTGTTTAATACAATTAGATGGAAATTTCAATTCCCACGGTACTTGGCAGGGTCTCATTTAATAACTTTTGTCCTCTATTCATTTTGAATTGCCAGTTGCCCAGATTGGTTCTGCTGAACCCTAACGCCAATAAGGAACACAAAGAATGCACAGAGACCTGTTCATCGATCTGCAGTGGGGTTATGTTCTATTCCATTTATTAAAATAATGAATGCTTTTAAATATTTCCTGGGAAGTGATGCATGCTTACATTAATCAAATTCATCCAAGAGAAGAAGGCTGGCTTAAAAGAAATCAAGACAATTCTGCTCAGTTCCCAAACTGGTTCTAGAGTGATTAAACTTTAATACAGGGAGCCAATCGTAATAGACACCTTTTCTTCAGCATATTGTTGAAGGCATAGTTCCGCTGTTAAAGGCCAATGTGAATGTGATATTGATTTTTTAAAATTCATCCATATGCATTCCAAATAAAAAGGGGTGGGGGTGGAAATTCCCTGGAAATCTCTAAGACAAATATGTTATATACATGTGATACATGACATGTGACGTGGTCTAATACTTATTAGGCTGTTTCCAAAATTCTCCTATTTCTACTTATTACCATGTTTCCCCGAAAATAAGACCCTGTCTTACATTTTTTTGAACCCTGAAATAAACGCTTGGCCTTATTGCCATGCACTCAAAAGCCCAATTGGGCTTATTATCAGGGGAGGTCTTATTTTGGGGAAAACAGCAGTGGTGAAATCCAATTTTTTTTACTACTGTTTTTGTGGGCGTGGCTTAGTGGGTGTGGTGTGATGTGGCTTGGTGGGTGTGGCTTAGTGGGCGTGGCAGGGGAAGAATACTGCAAAATCTCCATTCCCACCCCACTCCAGGGGAAGGATACTGCAAAATCTCCATTCCCTCCCCACTCTGGGACCGGTTCTTTGCCGATTCTCCGAACTGCTCAAAATTTCTGCTACATGTTCTCCAGAACCTGTCAGAACCTGCTGGATTTCACCCCGGGAAACAGGGAATGTTGCAATGGATTGCAAGAAATAGTAAGGAGAATGTTTAAGAAGGGACAAGTGCATCTCTTAAAGAGTGATGATGATGATGATGATGATGATGATGATGATGATGATGATGATTTGAAGGTTCTAGCTTAATATCTGTATGACACAGTGCCATGTGCTAACTATTTTGCCTCTGTTTATATGACTCTCAATCATACAATTTAAGGTGAGATCTACTCAGTATGTGAGCTTATCAAAGAAGTTGTCAGGCATGCCTCCGTTCAAAACCCAAGAAACCCCCCCCCCCGACTCCATGTTTGTAGAGAAGAGGTACTTTTACTGAATTTGAAATGATAACAACGAAAAAAAAGCAAGATCTGAAGCAAAAGGTGCGAAAGTTACATATTGAAAACATCCCCAAATCCCTTCCCCCAAGGATGAATCCAATCCCCAACCCATATAGTGTCATGTGGGATGCATCTTCAAGTGTTTTTGCCCATCTGGTATTCCAGGACGGTTGACTTTGAAAAGTCCATTCAGCTGTGTCATAGATCATGACACAGTGTCTCTTTTCATTCACACAGGCCATCTCTCTCCAGGCCACTTCCACACCCAAAGTCAATCTTCCCCCTTCCCCAATACTATGGCAGCCGATAGCTAGCAAGCATTATAGAGGCTGACAAAAGTTGTTATTGAATGATAGAACCCATGTACCCCTGTTCTTCACCTGAGAAGCAGTTTTTGAGTAGCTCTCTATGGTTACTCTGACAATGACCGAGTTTTAATTTTGAACCATTGGAGGAAGCTGAAGCCTGTTGACTTGTTCTGACTTTATATCTGTTGAATCAGAAAGTTCAACGGGAATCATTTCCCCCACACCTAAGGTCAGTTTTTTTGCTCCTTCCTTACATAACAAGGGTTTGAAAGAGAGTCCAGGGGCTACAGAAGACCTAATCTTTTGTCAGGGCCCCCAGTGCTTGATAGATTCAATGATCAATACCAAACCAGCGATAGAACACCATTCTTTCTCTAAAAGTAGAGCAACAGTGGCCTTCTAAAGAAATGTTATCAGATGCATTTATTTGGCCCCTGATTTCACTGCAAGTGAACAGCTGGCGTAATAGATAACCTTTCCCGCACTCTGCATAGATGCGACTGTATTGTCAACAAATACTGAAGACTTCCAGCCTATCATCTTTTGATTTGGAAGCTGAGAAACTGGAAACAGTAGGCTACCACTTTGGGGGCTACAGAAATCCAGACAACAATTAGATGTTCAAAAGGACATTTACAGTATATATAAAATACTCCATCTGTTTCTTATCAACCTTTTTACAGCCCAGATTCGAAAAAGAGATGAGAAAAAGCAATGCTTATCCTTATTCTTACAGGCATGTTTTGCTCCTATTTGAGTTACTCTTGGTGATGGTCATATCTTCATGAGTCACCTTCATTCCACAATGGACCTGCTGTTCAAAGAAATGAATTAAAGGTCTTAAGCAGAAATCTGATATCCATTGTCATGCTTTGAAGTTCAGAGTGGTCAATACCATGACACACATTGGCATGGCTATTTCCCCATTTAATGCTATCTAGCTTATTGTAGAGTTATCCAACTGCATTGTACCAAAATCACAATAATGAGGACAGACCTTGGGTCACTTCAGTAATAATGGTATATAAAGAAATTCTAATGAATGGTTGAGAACTGTTCAGAGAAAACAAATAGCCCCTACCTTTTCCAACCACTAAATAGTTCCTTTACTAGCATGAAAACAAAATTCAGCTTTGAAATATTATTTTTCTGAAGAACTAGGCATTCACTTTCCCCCTGATGAGAAAGAAAGAAAGAAAGAAAGAGAGAGAGAGAGAGAGAGAGAGAGAGAGAGAGAGAGAGAGAGAGAGAGAGAGAGAGAGAGAGAGAAAGGGAGGAAGGAAGGAAGGAAGGAAGGAAGGAAAGAAAAGAAAAGAAAAGAAAAGAAAAGAAAAGAAAAGAAAAGAAAAGAAAAGAAAAGAAAAGAAAAGACAGGACAGGACAGGACAGGACAGGAAGGAAGGAAGGAAGGAAGGAAGGAAGGAAGGAAGGAAGGAAGGAAGGGAAGAGAAAAGAAAAGAAAAGAAAAGAAAAAAGAAAAGACAAGAAAGGAAGGGAAGGGAAGGGAAGGGAAGGGAGGGAGGGAGGGAGGAAGGAAGGAAGGAAGGAAGGAAGGAAGGAAGGAAGGAAGGAAGGAAGGAAGGAAGGAAGATGTATTTGTGTATGTCTGTGTGTGTGTGTGTGTGTGTGTGTGTGTGAGAGAGAGAGAGAGAGAGAGAGAGAGAGAGAGAGAGAGAAGCAAAGCAAAATTAGCCCTGCTTAATACTTGGAAAGAGACCTTCAGTCTCTTCATGACTGTCAAGAGGTATTTAAAAAAAATAACAAAACAAAACAAAAACAATAACGAACTACTTCTGTATGTTTTTCAACAAACATACAGTACATGGGTATATCCAGGAAGCAGCCAAGAATCAAGCTAGTCTTGAAAAAAATGTGCAATTTTAGTTTTGGGGAAATGTATATTAACAGTGAATTAGGGGAAGACACATTGTATGATATATGTTGCAAACATGAACAATCATAAAATTTTCATTTTTTATTTTGTGTGTGTGTGTGTGTGTGGTAGTAATAGCAATAGCATTTAGACTTATATACAACTTCAAAGTGCTTTACAGCAATCTCTTAGTGGTTTATAGAACCTGCTTATTACCCCCAACAATCTGGGTCCTCTTTTTACTGACCTTGGAAGGATGGAAGGCTGAGTCAATCTTGAGCTGGTCAGGATCAAACTCTTGACTGTGGGTGGAGTTATCCTGCAATTCTGCATTCTAACCACCACATTTAAACCCAAAGAAAAGGGGGAAATGTGAGTCAAATTCTGCCTTGTTAATCTGGGCTGTGGCAAAGTAGACTAGAGTTTCATATACCACCTTTTTTGGACTATAAGATGTTCCAAAGTATAAAACACACCTAGCTTTTGGGGAGGAAAACAAGGGAAAAAAATCTACCTCTGCCTCCCAGCAATTTACCTCCTTGTAGCAAATAGCAAACAGCCTGGTCAGCTTCAGCACAGCCTGATTTAGCACAAGCAGCTGATTGGTGGTTGGATCGGCCTCCCGGAGTACTGCCTATCAGCTGTTTCATCAGCAATGGGCGGTGACAGGTGGTGGCGATCCCTGCAGCCTGGAACAGTTGATAGGCAGTATTCCAGGAGGAAGATCCAACCGCCAATCAGCCGCTTGTGCTAAATCAGGCTGTGCTGAAGCTGACCAGGCTGTTTGCTGTTTGCTGCAAGAAGGTAAATTGCTGGGAGAAAGAGGCCAAAGGGTGGGGGCTGGCGGGTGGGCGGGGATTTGGCAACATTCACTGTATAAGATGCATAGACATTTCCACCCACTTTTTTGGGGGGGGGGAAGTATGTCTTATGCACTGAAAAATATGGTATTCACATATTCCTTGTTAACAGTCAATGTATCTTGCACTCACCAATTCTTCCACACCTCTCTAATATTTATTTATTTTTTCATTCATGGCATCATTCAACCATGCAAGCTCCACTTCATCTCAGTCTCAACTCTGTTGTGTTGATGGACACAACATTCAGAACATTTTGTTTGCTCATATCAATACGATACAATCACAGAAGGAGAAGGAAACTCAGAACGAATTCTGCTGTGCCTTTCCAACTGATCAGGGCAGCCAAACAGTAACTCCGCTGTTCGCTGAAACTGAGTAAAGTGTTAGGCATACACATTTAATAATAAAAAGAAACTTTCAGAAGGGTGAAATCTAAGCTATTTGCACAATTTCTAACCCAGATAAGCAGGCCAAAGCAATATAGCAATAAGAGAAGATCATAGGTACATTTAGTTAGGCAGCAGTAATAGTAAGCTATTATTAGTTTTAGTGAATGGCAGTGTTACAGTAGCCAGGAGGCCCTGATCCTATTGCAGAATGGTAGTCTGGCTTGCCAAAGTACCAGCCCATATTATAAGAAACATGCGCTTCTCAAAGTGCACCATAAGAGAGCAAGCTGGCTTCACAGCAGAGAGAAATATGACCTTGGAGGTCTTCTACTCCAATTCCCTACTCAGGCAGTAGACCCTCTTCCAGTGGTGGCGAACCTTTTACTCATTGAGTGCCAAACAGGTATGCACTTTGCATGCCTCGCTCATGTGCGTGCCATCCACACTAATGCATGGCTCCCCCCATGTGCAACCACACCATCTGCGCATGCCCATGGCCTTTGCGCTTATCGCCCCATGCGTTGTGCACTCAATTGCACCATCTGCACATGTGGTGCTTTTCGCACACGCAACTCATGTGCACAAATGCCGCCTGCACATACACAGGCTGTGCACAAGTACAGCTGCAGGTGAGTTGGGCGACAGCTCGCATGCCAGGAAAGATGACCTTTGCACAGTCACTCATGCCCTGGTTACTTCCTGCTTGGATTACTGCAATTCCCTCTACATGGGCCTGTCCCTGAGATGCACCCGGAGACTCCAGCTGATCCAGAATGCAGCCACATGGGTTGTTACAGGAGCCCCTCGTTACTCCCATATAACACCCCTCCTGCGTCAGCTGCACTGGTTACCAGTGGTTCTCCGGGTCCGCTTCAAGGTACTAGTTCTCACCTATAAGGCCTTACATGATTTAGGTCCAGGATATTTACAGGACCTTCTCCTGCCTGCTTCACACCATCCTGTTCGCTTACATAGGGCCGCTCTCCTCAGGGTCCCGACGGCGAGCCAATGTCATCTAGCGGTGCCCAGGGGTAGGGCATTCTCTGTGGGTGCTCCCACCCTCTGGAATGGATTACCTACCAAGCTCCGGATGGCTCCTGATCTCCGCTCCTTCCGTCGGGAGCTGAAGACTTGGCTGTTCAAGCAAATAGGCTGACTCTGATTCTGGGTTTTATTGTTTATCATTAATTAGTTATTTGATTTAAAGTGCGATTTTATTGTACATGTTTCTTAACTCGTGTTCGCCGCCCTGAGTCCTTCGGGAGAAGGGCAGCATATAAATACATGTAATAAATAAATAATAAATAAGATGGCTGTACGTGCCATCTCAGGCGTGCGTGTCATAGATTCACCATCACAGCTCTGTACCATTTCAGACAAGTGACTGTCCAGTCTGTCCTTAAAAAATTCCAGTGATGAAGCACCCAAAATTTCTGAAGGCGAGCCATTCCACTGCTTAATTGTTCTTCTCAGGAAATTCCTCCTTAGTTATATTACATAACACTTAGAATAACAGAGTCAGAAGGGACCTTGGAATTAGTCCAATCCCCTGCCAGGGCAGGAGATCCTATACTATTTCAGAAAATGGTTATCCAAACTCTTAAAAACTTCTAGTGTTGGAGCACTCACAACTTATGGAGGCAAGATGTTCCATTGGTTAATTGTCCTCACTATTTAGGAAGTTTCTCCTTAATTCCAGGTTGCTTCTCTCCTTGATTATCTTCCATCCATTGTTTCTTGTCTTGCCCACTGGTGCTTTGGAAAATAAATTGACCCCCTCTTCTTTGGGGCAGCTTTCTTGCCCCATCTCTTTGTGGACCTGCCTTGCAAACAGGCGCCACAACTGGGAAAGTTCAGAACCATCAGGAATCTGACTGCCTGCACAGAGCACTGCTCATGTCTCACCAAAGTGGTATCTATTTTATCTAGAGGTGGGATTCACTTACCAGTTTGCAAATGTGAGCACACACATGCTCTCTCTTTGCTCGCATATGCCACCTTCCACACATGCTCAGCCTCCTGCGCGTACACATAGCCTCCAAAACGTGGCTAAATAGGACAACATTACATCCAGGCAGGTGGGTGGGGCCTACCGCAGTCGGCACTACCAGTTTGACCGAACTGGACAGAATTGACTGAATCCCACCACTGATTTTTTCTACTTGCATAGAATAGGCTTTCAGACCACAAAATGGCCAGAAGCTGAGATAAGTGATGGGAGCTCACCCCACCATGCAAAGCTAGGGCTTGAACTATTGGAGCTGAGACCATCTCCAGCATCATTAAGTCACTGAGCCACCGTGGCTTCTAACAACATGCTAATGCATTCAGTTATTTTATTATGGATCTTCCAGTCAGATTTGGTTCCTGACAAGAGGCCCATGTCAATTTTTTTAAAATAACATTTTCAGCAGTGATTTGCCATTGTTTTTCTCTGAGAGCTGTGATGGTGTCACCCAGCTGTTTAGGGCAGAATTACAATCAGGTTTTCCTGCTCTAATACCTTAATCACTAAGCCAACTAGATTTCCAAGAGCCTTGGTGGCGCAGCAGACTAAAGTGCTGTTAAGTAGCACCAGCTGCCTGCAATTACTGTGAGTTCAAATCTCACCAGGCTCAAGGTTGACTCAGCCTTCCATCCTTTCTAGGTAAGTAAAATGAGGACCCAGTTTGTGGGGGCAATAAGCTGACTTTGTATAAAAAAGAACACCGCTTGGGTTGGGAGGGCGAAAGTCCTACTAAGCAGGTATATACAAAAGTATGAAGGCTATTGCTTAATGCATTGTAAGCCACCCTGAGTCTCTGGAGAAGGACGGCATATAAATTGAACAAATAAATAAATAAATAAATAAATAAATAAATAAATAAATAAATAAATAAATAAATAAATAAAACCAGGAGTGTCAAACTCATGGCATCACATTGTCGTCATGTGACATATTGCTGTCAACTTGTAAAGCATTCCAGGCCTGTTTTCAACTTGTAAAGCATTCCAGGCCTGTTTTTGCCATAAGCAGGAGGGGGGGGGGGAGAACTGATGGAGCTGTTCGGCTGTCTCAACTGAAAGCACATTCCACATATGCCTTTCTCCAGATTGTACCTCAGGTTACATTCCACATATGCCTTTCTCTAGATTGTACCTCAGGTTACCGTTGCCAGGAGGAGGGGTGTGGTTTCTACAGCCCGCGAACGTACTCCATTGGAAAATATGATTTATGACACCCCCAGGAAGGAGGGGAGAAACAGGGTCATAGGGGGCCGTAAATTATGTGGAGGCAGAGCTGACTCCACTTGGGTAATTGCCAGAATGTTTCTACTAATAAATAACTGGATTTATAACTGAAACTTGGCTTGAGGCTCATGAATTATTTAGGGCAACCTTCAGAAACTTGACAATTGTGACTTTTTTCCCCTTTGCTAAACCGGGGGTGGGGATGGCCAGAGTTTGACGCATCTGGCCCGTGGGCCACAAGTTTGACACCACTGCTCAAGACAAATATTATATAGATCCTTCATACTTTTAATTTGTCAGTGAAAACCCACACCAAGGTGATCTAAGTAGCTAATTGCAAGGGGAAATTGCTTTCAGAAATTACATTAACTTTTTTTTTTTTTAAAAAAAAGAAAATATATGTTTTTTTAAAAAAAAATAATGAAGCCATTAAAAATCTTTCCAAAGTTGCAAATTATTCAACTAAGTTCCGCTGGTTGAAGAATCAGCCTTTGCTATAGAACTCCCGCTAACAATCTAAAGATCATTTTATTATTCATGAATTTTACCAGGTTTCAGGATACAGCAGGTCATCCCCTGCTCATTTATTTGCTAAACACCTTACAAAAATATTCCTTTGTTGAAAAATCACCACTATTTACCTCCTAAGAGACAAGCAAGCCGCAAGATGGGGATATTTGGCCCCAGACATTCTGCATACAAGGTAGCATATATATCTTGCTGTCAGTGAAATAAATGAGCCTTTAAATTGGTTGCAGAGCTTTAAGAAGTCAAATTTATATGTCTAGTTATCAAACAGAAAAGTTCAGAATTCCTGCCAATAGGAGACGTAATTGTGACAAAATGGTAACATTTTGCTTTAACTTTTCTACTTCTATGCTATTACTTCATTAAAAGCAAATTTCGCTCCCTGAACAATTCACCCCTACCTATAAATTTGTGTGTGTGTGCACACGCGGCGCGCGCGCGCACACACACACACATATACAGATGTACTCACAGAGTTGCAAACAGCTACAAGGCTGATGGAGTAGAATAGCTTTTCTTTGCACCGAAGTACGTGGCAATTTCCTGGCCTCTTTGCATTTGCAAATGAAGAATAATAATATTAACCTATTTACAAGGCAGCTGATATTTACAGGCAGCTCATCTGTGATGCTGAAATGACCTCTATGAAGCTTTTCGTTTTCTTATAGGCTAAAATGTAATTGAAGACAGGTAGTCTTCAATTTGGACCAGAGTTTCCATCACTGAGCAAGGTGGTGGTTATTTCTGGTGAAAAGCCAGCAGAATAACGGAGTTGGAAGAGACCTTAGAGGTCTTCTACTCCAAACGCCTGCTCAGGCAGGAAACCCTATATTGTTTCAGAAAAAAATGGTTTTCCAATCTCTTCTTCTTTTTTAACTTTTATAGTTTTATTAATTTATAATATGACATAGATAGCTAGATAATAGCTAGATGATAGCTAGCTAGCTAGCTAGATGATAGATAGATGATAGACAGACAGATGATAGATAGATAGATAGATAGATAGATAGATAGATAGATAGATAGGTAGGTAGGTAGGTAGGTAGGTAGGTAGGTAGGTAGGTAGGTAGATAGATAGATAGATAGATAGATAGATAGATAGATAGATAGATAGATAGATAGATAGATAGATAGATAGATGATAGTTAGATGATAGCTAGCTAGCTAGATGATAAACAGATAGATAGATAGATAGATAGATAGATAGATAGATAGATAGATAGATAGATAGATAGATAGACAGACAGACAGATAGATGATAGATAGATAGATGATAGTAAGATGATAGCTAGCTAGCTAGATGATAGATAGATAGATAGATAGATAGACAGACAGACAGACAGATAGATGATAGATAGATGATAGTAAGATGATAGCTAGCTAGCTAGATGATAGACAGATAGATGATAGATAGATAGATGATAGATAGATAGATAGATAGATAGATGATAGATACTGTAGATAGGTAGATAGATGATTGATACTGTAGATAGATAGATAGATAGATAGATGATAGATAGATAGATAGATAGATAGATAGATAGATAGATAGATAGATAGATGGATAAAAAATGGATAGAAGATGGATAGAAAATAGATAGACAGACAGACAGACAGACAGACAGACAGATAGATAGATGATAGATAAATGATGGGTAGATGATAGATAGATGATTGATAGACAGATAATTGATAGACAGACAGAGAGACAGAAACAGATTTGATGTAAGTTGCCCGTGTCTTTTCTTTCCCTCCGCATTAACTGCTTATTTCTTCACAATTACTGATAAAAAGTTCCATTTTCTTAATAACATGCATATTGGATTTGCAGACTGTCTCACATTAAGCGTTTTGTGTAATGTAAATGCAGTTGTAAAGCAGTTAACAGAAGTGATAACTATAAAACAGAATGGGACCAAAAAAAAGCATAAAGCCATTCTCAGCATCCGTCTTGCCTTTGGCCTAATGCTATTGCTTCTTACCAGGGCTGGAAATACATGAGAATCTGAATTGCGAAAGTAAAATGCTAGGGATAGGATTCCAACGCTGTTCAAATGTGGAAGCAAAAGTGAATTATTTCCAGAGAAGAAGTGTAAGGCTAAATTACTCTTACTTTATTATGGTACTTACAACAGGAGGGTTTTATCAATCTCTCCTAGCAAACCTTCTCAATTTGCTAGATTCTCTGACTACAATTCCCATGATCCCCATAACTTTGCACCCCTCCCTTATTGAAAGCAACCCTTCGAGGGTAACTCTACTCTGAAAACGCAACCAAAATGGTTTTGACTATTTTGCATATCTATTCAGATGCTCTCAGCATAGAATTCTATACGTCGGACCGTCTTGAGTTTACACAGCAGTGTCCAAAATAACTGGTTCATGTGTGCAATGTTGTAGTAAGTATAAAAAAGGGCAAACCGGAAAGTCCAGTTGCCTCTTGAAAAAGCACCTTTGGGACAACCATGACCTGGATGATTGAGAATCTCCATAGACAAAAAAGGGCAAAGTTTGCATCATGATACTACAACGTTACTTTGTGTAGGGCCATTGTTCAAGGTGGGTTTCACATATTGTTGCCACCGGTTTGCCACGTGCACACACACTTGCTTCGCCCGCACATGTGAGCCTTCTGTGCATGCATCCAGCCTTCCGCATGCTCACTGCACATGTGCATGCCTTCTGCGCATGCACTCGGCTTTCCACGCATGTGCTTTGCTCATGTGCGCACCTTCTGCGCAGGCACCTGGCCTCGAAAACGTGACTAAATAGGACGGCATTATGTCAGGGCAGGTAGGCACTCCCACCCGCAGTCGCCGCTACCTGTTCATCCGAACTGGTCTGAACCGGATGAATACCACCTCTGCCATTGTTCCCTTTGAGGATTCCACTACCACAATCAGTCTACATAGGCAGAATGAAGGCGGATCAAATGACAAAACAATGTGGCGCCATTGTAATACAAACTCCATCCCGATTGTACCTGCTTTGTGATGTCACATCAAAGAGGTGGAGCTTGTGTCTCTTCAAAAGACTCCAATTGTGTTGATGCCTCTGGTTTCATCAGAGTAGAAAGTATTGAGTACCCTCTCCCTTATCCCCAGGGCAATGCCTGTTTTCCACAGCATTATATAGGAAATCACCTATTTTAAATCAACAGCATCGTTAGTTAAGACCTTTCGGAATCAGGCAGTCTCAGCTTACTTGAAAATGTCAGACATGGCAATAAAATCATTTTTATTGACAGAATACTGGCAGGGGGAAGGGGGATGCAGCAAACATGAGTGATGAATCAGGCGCTAACACTTCGATGCACTTCATCACATGCAATTAAACACAGATAATCAGATTGATTTCCCCCACCCTTCCATTCCACCACAAGGAGGTATTATCTGCGAATCACAGTCTATCAGTTGAGAAATATTGCTAACATCATAGTTTAATTAGGTTAAGTATACATTCTAATGACATTTCCCTCTCCATAAGTAAATAGGCAATTTCGTGTTTGCAAGGAAAGTGTCTTCCAAGGACAGTTTCTCAACTCTAGTGACAAGAAATACATTTGGTTGGAGATTACTCTGAAGCGATAGAAAACTTAAAGAGAAGGAATACAGGAAGATGAGGCAGAGGCCGATAGTTACAAAAACAGAGATGCATTCAGGTTGGAAACTAAAAAGGGGTATTAGATACAAGTTAGGGTTAAGTGAGGGATGCAGTGGCTCAGTGGCTAAGATGCTGAGCTTGTCAATCAGAAAGTTCAGCAGTTCGGCGGTTCGAATCCCTAGCGCTGCATAATGGAGTGAGCTCCCGTTACTTGTCCCAACTTCTGCCAAACTAGCAGTTCGAAAGCACATAAAAAATGCAAGTAGAAAAATAGAGACCACTTTGGTGGGAAGGTAACAGTGCTCCGTGCACATTCAGCATTTATTTTTTATTATTATTTTTTTATTAATCATATTTCTATGCCGCCCACTCTCCGAGGACTCTGGGTGGCTTACAACAATCGACAGTATACTAAATAACATATTGCCCCCAACAATCTGAGTCCTCATTTTTTAGTCCTCAGCATTTAGTCATGCTGGCCACATGACCATGGAGACATCTTCGGACAGCGCTGGCTCTTTGGCTTAGAGCTGGAGATAAGCAGCGTCCCTAGAGCTGGAAATGACACATGCACGGGGGAACCTTTACCTTTAGGGTTAAGTGAGTAAAATGACAATGGATTTGAAAGAACATAAATTTATTAAAAGTCTATTGTGTTAATAATTGATGATGATGATGATGATGTTAATCTAAAGCAGTTACTATATTTATTTTTACAAATTACATTCCTCTTAAAAGGCCAATTTAGTCATTATATCTGAATCTGTCAGGTGCAAACAACAAGGTCCACCAGATAGGGTTTAAGCTAACAACTTTATTGTATGCTGTCTATACTAGAGGAATCTCCTTAGACAGCTTGCCTTCTCTTGGGAATAGTTAAGGTTTCATGCAACATGGGGGTGGTCAGGCCTTAGATCTGTTGTTCCTGCACCACAACTCAAGGCTAATTCCTTGCTTGATCCCTCCTCCTTATCTGGCTGGCAGTCTCCCAATAGAATCAGAAATGAAAACTTGTAGAAGAAAAACAAATCCATTTCCCATGACTTCTTTGTGGTAATGGATTTCCTGCCCTTAGAGGGAATAGCTGTGAGAGATGAGAGGATGTTAGATAAAAGAATCCTAAGTCCTGGGCAAGAACATCATGTGAATAAGTGTCTCAGACAAGCCACTCCATACTTCATACAAAAGAATAAAGAGAGGGAGGGGGAGAAATGTATTCAGACTTGCAAGACTGTTACTATAGCTTAAAAATAAAGGTAGTACTGACCTACATGACATTGAATCCAATACCGAAGTATTGACAGCCACAAAGACCAGTTCATATTAATATATGTATGCTATTTAGTAATGTTGTGGCCCGCCAGTGACTTGCACAGATTGTGGCTGATCCTGATGATGAAGAGGCTGGTGTGGTGTCACGCCAGCAGCCTGTGCAGCTGGCGCTCGATTCAGACAGTGAGGACGCTGAAGAGGACTTGGTGCCAGAGGCAGAGTCTCAGCCAGGGCCTTCAGAACCTCCAGAGGCTCCTTCAAGTGAAGATATGAAGTGGAGGAGCCTCTTCTCAAGGCTCAAGCACGCAGGGCTGCCAAAAGGCAGGAATGGCTACTCAGGAGGAGGTCTCCTCCAGAGTAAAGCTTGGGGCTAATTGGCCACTCCCTTAGCCTATTTAAGTTTGCACACAGCTGGAAAATGTTGCTGGAAACAATGTTTGGTCCTGTGCAGAGCATTTTGAGAGTGTGTTTTTTTGTTACAACTTGGTTTCCGGGCTGATTGCTAACCCTTGTCGGACTTTGTTTAACCTCTGTAATTCATAGCAGGCTGATAAGGACATTTGTGGTTAAAGCCTGAATTTTGAAAAGGGTCTGTTTGTATTAAACGGAGTTTTTGGAGCTGTGTGCGTGTGCTATACTTCTTGGGACCTGTAGCTGGGACAGAACGGATAATCAGATTTATAGACCTGCCCATCTTCCCCAAAGGGGAATCTGGTATAAATTGGAGATTCAATCTACCTGGGAATTTTAGACCAACAGATTCAGGGGTGAAATGCTACCGGTTCATCTGAACTGGTATTCCCAACGATCAGCTGTGCTGCGTGATTTACATTCGCTAGAAAGCAGGATTTCCTAAATCTAAATAGCGCAGCACATCTGTCCCCCCCTTCCCCCGCTGCTCTACTTACCTTGTTAAGCCTCCTTTGGCATGCACTGTGCATGCGTGGGTGCAGCATGTATTTAGCGTGCACATGCAGTGGTCTTTTGGCGTGCACTGCGCATGCATGCATGCAGCATGGGTTTGGCGCACACCACCCATGTGCGGGCAGCAAACCGGTGGCAATCCGCGGAGGATTTCACTACTGACCAGATTTCACTCATATTGGAAATACTCTTTGAAGCTCTCCCCATTCAGCACAAAGTAATTCAGGACATCCGATATCTCTCATTTCCAAAATTTGCCTTGCAATTTTTAAAAAATGAAATAAGGAAATTATGGTATCATTTTAAAGAGGGAGGATATATGATAAATTTATTTGTAAATGCTGTAAAGAAGGTTGGAAGCTGATCATTTATATACTTTATTTTTTTCTGTCCTCTATTTACTTTTTCTTATTCACTTGTCTTTTCCTTCCTTCCTTCCTTCCTTTCTTCCTTCCTTCCTTCCTTCCTTCCTTCCTTCCTTCATGAAAAGCTGCCATGGGCAGCTTTTTTCCACTTCAAAATATATATTAAATGTTTGCTATTACTATTGTATAAAATCTCTTAACAACAACAACAACAACAACAACAATTTTATTTCTATATGTCCCCAAAGTCTTTTTTTTTTTTCAAGAGACAACTGGACTTTTTGGTTTTTCTTTGAAGACGTTTCGCTTCTCATACAAGAAGCTTCAAAGAAGTTTTCTTTGAAGACATTTTGTTTCTCATCCAAGGATGAGAAATGAAATGTCTTCAAAGAAAACCCAGAAAGTCCAGTTGCCTCATGAAAAAAAAATGGACCTTTGGGACAACCATGACTCTCCATAAACTCTTAACCAAAATATAAATAAAAAATGGAATACATTGGCACCATTTGGCATTACCTCCTTTTCAATTTCATAGTCCATCCTATAGGCCTGGTATTCCTGGATGTTACTATCAACTGGTCTAATCCTGTTTATTTTGTAAGTTCAAGCAATGTTTGGCAGGTTTCAGCATCTACTCATCAGAAACTTTCTATGTTGAGGTACATATTTGTTATGCCCCAGCATATAATCTTTATATACTGTTGTTGCTCTCTAGCCTCATCTAGTGGCTGGAGGGATAAATATGCCCCAACATACAATCTTTATATACTATTGTTGCACTCTAGCCCCATCTAGTGGCCAGAGGGACAAATACCAAGTATATTGTTTGAAGCTGATCTCACCTCATTATTCATCAGCCCACATTCTCAAACCAAGTTCACACTGGGAGGCCAGATTCCATTTTTTTTTAGCATTTGGAGAAGACAGAAGCACAGAGAAGAATCCATCTTAATCTGTGGCACATGGTCATCCAAGGACAAACCCACATCCCACACACAGAGCATCACTGGTGAGATTTAAATTAATTGTTACGTTTAGCAGCAACTCAATTCTGTCTATCTTGTATTTGCTTCTCATTGTATGTATCCCTATTTTCCCCAGTTTTACCATATCCTGTTCTTTCAATAAAACATTCAAATCTACTCACACGGTCTGTTTTATTGGGAGATAGGTGGGTTTAGCTACATGTCGAGCTGCACACAGACTAACATGTAGTGGGGACAGAACAATATTTCTGGCTACAGTGGACTCTCAAAAATCAAACAGTAATACCTTTGGATTCTCTCCATTGTTTGAAATGTCCTCCCTTTCTCAGAAATTTGAAACCAAAACAAATAAAATCTTAGAACTTGAAACAATAATTCCTGGTTTCAACTATAGTTACAGCTTAAACATGCTTGCAATTGTGCCCAATTTTTGTAGGAAAAACTAACATCTCTGCTTGTCTCTATCTATATCGCCATCACTTCCAAACTATTAACAAATCTTAAATTACGACTGGGTGTATAGTTCAGTCAGCATTAATCATAATTAAATCCTATTAATTCAACCATTTCTAAATGCATTTAAATTCTGCTGAGATCCATGGAAGAAATGTTTGGAATTATGCATATAATTAAATTTTCCATTAACAAAAAACAGTTTGCGAAACATCTGCAGGATCGTGCCCATTAATTTTAGTGGAACAGAATGAAGCAGGCTCCAATTTCATTAGGTCAACGGGATCTAATTGTGTTTATCTCTGGATGACTTAGACCCAAGTATTCTTCTCTGAATTTGCCATATGTTGACTGGGAATGAGGACATGAATCTTTATGATGGTTGATTCTGTTAACGGTTTGAAGAAGCACTTTTGAATATTAAAAAGTCTGTGAAATGACAAGATTATGCTTTATTACAGGGGTCCTTATGGCTGAGAAATGGTGTACTTTCTACAGAATAGGCTTTATTTTGTCAGAATCCCAAAGTTACAGGGATATTAAATAATAAATATAATCCTTCCAGAGACTCAAAGCGTTTTTCTTTTTAATTGGTGTAATCATTTCTTTATGAATGTCATGAAATTCACTAACCCAGAGACAAAATTTCCTAGATAGGCTAATTTGAATTATGATAATGAAGAAAATTAATTCAGATTTATTTCCAAGCTAAAAAACTCACGCACATACTCCTAGTCAAATTAGTAAACATAATTTTCTAAATATTCTTCTTTGTTATTACTTACAGCTTTAAGAACATTGAATTGTTCTTGGTGTCATCTGCATTTTCTTTGGAGCAATCTCAATTTTTGTCAATAGAGTACCCCTCCCTTTTAGTTTCAAGTATCTGTTAAAAATTGGACAAAAGCACACTGAATTAACAAAGGATTTAATCTTAACTGAACCACCAGATATTTCTTTTTTCCAGGTCTCACTGATGATCATCCACAAGAGGAACCAATGGAAATGTTGGTTCAAACATTGGCTCATATGTAAATTTCTATCTGTGTCCATCCACTAGATGCAGAGATCTTCAAACTTGGCAGCTCTAAGACTTGTGGACTTCAACTCCCAGAATTCTCCAGTCAGCTATGCAGGCTGGAGAATTCTGGGAGCTGAAGTCCACAAGTCTTAAAGCTGCCACATTTGGGGACCCCTGCACTAGAGGAACCTTCCGTTCTTTCCCAACCAGGATTCCATGATACATACCATTTGTTGTCTTCTACATCAAAAAGAGATGCTTCTTTCTTATTAACAAATTCTTCATCTTGGACATGAGCTACTGTGCTGATGGAACCTCAGGTCACATTTTCCAGTCCCACAGAAACATCAATAGATCGAACTGATAAATCTTCTTTTCTCCAAGCAAGGAAGAAATTTCAGTCTCTTGGTTTCTTGTGGGTATAGAAAGGATTTGGGCTTGTAAATTACAAATGAATGTCTGGGTGTCTTTTTGCATGTTGCATCCAATATGTTCTTGGATATGCTCCTTGTCTTTCTTTAATAGTCTAGATCCACATCTGAAAAAGCTCAGTAGGTTGGTTGGACCAAATTAATAATCAACTCTAATCAGGGAGAAAAACAGCTTAGAACCAAGGAGAAATTTCCTGACAATTAGAATGATTAATCAGTGGAACAACTTGCCTCCAGAAGTTGTAAATGCTCCAACACTGGAAGTTTTTAAGAAGAGGTTGGATAACTATTTGTCTGAAGTGGTGTAGGGTTTCCTGTCTAAGCAGGAGGTTGGACTAGAAGACCTCCAAGGTCCTTTCCAACTCTGTTATTCTACTTCTATTTTTAATCAAAACTTGAATGGACACCATGGAAATATCAGGACTATAAAGGTAAAGGTTCCCCTCGCTCATATGTGCTAGTCGTTCCTGACTCTAGGAGGTGGTGCTCATCTCTGTTTCAAAGCCAAAGAGCCAGCGCTGTCCGAAGACATCTCCGTGGTCATGTGGCTGTCATGACTAAACACTGAAGGCGCATGAAACGCTGTTACCTTCCCACCAAAGGTGGGCCCTATTTTTCTACTTGCATTTTTTACATGCTTTCAAACTGCTACGTTGGCAGAAGCTGGGACAAGTAACGGGAGCTCACTCTGTTATGTGGCCGTAGGGATTCGAACCAATGAACTTCCAACCTCTCGATCAACAAGCTCAGGGTCTTAGCCACCGAGCCAAAACAATCCCAAAACAAGCTGACAAACAAAAAACAAACCAACAAACCAACCGCAAATCAGAAGACAATGGCAAATCAAGTCCTGTGGACATGCAAAGGTGGTCACCAGAAGCTTGATTTGAAAGAAACATTAATATTTAAAGCGAAGTTCAGAGACAGGAATGTTTAGGTTTACCCCAAAATCAAACAAGGTCCTATCAAATGTTATGTATCTGAATGAAAGCACATCAAAAGTAAAGAAATCTTTAAAGGGGGGTGGGTAGGTTGCACAGTCATTCTTTTAATGACAAAGCATTTCGCCTTTCAGAAATTCCACGGTGGTGGAAATGTTAGCAAAAGGTCTCTGTGAATAGCGGTGTTCTTTTTATGTACTTCATGGATGGAAAGTATACATTTAAAGCTCCAATCACGAACAGTCAATTTTCCCAGAATAAAAGGAATGAAGCTTTTAAAGAACACAAAGATTCCATTTTTGCAACTCCTTTCCTTTCACAGAGAGTCCAGTGTACATGTGAGATTAAAAAATAAAATTAAAAAAATGACCTTTTTCCTACTATGATGTGCTTGAGTTTACAGTGGATATACATTAGAGCTTAGAAATGCCCATTAGTTGCTGAAATAACATTTCCCTCCTGCCTGTTTTGGAAATGGACCATTCCAGTGGTGGGATTCAAATTTTTTTACGCCGGTTCTGTGGGTGTGGCTTGGTGGGCGTGGCATGGCTTGGTGGGCGTGGCTTGGTAGGCATGGCAGGGGAAGGATACTGTAAGATCTCCATTCCCTCCCCACTCCAGAGAAAGGATACTGCAAAATCCCCATTTCCTTCCGATCAGCTGGGACTTGGGAGGCAGAGAATAGATGGGGGCAGGGCCAGTCAGAGGCAGAATTACTCAACAGAATGGCTTGCTTTTAGAAGTTGTGGGTGCTCCATCCTTGGAGATTTTCAAGAAGAGATTGGACAACCATTTGTCTGAAATGGTATAAAATTTCCTGATTGATCAGGCAGTTGGACTAGAATAGAATAACAAAGTTGGAAGGGACTTGGTGGTCTTCTAGTCCAACTTCCTGCTTATGCAGAAAACCCTACATCACTTCAGACAAATGGTTATCTAACATCTTCTTAAAAATGTCCAGTGTTGGAGCATTCACAACTTCTGGAGGCAAGTTGTTCCACTGATTAATTGTTCTCACTGTCAGGAAATTTCTCCTTAGTTCTAGGTTGCTTCTCTCCTTGATGAGCTTCCACCCATTGCTTCTTGTCCTACCCTCAGGTGCTTTGGAGAATAGCTTGACTCCCTCTTCTTTGTGGCAGCCCATGAGAAGAAGACCTCCAAAGTCCCTTTCAGCTCTGTTATTTTGTTAAAATGTTAAAAGTGAGATACACATCTTTGAAAAACAACTGAGACATCATGTGATTCAATATAAGTCTCTCTCTGTGATTAGAATCTAAAAGTCGGTTCGGCTTGGGAGTCCATTGTTTGGGAAACCCTGCTTACAGAAAATCTAATTGAAAAAGCATAGAAACATAAGCTAAGAAAGATTTGCCTCTGGGTTAGAGGAACGGTGAGCAACAGATGGTAAGGGCAGCAATACCTTGCAGTGATTTAATAAATGGAATTCCCAACACTTCTCAGGATGACAAACATATACTCCCAACACAGGGAAACCACAGCAGAGAAAAGGCTGCCAAACATCTGGCAGATGTTGCCTCAAAATAAGCTCAAGCTCAAAGCTGGAACGTGGACAATATTCCCAAGAAAACACTTATTGTAGATCGGCTTATTTTTTTTCCCCCTGTATTCTCCTCCATTTTTTTTTCCTGTTGGTAGAGTGACATTCCCAGTCTTCTTCTTCTTTTTTTTTTCCAAGATAAATCTAGAGCTTCAGAGAAAGCCTACAAAGAACTTGATGATTCTTGTTAAATGTTCCGATCATAAAGAAAGACGTTAGGCTTCTGGATGAGGGTTGTTTTTTTTTTTCTAATTTGTCAACAAAAGTCTTCCTGAAGAGGAACGAACGTGACCCATTCATCCAGGGGAAACAAACAAACAAACAAACAAACAAACAGCAAGGTTTGAAGAAAAAGAATCACAAGAAAATTTCTACAACTGTTTTGATGCAGACAAGAAAGAATTGTTTTATATATTGTACCAATCTGAATTATTTAGTGGATTATAGCCATTTTCTTTCCCTTTTTTTCTGTGTTGAACAATAAGCCCTCCATGTTAATTGTAAGCAGTATTTGTGCGATATGATATGATATGATATGATATGATATGATACAATATGATATGTTATAATATCAGAAATACCTCCGAACCCACTCACATCCGAAATACAGTGTGGGTTCCAGGCGGATGAGCTGTATTCAAGAATTGGTCTGGCAAAGATTTTGTATGCCTTAGTTAGTAATACAATATTAGCAGAAAAGAAACTTCGCAAAATTTGGTTAACAATTCTTAATGCCTTTTTAGCAATGCTATGCTATGCTATGCTATGCTATGCTAATATTATAGTGAAGTCACAGAACCCATGAAAGTGAATGACTAGATCTTCGGAAATGGCCTAGTTCTTTCTAACTTTTGAATTATATGCAATATGATGGAAGTGGATTTCTAGTGATAAAATGACAGATTATTCTCTTCAATTTGTGCAACCTCAATCTCTTGTTACCATGGTTGTGGAATTCTTTTAGAAGAACTTGTTTTGAGGTCTCATGGGAATGCATGCAAAGTATCTCTCCTCAGCTCATTACAGCTGCTTTGTCATTAGCCAGGGATTCCTGGCAGTTTGCAATTCACAGTCCCTTTGCTTCAAGTACGTTGATTGATCGGAATTTAATCCAGAAGCAAAATAAAAAGCAAACAAACAAACATTCAGTTAGGGATATGGTTTAAGGTTTCCTGCCTGAAGAGGGGGTTGGACTACAAGACCTCCAAGGTCCCTTCCAGCTATTCTATTCTATTCTATTCTATTCTATTCTATTCTATTCTATTCTATTCTATTCTATTCTATTCTATTCTATTCTATTCTACCTTACCTTACTCTACCCTACCCACCCTACTCTATTTCTACTCTCCTTCTGTTCCATTCTGTTCTGTTCTGTTCCGTTCTGTTCCGTGTCTATTCTATTCTATTCTATTCTATTCTATTCTATTCTATTCTATTCTATTCTATTCTATTCTATTCTATTCTATTCTTTCTAATATTAATCAGCTTGTTATGCATATCTCTGAAGCTATGAGAAAAGAAGCACAGACTGATTAAAAAGTAGCCATATGGTTAAAAAGCCGGTAGTGAATCTCTCTCTCTCTCTCTCTTTAAAGCAATCATATATTTTATGAAATTGTATTTGATTTAATCACTGTTTATTTTGCATTCCAGGCTCAATAAAAGCAGAGTACATGCATTTGTGTAAATAATTAAGAGTTTGTAGTTATACATCTTATTACTTGTGGTTCTTTATACAGATCTGTTTGCATAATCATTCACTTTGGACATCTTAATAGGAAGGGGTTTGTTTCCTAAAGAGTCAAATACACTGGGGGGGGGGGGAGAAAATGAGGAGAGAGAAATAAGCCATCCCTGAAACAGTGGCATAGGTGTGTACTTGGTTAAAGGCAAACTCTGTGTCAGGGTTCCGACTGCCATTCTAACCTTCTCAATCCCAAACCAGCTGAGTTTGGGACCTACAGAGAAAATATAATAAAAGTTTGAACCTACTGTATCTTCAGGAAGTCAGCTTTGAGGTCTAGAGTAAAGATAATCATTTACCAAGCTAAATGTCTTGGTTACAACACATTCAGACCACAAAAACAGGCTCGTGGAATAAACACCATCCTTCTGAGTAATAGCAATAGCAATAGCACTTAGACTTATATACTGCTTTACAGTCCTCTCTAAGCAGTTTTACAGAGTCGGAAGGGAGGAAGGCTGAGTCAACCTAAGAAGGAGAAGTGTAAACAAGAAGAGATTAGACAGAATTCAATGCTGGGCATTTATCTTAAGCAATGATTCAGTTTAACTCAGTTAAGCCAGGATTGGCCTCCGTTGTTCCAGCAGTCTTCATACTGCCACTTACTAAGGACCAGAATACTTCTTCTAGGTGTTAATACAGCTGGATTCGGTCAAGGGACCTGTCCTTCCAAGCATCCATATATGGTTCAGATCTCTCTTGCCATAACCTTCAAGGAGCTCCATTTACTGACTTATAAACTCAAAGGGATTGGGAAGAAATATATTTGATCCAGGCCTTGAATGTTAGGTGGCATGGCATAGTTGTGAGGACCAGGCCAAAGCCAGTGTAAGGCCTTTGAGACATACCAATGAAAGTTATAAATGCTTATCCTGCTTTTATTATAGGATTACACTAACAAAATCTTGCAAGTCTAAATGTGTCTCCCCCTCCTTGCCGAGATCTTCAAGATAACTACAGGTGGTCAAGTGACATTTCTGTCTCAGATTCAAATTTTTGTCTGATCATTGTCTTGGTAACAGCCGCTTCTCCTCTTCTCAAGATGACTCTTACATCCCCCTGATAGCCTGTGGATAGCTTTGGATGCTTCTCCTTCTCTGAGGAACACTTTTGAGACAGGACAATGAAGAACCTTAAGCAATCGGCCATGATTTGAATTTACTGTGATGGGTTTTGTTGAGATGCTTCCTTTCCAACCAAAGGATTATTAAGTCAGCTCTACTCAAATACAAAATATCTTTACTGGTTATCTTATTATGACCCATCCCAACAGAACTTGAAATTTTAGGTCTGGATAGCCTTGAACTACACTGTCTAAGCTCCGACCTATGCTTAGTTCATAAGATTATTTACCAAAACGTCCTACCTGTAAATGAGTACTTTAATTTCAATAGCAATAACACAAGGGCTGTCAATAGATTCAAATGCAATGTAATTCGCTCTAATCTTGATTGTAGGAAATATGACTTCTGCAATAGAGTAGTAAATGTCTGGAACAGTCTACTTGATCCTGTTGTTAGTCTTGCTAATCCCCATACCTTTTACTTTAAACTGTCTACTGTGGACTTTTCATGTTTCTTAAGAGGTCCCTAAGGGGGCGTGCATAAGCACACCAGCGTGCCTACCGTTCCTGTCCTACTGTTGCCATTTATATGTAATCATTCTATGTGTTTATGGCTACCTTTTGCCTATTTGTATCCTTTTATTTGTGCCAATTTTTTTCATGTGTCCATATCTATGTCTACACTGTTACTTGTTTCCTTGTACTTGTTGACAAACAAACAAACAACTTCTCAACAGCTTCTATTTCCAATTTCACAGGGCATGGCTTCCAAATAAAGCTGTTTTTTATTTTATTTTATTTTATTTTATTTTATTTTATTTTATTTTATTTTATTTTATTTTATTTTATTTTATTTTATTTTATTTTATTATTTTATTGTTTTGTTTTGTTTTGTTTTGTTTTGTTTTGTTTTGTTTTGTTTTGTTTTGTTTTGTTTTGTTTTGTTTTGTTTTGTTTTGTTTTGTTTTGTTTTGTTTTGTTTATTTATTTTTTGATGCATTAGAAGTCTGGGAGAAAAAAGTCCTCAGTCAAGATGCTTTTTTTTTTAAAGTCACAGTAAATCCAGAAGATTAGAAGAGATGGGATAGAAGCAGAAACACAAGGAAAACAATGCGGTTCCAATGCTTATTATTCTTTCTGTTTCCTGGTGAAAAAAGAGCCCAGTATTTATCTGATCGTTCATTCTTACTAGTTTAAAATTTATAGTATGAAAAAAGGTGCCCTAATTCAAGTACTTGATGAAAGCCTCTACAACTATCATAAGATCCTGTCCCAAAGTTTCATTCATGAATAATCATCCGATGGAGTCCCAATATCGATTTCAGGCTGTTCCATGCGGTACACAAATTGTGCCATCTCTATAATAAAGACAATCTCATAGATATGGTCAGCAATGATTCATGGCCTACCAGGAATCCCAAATATAAGGCTAAATGAATCCATCAATTTCACTTCTTTGGTGTTTTTTTTTTCCAATTTATAAGTTTGCTTTGATCCATCTGTGTATCAGTTTACAAATTCACCCTTTCTACATCCACACAAGAAGCTGCATCTGTATTTCTTGCAATGTAATGCACCCTTGGCGCACATTTTCCTTAATACTAAGGAAGATTTTTTTTTCAGCTGTCGACTCATTACAAAATTTTGAGGAAGTGTTATATGCAGGTGTTTTCGGGTCTATATACTGTAAGTGTTCAGGAGGGTAGGAGTTGAGTAGCTTTGTAAACGCAACTGAAAAGAATTTCTATTGCAAATGAATTTCTATTCCATCCTTATATTGTTTTCAGAGGGAGATGGGTGGTCTTTTGAGAAAGCTGGGCAATTAAGAAATGGGAAATTTAAATAAAAATGGCTTTCACCTGCCCAATAGGCGAAATCTGTCTTTTTGCAAGCTTTACAAAGCCTACGATGTTAAATTCATATTTAGTTGTTTTGATGGATATGCATACCCATCAGACGATTCCTTTTTTGGGAGTAAACAAAATTATGTGAAGCAAACAGAAGTTGTAAGAAGTAGCAAAGCAAGAAATTAAAGTAGGAAACAAGAAAAAAACAAAAGGAAACAAATAAAACTAGTTCTCCTCCACACCATGCACTATACTTTCTCATATTTTCTAATCTTACCTGGAGGCTTTTTTCTGGAGTCCAAGTAGCCTCCAAGTGCTTTGATGACCCTCCTAAAAGGATGCAAATGACCAGCTATCTGCAAGGAATATAAATCTTTCTATTCCCTACTATCCTGTCAGAGCTGAAGAAGCTTCTTGGATGAGAAGCGAAACATCCTCAAAGAAAAAACAAGAAAGTCCAGTTGCCTCCAGAAAAAGTACCTTTGGGACAACTAAGAGCCTGGATAGCTCAACAGGCTAAAAGCAATCTACAGCCTGTTATTAATATCCAGCTGTTTGCAATTACGCCAGTTCGAATCTCCCCAGGCTCAAGGTTGACTCAGCCTTCCATCCTTTCTAAGGTAGGTAAATTGAGGACCCAGTTTGTGGGGGCAATAAGCTGACTTTGTATAAAATATACAAAAGTATGAAGGCTATTGCTTAACGCATTGTAAGCCGCCCTGAGTCTCCGGAGAAGGGCAGCATATAAATCAAATTTAAAAAACAAACAAACAAAAAAAAACTATGACCTGGATGACTGAGAATCTCGACAGATTCCATACAATTACATATTTCTTATTCTCCCCTTTCTGTTTAATCCTTTCCCTTCCGATATTCATTTTTGATTCGGTCCTTATTCATCCTGTCCCTATAATAAATCATTTCAGTGTATTTTGTCAAATAAATCATACACTTCATATTCATTCATTTCATTAATTCCTCCTTCCTTCCTTCCTTCCTTCCTTCCTTCCTTCCTTCCTTCCTTCCTTCCTTCCTTCCTTCCTTCCCTCCCTCCCTCCCTCCCTCCCTCCCTCCCTCCCTCCCTCCCTCCCTTCCTTCTGGATTTCTTTTTTCCCTCTTTTCTAAGTAGCTCATTTGCACTGTGCCTACATTTATATTTCTCTTGAAATATTTATTTTTCCCTTCAATATTACGAATAGGCAGAAACATGGTCTTATTCATAGTGATTGTTTATTCTTCCAGCAGACATTCATTTTCCACAATAGAACATATCCATGACCTTTTTACCATGACATCCATGTCTTCAAATTTCTCCATCCATTTTAATCAATATTTTGCTGACATGCACAAATTAATATATTTATTCCGGGGTTGTGGCTTTTTCTCTTTTTATGGGGGAGGTTACTTATATATAACTTGCAATCCATTTTCCCTTTGCATCCGATTAGCTTGGCATTGTTTTTCAAAACTGTATTTTTTGTTGCATCAGAAGTCTATGTGAGGTGTGCTGAAGATCCTTGGGCTTATTAGCCAGCAACATCTCATACATGCTACAGTACATGCACATTATATACCAAACCAAAACATTTCAAGCACTACTACAAGGATTTCTTTTACCTGTATCCATAAATATTTTAATCTGCCTTGGGGAAATCATACATTACTGCCATATATCAAAAACATCTCAGAAACTACCAACAGATGATTACAACCACATGGCATCAGTATAACACACAAACCAACTAAAGCCCTCCAAAACATCCTAAGAAAGCCAAAAGACCCAAACAGCCCCAGAAGAAAAACAGAAGTCATCTATAATATACAGTGTAAGGACTGCAAGGCATTATGTAAGACAAAGAGGCAGAAGACTAGCAAAGCACACCCGTGAACACCAACTAGCAATTAGAAGACATGATGAAAACTCTTTAATTTCACAATACATGGACAAATACATGAAACAATACTAGTTTCAACTGGGAAACTGTGCCCAGCCTAGAGAATAGAATGGAATGGAATGGAATGGAATGGAATGGAATGGAATGGAATGGAATGGAATAGAATAGAATAGAATAGAATAGAATAGAATAGAATAGAATAGAATAGAATAGAATAGAATAGAATAGAATAGAATAGAATAGAATATTGGGCCTAAATCAGCAGTGCACAATATAGGATAGGATAGGATGGGATGGGATGGGATGGGATGGGATGGGATGGGATGGGATGGGATGGGATGGGATGGGATGGATAGAGTAGAGTAGAGTAGAGTAGAGTAGAGTAGAGTAGAGTAGAGTAGAATAGAATAGAATAGAATAGAATAGAATAGAATAGAATAGAATAGAATAGAATAGAATAGAATAGAATAGAATAGAATAGAATTCTTTATTGGCCAAGCATGATTGGACACACAAGGAATTTGTTTTGGTGCATATACTCTCAGTGTACACAAAAGAAAAGATACATTCATCAAGAATCATAAGGTATAATACTTAATGATAGTCATAGGGTACAAAAAAGCAATCAAATCATATTAGAAAACAGTCAATATAAATCATAAGGATACTAGCAACAAGGTTAGATCAAACAAAGTCCAAAAGCACAGAGAATTCTTGAAAGCCTGACAGTGACAAATCAGTCATCAACAGACATATAGACACAAAGAATGCCTGCATACCATTCAAAAAGAAAATCAGAAAGCTCCAAAGGGAACACTAAACAGCTTCTCACCAGCAATCAACACCCAGGTGAGTAGAGATTAACACCAAAATCAACATTAGAAAAACCATCAAGAAGCAAACAATACCCCAATCAAGGAACTGCTAAACAAGCTAACAGTAAACTGTCCAATCAAAAAATCACCCCAGCTGATGTCATTAACACTGATAGGATAAGCCACTAGAATATAAACTGAAAGCAAATCCCATTCCTACTTAGCACTGATGATGTTACCTAGCTTGACAATCAAACATCTGCAAGGAAACTAAGGACCAGAAGTGAAATGCTACCAGTTCGGATGGGTTTGACTGAACTGGTAGCAATGGCGGTAGGTGGTTCGGAGAACCATTAGCGACGGCAGCACGAGGCTCCACCCGCCCACCCAATCATCATTTTTTACCCTCTGCGCATGTGCAGCAGAGTTTGGGCATGCGCAGAGGGGCTGCGTGCACACTTCCGAACCAGTAGGGAAGGTAAGAAGATTTCATCCCTGCCAAGGACTCCACAATCTAACCCTAAGTCGGAATCTGATTCTGCTATAACCATTCCATCGTTCTCTCATTTTTCAGCAATTTTTTTTTCTTTATCCACTGCCTCTTTCAGTCTTCATTCCAGCAAGTATCCTTTTTCACACTTCCCATCGATTCAACTTCTCACACTTCAGTGACACTTGATAACATAACTCTTTTCATTGTGATCCAAGCAGCTCCAATATCCTCTTTCTTTTACAACCACTTTTCAGTCATTATTTGGAAAGAGTAACCAAACCATTAATACATATTTTCTTTTTCTTTTTTTGTACATGGTTCATTTTTTCCCTTTCCTTTAGAAGGAAAGCTATAATTCTCATTTACTTCACTTCTTCCCTTTTTCCTTCTAATGTCCATTTTTCCCTTAGACAATCCCCCAATAATAATGCTTACCAGGCCAAAACTACCCACAAGCTTCTATCCTTCCCTAATTCTCTCAGGTTTTGACTCTAGGGAATCCAACCTACAGTATATTACTTTTTAGATTTATGTTCAGCTTTTCCCTTGTATATTTTTGTACAAAAACAAACCTTTTTTTTCTTAATCAATCACCAGTTACATTCACATTTGATTTTGCAAATGGTCCATTCACTTTTTTCTTTAACGTCTTGCATCATTCATCTGTTCAACAAAATAGCCCACCACCTCAATAAAATTTATTTTGAATGCTGCATATCTTATTCAGTTATTACTATTCCCTAAAGTATAACTGTTTCACTTCCAACTGAGGTTCTCCTATAATGATTTTTAATAAGATAGAGAAGGAATAAACTGCTTTAGCATCTGATTTATACCCAGATCACATTCAGCATTCTATGATAATTATAAGGACAATAAAGGTTAAAAATAACCTGATCAAAAAATTAAGTGTATATATGAAAGAAATATTGTTCCAATATAAATCAAAGCTGATTACTCCTGTGGCATCAAAAAATAGGTCAGTTCCATTTTTTTTGGTTATTTTTTAAAATGGTTGTCCAATGTGCACACTGTGAATCACTAATATGGAATTAAAAGAGAAGGGGGAGGAGGAAGAAGAGGAGGAGGAGGAGGAGGAGAAGGAGAAGGAGAAGGAGAAGGAGAAGGAGAAGGAGAGAAAGAAGCTGTTTCCAATTCTCAGGTAAGAACCTGATGACTGATCAATCAGATTTCATTGAAAGAGTCAGAAAAATGAGAAGCATAAAGCTCAGATATCCAAGCTAGCTAAATGAATCCAATAATCCTGCATTCTTTTATATTTTTAATGACAAAGATCTGTACTATTCTCCTTTGCAATAACTTCAGTTCTGTAAGAAGAACCCAAGTTTACAAACAGGAATGAAGGCAGGAGACTTCTTTGTTTATTTCCAACATCTGTTCCATAAAGATTTGCTGCCTTTAAGCATGACACTTCCATTGAGCTGTGATGAGTAATGTTACAGCACAATTTCTTAGCATAAATCTTGATGAATGTCTCGGAAATTCCAAAACAGAAACAAACAATCAATCCAGAAATAGCAAAAGAATCTAACTTGTTCCTTTAAGAATATGGAGAAGAAGGATATCGGCAGGATGTGAAAACATGGAGCTCCCATAATTGTTGAAAGCAAAGTTCTGGAGTTGTTGCAATGTTCTGAGCAGCAGTTTAGAAATGAAGACAAATATGGGTGTCTAGCTTTTCACACCTAGAAATTCTTGCACTGCTTCTTGCCAACATTCTAAGTTTCAAGCCAGGCACCCTAATGAGAATGCACACTGTGACAATCTGCTAGGTAAGCTATTATATGCAGAGCAATTTCATTATTTTTAATGTATGTGCACAGTCTATGAATATAGAAGGATTCCTTTTACTCCCAACTCATCAAAATCCTATAAAGAATTACATTTTTTAAAAAAGCAAAAAAGAGAAACTCCGAAGGACAGCAATTTCTCCTGCACTTAGAATACTGCATCCAGTTTTGGTCACCATATTATTTTTTTTAAAAAAATATGTTGAAATTCTGGAAAGAGTGCAGAAAAGAGCAACAAAACTGATTAGGGAGTGGTAGGCTAAAACATATGAGGTAATGTTGCAGGAATTGGGTTTGTCTGGTCTAGTAAAAAGAAGGACTAGGGGGTGACATGATAGCAGTCTTCCAATATTTGAGGGTTGCCACAAAGAAAAGGGAATTGACCTGTTTTCCAAAGCACCAGAAATCAAGACAAGAAACAATGGATAGAACTGTTGGGAGAAAAATTCAGTCCAGTTCCAAGACGGGAGAAAAAAGCACTGGAAATAAAATGGAGGCTGGCTACAAGGAAAGAAGATCTCTGTTTATTTGGTTTCCATAAATGTCAGTGACAGCAGCATGTTTCTGGGGTGGCTGACAAAATGGCTGAGTGAGTGGATGGATTTTTATAGGGTTCTGGGATTTGGTGATTGAGATGGTGGTTGTGTAATGTAGTGAATCTGGTGTCTTTTGTTACTCTAATGGGAGGTGGGTAAATCCTATTATGTCCTAAAGGTCATGTCCTGCTCTTAGAATTTGGGGGGGGGACTCCCCCCACTTTTGGCACACGATGGCATGGTGGGCCCGGTAGGCCCGTTTTTCGTACTCCCCAGGCTCAAGAAGGCCAGAAATGGCCCATTTGCCAACTTCCAGTGGGATCAGAAATCCCATGTTTTGCCCTCCCCAGGCTCCAGAGGCTTTGTAAGAGCCTGGGGAGGATCAAAATGGGCCTTCCCCACCCCCCAGAGGGCGGAAACAGCCCATATGCAAGTGGGCCCGGAAGGCCTGAAAATCAGATGCGCGTGCTGGAGGTGAGCTAGGGCAACGCTCGCATGCCCACCGATATGGCTCTGCGTGTCACCTGTGGCACCTGGTGCCACAGGTTCATCATCATGGGTATAGGGTCTCCTAGACTAGAAGACCTCCAAGGTCCCTTCCAGCTCAATTCCGATCGATTGATTGCAATTGGAATGAATATTGTAAATGTTGACGTGCGGAAATTCAAATAACAAAGTTTTCATTCTTGGCTCTGCCTAGCCCCAAGTTTATTTGGTTTTGTTTTAAGCTGAAACATCTTTCTGGAATGAATTAACCAGTTCAAGAAGAAAAGAAAAGAAATATTGATTTCCGAAATTTCTTTCTGAAGTCGTGAAGTGAAAAACATAAAAGCAAAATACTTTTTTTTTAATGTACGAAGCATCCGTTTGCAAATTACTGCCGAGCTGAGGTTGCCATTAATCAATGTAACTAGATCAGTTGTCATGTTTTATTACTCAAACCATCTGTGATAAGTGTCACTTTAGAAGGATGCTGTACCTTTAAGGGGTGAAAAGCAAACCATCTCAAACCCTGCCAATCCATTGCAGAGATTTGCATTCTGTGCCAACCACGAATTATCACCAAATACACAGTTAAAGTAGTTGCTTTATTTCTAATTCTTCACTAATAACTGTGAACTCATAGAAGGATCAGAAGATTGAGACGTTAATTCCAAGCATGATCGGGTCACATCGCACTGGAATTTAATTTCAAGAAATATTATGCATGGATTAACATCCTATTAAAATTCCAGTTGCCCAATTTATGGCTTCTATATAACTCGCAAGAGCTTATGTAGTAGCTTCACTGGCGTGGCGTGTGCTACATGATGAGATACAGATATTTGAAACATTTCAGTATCATTCAGATCATTAAAAGTTTGTGATAGAGGGGGGGAAAAAATGAAGTCGATACTTTTTGCCCATGCATTTTGTTTTGAGCTTAGCAGTTACTGTGCATGTCCAAAGGGCTTTCTAGCCGAAAAAAGAGAAGTTTGTCCATTCCAACGCAAGATATATCTGCTTGTTTAATCTTTCATATGTAGATCTGTATGACTCATTAATAAAATGGGGAAATACCAAAAGGAAAATCAAACCTTAATTGGTTTCAGCTGGCTTGGTTAGCATTGGATGGGAGACCACTGGGTAACATCAGAACTACGGATTAGATTTGGAAGATACACACATATAAACAGAAGCCCATGTCCTGGAAAATGGCATTAGAAAACTATTTCAGAGCTCTTGCGGGAAAAATTGCACTGATGCCTTATCAAAACAGCAGGATTCAGCCTTGATCCAGATTTTTGTGAAGGGAAAGAAAGTCAGAAATAACAATAGCAACAGACTTATATACCGCTTCATAGTGCTTTTACAGCCCTCTTTAAGTAGTTTACAAAGTCAGCATATTGCCCCAAACAATCTGGCTCCTCATTTTACCCACCTCGGAAGGATGGAAAGCTGAGTCACCCTTAAATATACTTCCGTAACTAATGATTGAATAATGCTTACATTAGATTAAAAAGTGGAGGGAAGATACCTCTTCCTATTAATCTTTAGGTACTCTCAGTGGTGAAATCAATTTTTTTTTACTACCGGTTCTGTGGGCATGGCTTGGTGGGCATGGCTTGGTGAGTGTGGCTTGGTCGGCATGGCTTGGTAGGCATGGCAGGGGAAGGATACTGCAAAATCTCCATTTCCACCCCACTCCAGAGGAAGGATACTGCAAAATCCCCATCCCCACCCCACTCTGGGGCCAGCCAGAGATGGTATTTGCCAGTTCTCCAAACCACTCAAAATTTCCGTTACCGGTTCTCCGAACTGCTCAAAATTTCCACTACCAGTTCTCCAGAACCTGCCAGAACCTGCTGGATTTCACCCTGGGTACTCTTGCATTAGTACCTGAATTAAACACTTCTATTGGTTGTCAGCCAATGTACTGACTATATTCTGGCATTCTTCTAAGAGTTTAATATTTGCACAAAGATCTAGCTTGTGTCATGCCCCCATTGGAGCCTGAATCTGCAGAGGAAGACAAGCTGGAACTGGAGCCAATGGAGATCGAGGCGGAGGCTTCGTTGGCTTTGGAGGAAAATGGGGAAGAGCAGGCCCAGTCAGGCCAGGTCCTTTCAGGATCGGGATGGCTTGTAGGCAGCGAGGAAAGGGGGCAAGATGACTAAGAGAGGCTAAGCAGTGAAAATGAGAGCCAGAGCTCAGGTGATGAGCAAGGACTACCGCCTCCTGATCCTCAAACACGGAGAGTGGAGAGAAGGTGGGAATAGAGTAGACTGAGCTGACTCAGGAGGAGAGCACCCTGGGGACTGAGACTTAAGGAGATTCTGTGGGGGCATTTGTTGGGAACAAACACTGAATTCATGGAGTGTTGAGTGCCAATGTTTGAACTTTCCTGGATTCCTTGCATTCTTTCTGGATTTCTGGATTATTTGCCTTGCTCCTTTGCTTCTTGGACTCCTCAACTTGCTCTGCTGGATTTCTTGCTTTGCAGCCATGATGCTCACAGCATAGGGATAGACTATTTGCAGTCAGAGGCTGCTTGAAGTGTGTGTGTGTGTGCCATCACTTTGCTCTGGGAGTTGCCAGAAATGTGGGAGCGTTTGGGACAATTTGGAGCAATAAAGGGGAGTTTTGAACTGCCAGCTGCCTATATTGCCTCTGTGCCATGCCCTGGGTCATCACAGCTTCATTTTAGAAGCACAAGTGTAACCATCTTAGATGTGTTCGGCTAGAAAAATATAACAAGTGAAAAAATATTTTGGGAAATATCTGTGGTTCAAGAGTAAAGTAGACTTAACTTGGGACATCTTCCAGCTTTCGTTCTTCAATTACTTCCTGATGCCAAAAATGACCCAAAAGGAGAAGAAGCCTATGAGAGGAGCCATGAAGTTCTCTTTCTCCCCCGCCCCCACAATAATTTTATTCTCCACATCGACTTTGTATGTGATTGAGACAATCCTGAATGTAAATGAGAGGAATTGTCATCACTATTGCCACTTACTTATTACATTGATCAACTGAATTTCCAAGATCTCAAGGAGGCATCTATGGAGTGTTTGATAGAGAACAATTTGAATATCTATGTCTAAAAGAAATGAAATGCAGAAGGTACACATGGCAATTCCATAATTCATGAAGCATCAGGAAAAAAGCTATCAGGTAGAATAGGAGAATAGGAGTGCATCTATTTAGTTTCTCCTGCACCATTGTTATAATAGCGGGAACTCTTTTAAGATACTCTGAATTATCCAGAATGTTGCAGTCAGGTATAAATCAATCAGGTAGTTATAGCTGTTGAAAAAAGCTATTTATGGACTGTGGGCCTGTTTAATTTCTGCCTTAAAATACTGATGATGCAGGACTTGCTCAGAATATTGATCACAATTGATGGTTTGATAAATCAATTGTTCATGTGCCATCAAATTGATATCGACTTACATTTTCCCCCCATAGCAATTTGTCCCTCATCTGGTCTTTCAGAATTTATAATGGTGCAACTATGACCATTGTAACCTTGCTGATGGTTGTCCTCTTCATCTTCCTTTCCAAGCATCAGAGCCTTCTCCAGAGATCTAAGATCTCTGCCTACATTCAAAGTAGCATCAGATGAGCCTGGTCATTCAATGAGAAGTCTGGATTGACTTATTTGTTGATATATTTCTTGGTTATCTTAGTCCATGGTATTCTCAGGAGTCTTCTCCAATAGCAACGTCTGGCTCAATAATCCCAGAATGTCCTGACAGTGAGATGAATGTCATCTAAATATAATCAATCAATCAATCAATCAATCAATCAATATTCCTGTATTACTTCTTCTAAGTTCAACTTTTGCTTCCTTAGGGAATATCACTGCTTGACCTTTGTAAATATAGTCATGTCATAACATCTGATTATCTTTTCCAAGGCTTTCATGACTGCTCCCCCAGGTTTGGTCTGCAGCATATTCCTTGACTCTTTCTTTCTTTACTGTTGATGGTTAATTTTAAATGACAAAAGCTATGTATCCATTTAATTAACTTCAGATTCATCTTTTTTTCAGGTTGCTAGAGCACTGAATGGAATGCAATTTGGTTGAGATGTGAACATTCCCGATGCAAACATAATTTGTTTCATCTCAGCCAAAGTGTCAGCCGAAATGCCATTCTACATGCCATTCTATTCTATCAAAAGCCTTTCCAAGCCTATATATAAAGCAGTTCGAAAACTTCCCAACTTGATAAATCCAGTATAGGATTAATATTTATTAATTGATTGGAAGATCTTTTAACTATCACAATCTAAGCTTACCTTGTATCACCAATGCTAAATGTAGTTTGAGAAAAGGTAAAGGTTCCCCTCGCACATATGTGCTAGTCATTCCTGACTCTAGGGGGTGGTGCTTATCTCCATTTCAAAGCCAAAGAGCCAGCACTGCCCGAAGACGTCTCCGTGGTCATGTGGCCGGCATGACTAAACACCAAAGGCACATGGAACACTGTTACCTTCCCACCAAAGGTGGTCCTTATTTTTCTACTTGCTTTCAAACTGCTTTCGAACTGCTAGGTTGACAGAAACTGGAACAAGTAATGGGATCTCACCCCATTACATAGCACTAGGGATTTGAACTGCTGAACTGCTGACCATTCGAATGACAAGCTCAGCATCTTAGCCACTGAGCCCACAGCATCCCTCTGAGTAGTTCGAGTATCACTTCTAAATTCATAACAACATTCAAGACTCAGCAAAACATTGAGCATATGTTACAGAGATATTAAGCACTTCATCTTTGAAGCAGATGAAAAGTAATTAGGGCAAAAATTTGGGGTATGTTGGGTATAGAGGCAGGAAAAATTAAGCCAGGCAGGTGTTTTTTTTTTCTTTTAAACAGGGATTGTAACACTGAACCCAGAATGACAAGAAAGATTGACTGTCTTTAGTTTTTTTTTTTTTTTAAATTGTTCAGGTGTGATTGGACACACAAGGAATTTGTCTTGGTGCATATGCTCTCAGTGTACATAAAAGAAAAGATACGTTCATCAAGAATCATAAGATACAGCACTTAATGATAGTCGTAGGGTACAAATAAGCAATCAGGAAACAATCAATATAAATCGTAAGATACAAGAACAAAGTTACAGTCATACAGTCATAAGTGGAAGGAAATGGGTGATGGGAATGATGAGAAGATTAATATTAATGCAGTCTTAGAAAATAGTTTGAGGGAATTATTTGTTTAGCAGAGCAATGGCATTCAGGAAAAAACTGTTCTTGTGTCTAGTTGTTCTCATGTGCAGTGCTCTATAGCGTCATTTTGAGGGTCGGAGTTGAAACAGTTTACATCTGGGATGCGAGGGGTGTGTAGATATTTTCACAGCCCTCTTTTTGCCTTGTGAAGTATACAGGTCCTCAATGGAAGGCAGGTTGGTAGCCATTGCTTTTTCTGCTATTATCTTCTGAAGTCTGTGTCTGTCTTGTTGGGTTGTAGAACCAAATTGTACAGTTATGGAGGTGCAGATGACAGACTCAATAATTCTTCTATTGAACTGCATCAGCAGCTCTTTGGGCAGTTTGAACTTTCTGACTTGGCACAGAAGGAACATTCTTCGTTGTGCTTTTTTGATAACGTTTTTGAAGTTAGCTGTCCATTTTAGATCTTGCGATATGGTACAGTGTAGAAATCTGAAGGTCTCTATTGTTGATACTGTGTTGTCTAGTATTGTAAGAGGTGGAAGTATGGAAGGGTTCCTCCTGAAGTCTACCATCATTTCTATAGTTTTGCATGTGTTCAGTTCCAGATTGTTCTGTCGCACCACAAAGTTAGTTGTTCAACCTCCTGTCTGTATGCGGATTCATCATTGTCTCAATGAGATCGATCACTGTTGTGTCATCTGTAAACTTCAGTAGTTTAACAGATGGATCATTAGAGATGCAGTCATTGGTATACAGAGACAAGAGAAGTGGGGAGAGCACACAGCCTTGGTGGGCCTCTGTGCTAATTGTACAGGTATCTGATGTGATTCTGCTTAGCTTCACCTGCTGCTTCCTGTTTGTTAGGAATTATTTATTACTGCTGATTTATACAAACAGCAAAAAATTAACAATTGTTTTGCAGGTATCTTCAAAAAATATCCTAGAAGGATTAAAGCTGGATTTCATTATGAAAGTTGTTTTCCTTCCCAACCACACCCTATGTCAGCACCCCAAGTCACATTTACTCTAGTGCTGACATAAGAAGGAGAAGAAGGGCATCTGGAAAGAGACATCTTGACATTTCACCTACTTATTTTCCCTGGAGATAATGTCCCCTAGGAGATGGGATGGGTGAGGGGAATTCCTTTGAGCTGAAGCAGTAAATTAGGGGTAGAGTGACTTGGAAGATGGCCAATGAGTGTAGAGGAGTGGGGGAAGGAAAGGGAGGGGTTTTGGGTCAGAAGTCAGTGCTGGTTATGATGAGTCGGAGCGAACATGTCGTGCTTAATAAATAAGAGTTTTTTTCTTCATCAAAGACTTTGTTTGAAATGCAATTTTATTTGAGACGACCTCGAAACCTGACACCCTATTCCAATTGTTTCCCTTAAATGCCAACAGAAATGCACTGTTGGCATCTTTCCTAAAGGGAGACTACTTTTTATTGCATTTTTTCCCTTTGTTTTAAATCTTAAAGGCAGTAACTGGGCTTTCTCTTCCGAATACTTCAACTTTACTGTACTACTTCAAAAAAAATTATAATCGGTCCAAGCTATTTAAAACTGTAAACAGAAATAAATTGTCCATTGGGTAGGAAAAACAAATAAGTGAATTTTCAATGTCACTTCACCGATAAGAAAGGGAAGGGAATCCCAAGGGCTTCAAGAAGATTCTTGAATGAGAAGCAAAACATCTTCAAGGGAAAAACAAAGCACAGTTGCCTGGTGTAAAAGCACCTTTCAGACAACCATGACCTGGATGACTGCTAATCTCCATAGACAATAGAATGAGAAAAAGCATGACATTTCATAAGGGGTGGGGAGGATAAAACAAGAATTGATATCATTTCCATATCTTTTTAATTTACAGAACCAATAGACGGATTAATGGCAGATTGACAATAAAACTAGAACTATTCATTAAGTCTGCATTACTATTACTATTAATCTTCTCCTTGTTCCTATCACCCTTCTCCTCCCACTTATGATTGTATGACTGTAACCTTGTGGCTGTATCCTTATGATTTATATTGGTTGATTTCTAGTATGATTAGATTGCTTATTTGTACCCTAAGACTATCATTAAGTGTTGTACCTTATGATTCTTGACGAATGTATCTTGTCTTATTATGTACAATGAGAGTCTTTGCATCAAAGACAAATTCTTTGTGCGTCCAATCACACTTGGCCAATAAATAGAATGGAATGGAATGGAATGGAATGGAATGGAATGGAATGGAATAGAATAGAATAGAATAGAATAGAATAGAATAGAATAGAATAGAATAGAATAGAATAGAATAGAATAGAATAGAATAGAATTTTTTATTAGCCAAGTGTGTTTGGAATTGTATTTTATTGTATTGTAAAAGGGAAGTCAAATATTAGCAGTTGGAAATTACTTTCTTAGATGAACAAAATAAAAATCCAGGTTAAAACATGTGTGTCTTTGCATGTGTGTACAAACATACAAAAAGGGCAAAATTAATCTGAAAATTTAGTGAGGTCACAGTAAATGACAAAGATGTGAGTGTGGTTTTTTTTTCTTCCATGCGCTCAACCAACTGATATAGAAGAATGACGTGTTGCAGAAATAAAGACGAGATTTATCATTCAGAGGAAGACAAGGGCAACCTTGGACAAGTTCATGAAGGATAGAGATATTTCTATGACAACAAAGATAGTGAAATCAATGCTTGTTTTCAATGATAACACACCAGTGGGAAAGTTGGAGTTTGAGGGAAAAAAATAAGAGAAAGAAGAGGGATGCCTTCGAAATGATGGACTTAGAAACAGTAATGGAGTACCAAGAGGTAACCAAAAAAAAAAAATCATATTATCAACCAAATAAAAACTGATGGTTCCACTGAAACAAGAATCAGAAAGCAGGAATTTATGTTGGGTGTCATGAGCATGGGTGATGGGATTAAGAAATGGATACACCATAGGAAGATCCAAAGGATTGAGTTTGGGACAGGTCATTATGGAGAAATTTTGTGGTGCTTGTTGAAAATCAATACCAATTTAATGGCACATAATCTTTCACCTTGAGCTAATTTGTAAGCACTTAATCCACGGGTGTCAAACTCAGGGCCTGTGGGCTGGATCCGGCCCACGGGATGCTTAGTTCTGGCCTGTGGGCCCGCCCTGGAAACAGTGAAGGACTGGTCTGTGGTGCCTCTGCTAACATGTGGCCCTCCCAGGCTCTATTGTCGACTGTGATGGTCTCCTGCAACTCTCTGCCAGTGAAAACAGAACTCAGAGAGGCCACATGTGTCCCACTCGGGCTCCATTTTCATTGGCAGAGGCCTCCAGGAGGCTGTCGTGGCCAAAAATGGAGCCTCGATGGGTAATACCACTCGCCCCCGGCCATGACCCCTCCTGACTTCCCCGATGTCAGACACAACCCTGATGTGGCCCTCAATGAATTTGAGTTTGGCACCCCTGACTTAACCAAGCTTGTTAGATTTTCAGGGTTTATCTAGAATCTCATATGTACATCTCATTTGTGATTGCCATGGGCATAGTTATTATTATAAAATGTTAGGAATAATAACATGTAAAAAAGGAGGTTCGGTGTAGAAAAATGGGAACTGTGAATTGATTCAGGCTTAATATACTGAATGGGATTCCCCTTATTTAATTATTCATTTATTTAGGAAAGTTATATTTTGGTCTGAGCATGGCTACTGTAAATATTCAATAAGCCATTGCAAAGAAGGGGATAATGTTAATACAAATGTCCACATTTGTACTTTTAGAACAAATAAGGAAAGCAGGACATAATTACCGCTATTTACGCTTGGCTAGATTTCCACTACCTTGTGAGGAATAAAATATGTTTGCTAAATAATATCACTGAAAGTAGGTACATATTAGAAGAAGAACTTCAGGGAAGAATGAATCAAAAGTTCATTTGGAGTTCTTTAAAACCTGCACATTGAAATGGAAACTCAGAAGGTAGAAATATTAGAATCTAAAGAGAATAAATATGACAGTTTCAACTATTTTTCTTTTTTAAAAAAGTGGAAATGGTGTTCGCCAATAGGCAGACTCACTACTAGGATTGCCCAGGGGTGAAATGCTACCGGTCCGGTCTGGTTCTCATGAACCGATAGTAAAAAATGCTACTGGTTCACCGAACTGATAGTAAAAAAATGTAAAAAAAAAGTTTCCACAATCAACTGAGCGACACGCAATCTCTGGAACTAGTAGTTAAAAATGCTTTAAAAAGTTTTTTAAAAAGTTACAATGATCACGGGTCGCTCAGCTGATCATTGGAACTTTTTTTTTTAAAACTTTTTAAGCATCTTTTTACTACCATTCGGGCAAATAGGTAGTAAAAAAAATGCTTTAAAAAGTAAAAAAAAAAAGGCTCGGACAATCATGCAGCACAGCTGTGATCATCTGAGCCTTTTTTCTTTTACTTTTTTAAAGCATTTTTTTACTACCTATTTGCCTGAACTGGTAGTAAAAAAATGCTTTAAAAAGGTTTTTTTAAAAAAGGGTTCCCAAGATCACAGCATGTGCCAAGCGATCGTCAGAATCTCTTTTTTTTACAACTTTTTTAAAGCATTTTTTTACTACCAATTCGGGTGAATAGGTAGTAAAAAAAATGCTTTAAAAAATTAAAAAAAAAAAGATTCTGACAATCACGTGGCACAGCTGTGATCGTCGGAACCTTAATTTTTACTTTTTAAAAGCATTTTTTAATATCTATTTGCCCGAACCGGTAGTAAAAAATGCTTTTAAAAAGTTTTTAAAAAGGTTCCCAAGATCGCGCGCCACAGCTGATTTCCAGCCCCCTGCTGTTCCACTTATCTTCCCAAGCCTCCTTTTGGTGCGCACTGTGCATTCGCGTGTAGCACATGTTTCATGTGAACTGCACATGCATGCACAATGCGTGTTTGGCATGCAGTGCACATGCACAGTCCGTGAACCAGTAGCAAACCAATTCAGATTTCACCACTGGGATTGCCCCAGTATAAATGATGACATATCTATGCATATGTATAAAGATAAAGAAAAGGATTTCCCTGTCTGGTCATGTCCAACTCTAGGAGATGCTGTCATCTATGTTTGTTAGCTGAGGGGGCCAGAGTTGTCTGAAGATGATTATGTCTGTCATGTGGCCAGCTTGATGATATGCTAAGGCATGGCATGCTGCTACCTTCCCACTGAAGTGGTACCTATTTATCTATTCACATTTGCATTTGTGGTGCTCAGATCGCGAACCTCGGCTATCAGCTTTCCAGCTGACAAAGCTCAGCATCTTTAACTGCTGAGGTGTGCTCATACATACACACGTGCATGCGTTTACATTTACACGCACTCACACACATACATTCATAAACTTTACATGCCATAAACATCAAAATCAACTTGCATGCTTTAAGACCAACAAGGTTGGTTTGATTTTTTTTTTTAATCTGACACTTTCTGAAGTTAACTGTCCCAATCCATATTTTACAGAAGAAAGACATGACTACATTAATAAGAAGACCAGATCTTTTTGTCTTGATTACCAGTCCATTTCAACCTCCATTTCAGAGGCTGGGCAGGGCTACATTCGGTGCATAAGATGCACCCAAATTGCAGCCAGACTACTGATTGGCCAAAACTGAAAAAAAGACTCTATGCCTACTATAGAAGAATGGACTTTGAAGGTGGCCAGTTTTGCAGAAATGGCGAAGATATCAGCATATTCGAGGGACCAGACCCAAGAAACTTATATGTTAGAATGGAAGATATGGATAGACTATGTGCAGAACAAATATCAAACAAGGAAGTACCAGATTGCTTTTAGTTGAATGTTAAGATGTAGAAATTTGTAGCGTAGTTAGGGTTTAGGGTTGTAGGAGGGTAATGTATGTTATAGTAAATGATGGTAGATTTGGATTTCATCCGGGGAAGCCGGGGGGGAGGGATGGGGGGGTTAGAGGAGGGGGGGCTGGGGTAAGGGGGGTAGGGGAGGAGGGGTAGGGGAGGGAGGGGTTAGGGGAGAGGGGGGTAGGGGAGAGAGGGGTTAGGGGAGAGGGGGGAAAATGGGGGAAAATTTGTATTTGTAAAACTTTTTTAATAAAAAAAAAGATGCACCCAAATTTTCACCCTCTTTTAGGGGAGAAAAAGGTGTGTTTTATACTCCAAAAAATACGGAGTATAATATTTATAGTTACACTATCTTTTCACTCAAGAGAAGCAAGAGGAGTGTGAAAGGAACCTGGAAAAAATAATCTGCACACCATGAACATGCATGAAAGCAGCAATACCGTTGATGTGGGAATGACAGAGGATTAATCTTTCTTCATTGTAGCCAACAGCGAGGAAGGAAAATAACAAAGGAGGCATCGAAGAAGCAGAGAACATCAGTTAGCAAAAAAAATAAAAAATAAAAAATTGTGGATATTTTGTGCTACAATGAACTTGCCAATCATATGCAATGATGTTTTGGTTGAAATTGTTATGTTGTGCAGAATATTTATGGAATGATGATGTAGAAGGTAATTTGCCTGTCCGGTCAAAACTTTGAGTCTAAACAAATGCTTGTGTTAACAGAATATTAAGTGTCCTTCAACAGACGTAGGTTTGTTTAATATTTCCTTGGCTGAGAAGAGGGTATTTTCTGAGCCCTGGTGGTGCAGGAGTTAAAATGTAGTATTGCAGTCAAACTCTGCCCTCAGCCTGGAATTCGATCTTGATGGGCCTCAAGGTTGACTCAGGCTTCCATCCTTCCAAAGTTGGTAAAATGAGGAGCCAGATTGTTGAAGGCGGTATGCAAATAATGCTTACTTTGGAAATAGCCCAGAGCATGGTATAAAAAGTTATGGGACAGTATATAAGCCTAAATGCTATTGCTATTGCTAGGCTATACTTCCCAATGTTGTGTTGGAAGAAATCTCCTGGATTCGTTCCCCAGCTAAGACACAGTCACAGATGCTGAGAGGAAATAGACATGGAAGCAGGCTGCCAGAAAGCAGGATTCTTTAATTCAGAAAGGCAAGAAGCAGTAGTGGCTCAGCTCAAGCATTCCTGACCAGCAAGCAAATTGAGGAGGTAAACCCATGCCTTCTTAGACTTGATTTTCCTTTGAAGCTCCTATAGTTTGATGGGTTTTGATCACTTTATCTGAAGTGATTGCCCTGCGTTTTCGATTTCCTGCTTTACTGGGTTAATCCTGGTCCAAGGTATTTTGTTTTTTGTTTTTCCTATCCTAGGGGTTAATCCTATCAGGGAGACAGGAAAGAGGAGTTCTGGTGTGCTTTAGTGGATTATTTTTAGCCTGATTCCTTAAGTTTTTTCTGAGGCTGCTTTGTAGTTAGGCTAATGGCTTTTGGCAGCACTGCCCAGATTTCCAATTCAGCCTGAGTGCTTCCTTCACGGCAGTGGTGGGATTCAAGTAATTTAACAACTGGTTCTCTGCCCTCATTATTTCTTTCAACAACCAGTGTGCCAAACTGCTCAGAAAGTTAACAACCTGTTCTCCCGAACTGGCAGAATCCCACCACTGCTTCAGGGTCTTTCTCTTTTTAAGGAAAATGGCTGCTTTATTTTCTGCAATGTTTTAGGGGTTCGTGGCACTGTCTTTTTGGGGTGTACTTCCCTCAGTTGCAAAACCAAACAGAACCCTTAGTTTAAAGCTCAATTGCTCCCTAACATTTCAACCAATGATGGTAGTGGTGGCTGCAATTTGGAAGTAACAAATGGGTAATTCTGCTTTGAGAGAAGAAGGCCCTACCAGCTTCCCTCTGTGCCACATTTGACAACATTTTTTTAAAATTTAAGATTAGTGTGAATTCTTATTAAAACGGGACCACCGATTTTATCTCTCAGATCACACAGAGAAGTACAGTGAAAAAGGTATTGATGTAAACTAAATTTGGCTACCTTTATATTTCTTATCCCAAGTTTAATTTCTTTGGTTTATTTTTCCCCCCCTTATCCTTGGTCTGCGTTTTGCATAATTCTGCATAGACCCAAAGGTGATTCATAGCAATAGCATTCTTAGATGTTTATGATAAGTTCAAAAAGATAAAAATCAATAAAATGGGGCACCCTAAATAGCATGGGAATATTTCAAAGTAAGGGAAAACCACTTTTGCTTTAAGAAACATAAGTTTGCACTGATCACAAAAGAGAAGACTATTTTTTTTAATAATAACACTCTCAATGGAATATCAGTTGTGTGTATGATCTCTTCTTAGAAACTTAAATTGATTTTTTTTTACACATGCCTTTATTTTACCAAAGAAATTCTCATAATTATATCATTCTCTTTGCTGTGTTTCTAGTAAAGAGTACTAGAATGAGTATTAATCTTATATAGCCAAAATATTGTACACACATTCACATTTTTCTTTAAAGCTGGCTTGGAGAAATCCCAAAATTTGTAGGTAAAAAGTGTGCATAACTCCTTTCCACAGTCTGAAGAAGAAATATGTCAAGGCAGTCCAGTGAGCACTGAATATTTATAATGGGCACATCATTCTGATTCAATGATGTACAGAATTAGAAACAGAAAACTAAAAAAGAAGACAAACTGAAATATCAAGAATATTGGCTGAATTGGAATCCTTATTCTCTCTATATTAATGAGTTGAGGAAAAAGGAAAGGGAAAATAAGTAGGTAGTAGGAAGGTAGGTAGGTAGGTAAATAGGTAGGTAGGTAGATGATAGATGATTAGAAAGATAGATAGATAACAAAAACCAATTTGGTACTTTTTAAAAAGGTTTAAAAGCAACGTAAGTTGGCAGGTGCCAAATGTCAAGATAGACAGTTCCAGTTTATTGAATATATTGCAAAGAGCAAGAACTGACAATAGATAAACGAGGATAGCTAGATTGAGCCTGCTTTACTTCTGAATGCAGTTACAATGAGACAGGAGCTGCCATCCCACAGGGCACCGTAATGACAAAGAAGCTCTTTGAACTTTACTGCAGGCCTAACTATTTCATAATAATAGAAAATTTGTTTTACAAAGACTTAATACACTCAGTTTGCTTGTTAACACCTCTCCCCTGAAACCTCTATAATGATGGTTTATGTTCTACTCACGGGATGGCCACCTACACTATGTCAAGAATAGGTATTGTTCACTAACAATTGGGGACAAAAAAAAAATAAGTGAGTTTTGTCTAACATCCATAATCATGCCTGATGATACAGGCAATCAGAAGAGGGCAGTTTAGACGTTTGCCATGAATAGTGACAAATAGAATTGGTGAATATATTAGTGTTCCTTAGAAAGAAGTAATCTTGCTCAGTCTGCGTAATACAAAGGGGGCACTTCAGATCACATTGTCCTGTCCTTTATGGGGATAATCTGTATATTCGGCACAATATTCTGCTTCTTTATTGCTGGGTTAGTGTAACTACAATCGTCCTCTGCTTATAAAACTGTTGATATGCTATTATCTCACGCTCTTCTCGGCTGAGTATTATAGTATTTATTTGAAATGAAGGCAATCCCCTCATTTAATATGCTTTCCCCAGCTAAAGTGGGGGAGAGAAATGCGTAAACACAGAAAAATCCGGTAGAATGGCCAGCTTCTATGCTTTGTGAACTCTTTGGGGTGCCAGTTGCCGCTGAAAATCATTCTTTGAGATTATTCATCAATCTATTTATCTGTCAGCTGCCCATCTCACATACGTGATTCTGAGAAATGCACAACATTTAAACTGAATACTTAATACGAAAATTATGAAAAACAATTATACAGTAGATGTACATATGTATGTATGTATGTATCGACAGATATGGGTATTTATGTGTGTCTGTCTGTGTGCATATGTTTGTGTGTCCATATATATTTCTCTAGGAGACTGGTGAAATCTTTAGAATGGCTTTATCACTGTGCCTCTGTTCTCTGTCATATGTTTTTTAGAACATAGAATATCAGTGTTGGAAGGGACATTGGAGGTCTTCTAATCCAACCCCCTGTTCAAGCAGAAGAAGTTTTATTTTTAAGTAATATTTGTTTTACATGCTAACAATGACTGCAGTTTTATTTATTTATTTATTTATAATTTAATTTCTATACTACCCTCCTCCCGAAGGATATATATATATATATATATATAATATACATCAATTTAAAACCAATTAAAAATGATAAACAATTTTGGCTCAAAATTGAAAAACCCAGTTAAAACACCCAATTTAAAATCATTTATAAGGATAGCCCAACCTGGCGGAACAATAGGGTTTTTAGAGCACAGCGAAACACACGGAGGTCAGAGATCTTATGTATTTCTGGGGGCAGTTCGTTCCAGAGGGTAGGGGCTCCCACAGAGAAGGCCCTCCCCCTGGGTGTCGCCAGCTGACACAACTTGGCCGATGGCACCCTGAGGAGCCCGTCTCTGTGGGAGCGAACTGGCCAGTGGGAGACTACTGGTGGCAGATGTCGGTCTCGAAGGTACCCAGGTCCTAAGCCATGGAGCGCTTTAAAGGTGGTGACCAACACCTTGAATCGCACCTGGAAGACCACTGGGAGCCAGTGCAGCTTGCACAGGAGAGGTGTCACATGGCTGCAACGGGTTGCACCCATGACTACCCATGCAGCCGCATTCTGGACCAGTTGGAGCCTCTGAGTGCTCTTCAAGGGGAGCCCCATGTAGAGCGCATTACAGTAATCCAGTTGGGAGGTGACAAGGGCGTGAGTGACTGTGTGCAAGGCATCCCGATCAAGAAAGGGTCGCAACTGTTGGATCAGTTGGACCTGATTGAAAGCCCCCCTGGCCACAGCCATCATGTGCTCTTCTAAAGACAGCCGTTCATCCAGGAGGACACCCAGATTGTGAGCCCTCTCTGTGGGGGGCAAAGATTCACCCCCAATAGTCAGCGATGGTGCCAGCTGACTATATTGGGGCACCGGGAGCCATAGCCACTCGGTCTTGGAAGGGTTGAGTCTGAGCCTATTTCTCCCCATCCAAATCTGCACAGCCTCCAGGCAGTGGGACATCACTTCAAGGGCATCGTTGGGGTGGTCTGGGGTGGAGATGTACAGCTGAGTGTCATCAGCACCACGGATGATCTCACCCAGTGGCTTCACAAGTTTTATGCTTGTTGTTTTAATTCATTTTTGTATACTGCCAGATGTCCACCTATATAAATAAATAATGTTAGAATATTTATATACACACACACACACATATATATATATACATGCATGCATACATACATACATACATATTATGTACTCCTCACAGGGGTGCTATTCAGCAGGTCCTGACAGGTTCTGGAGAACCGGTAGCAGAAATAACCAGCAAATACCACCTCTGGCTGACCCCAGAGTGGGGTGGGAATGGAGATTTTGCAATATCCTTCCCCCAGGAGTTGGGAGGGAATGGAGATTTTGCAATATTCTTCCCCAAGGAGTGAGGTGGGAATGGAGATTTTGCAGTATCCTTCCTCCAGGAGTTGGGACGGAATTGAGATTTTGCAATATCCTTCCCCCAGGAGTTGGGAGGTAATAGGGATTTTGCAATGTCCTTCCCCTGCTATGCTCACCAAGCCACACCCACAGAACCTGTAGTAAAAAAAAAATGAATTTCACCACTGACTCTTTACCTGGTTGGAACACCTGACTGACTGGTCAATGGGGGATTTAGAAACTGAGTCAGGTAGAGTTTGTACATGGATGGAAGACCAAAAGGAAATATTAGAGCTATAGATTAGATTTTAATAATAATAATAATTATAATAAAAGCATTAGGCAATAACAAATCCCTTTTGTTCTGATGCCAGAACAAATTAAATCCCTTTAATGGGAGGTTCTTAAAATGTGTCCAAACTGCAGTAAAGTTCTTTACCAATTTATGAAAATAAGAGGAAGTGATTCTGGCAGTGAGCAGCCTATCGTGAATAGGACTATCCGTGTGCAACGAATGCAAATGACAGCAAAGATAGAATGACTCTCTTGAACCGTGAAGCCAAACTATCAGAATTGCCCAGACGGAGGAGAACTATGTGAAAAACTGATCGGATGTCACTCTTCCTTGTCAAAGTTGCCCTACCAGAGGATCTAAGCATGGTCACCACTGTTAACAAATGAGGTATATCCGATATAACTACATTCAAGAGATATCCTACGGTTAATAGAAGAGCGATTAGTGTAAAATATATACTGAATCACTCTAACTTCCCCGATGAACCCTATGCAAATATATATATATATATATATATCTTCAACTTCTCTGATTCAGTCATGTATTTGCATCTTAATTATTGAACTAAAAGACATCTAGGGAATTGTTTGAAGTTATTTTTTAATTTTTTTTCCCCCTGAGTTAATTCTACAATATTATCATCTCTGGTCTGAGCTGCTCTACAGAAGCTCTGAACATCATGGAATAAATGCTTTAACAAGCAATAAATACATTACTGTGTTTCTCCAAAATTATGACCGGGTCCTATTTTCCTTTGAGCTCCCCCAAAAATGGCTAGGGCTTCTTTTTGGGTGGGTCTAATTATTGACTCTCCTCACGGTGGCTGCACCAACAGCCCCACCCAGCAGAAGCCTGCTGCCAGCCTACTTCTGTGGCTGCTTGCCCCCTTCGGATTGATCCGGAGCTCTTTTATCAGCTACAGAGAGCTTTCTGGAAGGTTCTGATGGCAAATGGAGGCCAGGGGTCGATGTGTGTGAGCGGCGACAAGCGGCCACAGGAGAAGTGGGCCTACAAGTTGAGGCAGATGTCGGGATGTGTGAGGCCTGGTAAGTAGGGCAGCTCTACCTTAGCTTAATTTTTACTTGTGTGCCTCACCCCACCCCCTGAATCCTGGGGTGGGTGGAGCTTAATTAGGACTAATTTTGGGGTAAGGGCTTAATTTTAACTCATGCATTCAAAAACATGATTTTTCATGTTTTTCCTTTTTGGGGTGGGTCATATTTTCAGGGAAACACTGTATTTTTCTTCAAAATGGATCTAATATTTCTGTTGGTTAGTTAGATTAGTTATATTACATTTTGCTGTCTTTAACAATGCAAAGAAATTGATTTATGATTGCTGCTGTAAACAGCTCTACTTTTTACGGAAAAGCAATCAGAGGCTACCGAATATAAATGCTTGGGAAATGTATGATGAAAGTGACATTATTTATAGGGGGAAGATTAAAAAAGCAAAATCAAAATAAATAAATTTATAAATAATAGTGTCATTGTTCAGAGAACTGGTCAGGAATCGGGGAATTGTTGAAAAAAAGAAATCACCTGGTAATTTCCATCAATAAATTCTCCAGGAATGGAGAACCATTCTACTACCAGCTATTTTTTGTTATTCCGTATCCATACAGTAGCAACTCATGGTGTAGCATCCTCAAATGTTTGACTTTCATCTTCCTTTTTTACTTCTCCTCATTATCTTTTCTTTGCAAGATAAATTGTTCCTCAAGAACAGGAGTATCTAACTCGCATTGTCACGGCATTGTCACATGACATATTGGGATATTTTTCCCCCTTTGCTAAACCGGGTGGGGGCGCGGCCAGCATGTGATTCATCCAGCCCATGGGCCATGAGTTTGACATCTCTGCTCAAGAAGGACTGCAATGGGTAGCTATGCTGGAAGAAGTAAACCAAAATAAAATAAAATACCCCAAATTCCCATTACAAACCTTTTGTTCCCCCTATTTTTGCTCTACTTACTGTAAGGCTGTCATTCCTAAATGTGGACTAACAGAAGGAAATGAAGTCAATAATGTTCCCATCAAGTTTTTTCATGCCTTTCAAGACAATTTTCACAGAAAACAGAACTTGTAGACCATACAGATATATTCCCTCACGTTTCCCACAAAGAGCCCTGGTGGCACAGTGGTTAAAATGCAGTATTGCAGTCTAACTCTGCTCACAGTCAGGAATTCGATTCTGACCTGCTCAAAGTTGACTCAGCCTGGAGCTCAAAGCTGACAGGACTCAAGATTGACTCAGCTTTCCATCTTTCTGAGGTCAGTAAAATGAGGACCCAGATTGTTGGGGACAATACGGTGACATTGTAAACCTCCCAGAGAGTGGTCTACGATGGTATATAAGTCTAAGCGCTAATGCTACTGCTATTATTCTGCAGAGAGGAAGGAAGAAGATGAGAAGAGAATTGGTAGAAGATTGTAGTGCGTGTCCCATGGCAAACTGTTGTTCTCCAAATTAACACAACTGATTTTGTATCCACTGTGCACTGATCCAGGAACCTTGTGAAAGACAATATAATGTGCCCCACCTGTGGAACCACAATTCCACTGTCACTTCTTTCTCTAATTGCAATAAGATACTGTGTGTTGATCTGGTGTAAAGGTCCCATGACTTTGAACAAGGGTCTCCAAACTTGGCACCTTGAAGACTTGGGGACGTCAACTCCCAGAATTCATGGCTGGCTGAGGAATTATGGGAGCTGAACTCCACAAGTCTTCAAGTCGTTATGTTTGGAGACCCTGACCTAGATAACAGATAATGCTATGTCACGGTTTATAAACCATAATGGCTGGGTTCAGACATGCTTCTAAGTCAACTTCAAACAAACGACACCATTACTCTAAATGATATATACCCCCACGCCATTGTTTTATGCTTCTTTAGACTTTGGGGGGGGGGATGGTCTGTTTTTAACAGACCAAGAAGGTTAAGGCCAGAATTCCTCAACCTTGGCAAATATAAGAACACTGGGGAATTCTGGGAGTTGAAGTCCAGATACTTTCAAGTTGCCAAGGTTGAGAAACACTGCTCTATGTGCTCAAACTTCCCTCAAAAAATTACTTTTGAGATTATTTCTCTCCATAGATCACTGGATTGATTTATAAATGTATATATTTCCCTTTTGCTTAGAGCAATCCCCAAGAAGTGGCATACGTCTTGATGACTCAAGGGCAGCTTTTTTGGGCCGCACTAGATAAATATGTGATGAAGCAGCTTTAGACCTTTAGTTCTATGAAAAGGATATATGAAGGCATCTGTGAAAATATTCCTGGAGGAGTCCTATTGTCATCTATTGATTGACCACATAAACACTTTGAGAGATGAAAACCTAAATGAACTACAAGGAAGACATTAGCTTCCACATCTGAGAGGGATAGAGCTTTTACTTGACAATAGGTAGTGAAGATAAATGTGGCAATTACGGCCCACAGACATGGCAACAAATGAAGGACTACAGAAATAGTGTCAACAGACATTTGTGACAGATGTTATAAGGATGGCAATAGACAGGTTGCCAGGCAGGAAAAACAGGAAAGACATTGACAAATATACTGCAAAGGATAGCCATTCAAGGAAGGTCAGAGGAGAGAGAGAGAGAGAGAGAGAGAAGGAAAGAAAGAAAGAAAGAAAGAATGCACATATGTGCTCAGCAAGAGCAGAATTCTAATGTAGCAACAGAAGGAGAAGTAGGACCTTGATCATCAATGCACTTCCATGCACTTCCTTGACCAGAATGATCTTAATCCCCCCCTCCCCATACTTTCTAGCTAGTTTACAAGGCAATTTGGCTTTATCTCAATGGAAGCAACACAACTTCCCTTGAATAAGGAAGCTGTATGTCAGGCACAAGAGATCAAGTCTACATGTGAAGTGTGAAACTGCTTTATCGCTAAAAGCCTACGCACAGGAATCATCTCAGCTAATGGTCAGCACCTGATAAGAGTTAGATAAGGGTTCAACGGCACTCAAGGGATATTGGACTTGTAGTTCTCTTGTGGCTATCTAGGGATTCTAGGCTGATTCCCCTTTTCATTCTGCCCCCAGGTTCTGCCATCTCTTTTCCTACCCTGTGAGTCTCCTCGATGGGTCTTTGAGTCACCTCAAGGTTTTAATCCAGCAGCTGTCTGGAAAAGTCCAAACACATTTCTATCTGTGCATAATTCCTCTAAGTATGTTTGCATAACAAAGCAAGCTTCAAGCGAAGCCATTTACTTCTAGAAGTAGGATGGGGGGGGGAGGCATAGTCTCAAAGTGCTTTGCATAAGCCTATCCTATTTTATGGCTGGAATTATTAATGAAAGCACTCGCGAGTAAACGGGGAAAGTTCAGGATGGCTGTCAAGTAGAATCTATGTTAGAAAGCAAAGAAAGAAGAATACCAGGTCATTACATCACCAGATTGAACCAGAGGTTTCAGCACTGAGCAGGATCAGTTAATCAAGGAACGGCATTGTTTGAAACTGATTGCAATTTAGTGTGAGCCTGCGGTAGGCAGGGACACCATAAAGCCAAGAAATGTGAGTTTAAATATGGAATCTCCCTAGAGCAGTGATGGCTAACCTTTTTGCCATTGCGTGCCAAAAGCAATGGGGAGCTTTTGGTGTGGGGGGGTCCTGCCTGCAAGTGACCACACCCATAATTATATGGGTGTGGTCACCCATTATCCCCCCTGCTCTCCCCCCGCTTTTGGCACGCAATGGCCCGGTGGGCCCGGTAGGCCTGTTTTTTGCTTTCCCCAGGCTCCACGGTCTCCCTAGGAGCCTGGAGAAGGTGAAAACGGTCTCCCCCCCCGCACTCCCGGAGGCCCTCCAGAGGCCATAAATGGCCCATTTGTCAACTTCTGGTGGGACCCAGAAGGCCCAAAAATCAGTTGACTGGAGCGTGCATGTGCGCCGGAGGTGAGCTTGAGTGCCCACCAATATGGCTCCATGTGCCACCTATGGCATGCCTGCCATAGATTCGCCATCACAGCCTTAGAGTCTCAGTTGTTGCTTATTTCATCAGACATTGATGAAATTGTTCACTCTGCCAGCCCTGTTTCAGGTCCTCCCAACATCTTACCTCTTCCCACTTCATTTCTCAATATTTTTTAGGATTCAGGAAAGTCAGAGCAGTTCATCCATCTTACTTATCCACAGCCTTACAGTTCTTCTTAAGAATATCACGTGGTCTAGCATCAACCTTCCAGGTCATGGTGGAGATGCAGCGGATATTCTTATTAGATGTTTGGAGGATACGCAGGGTTAGACATGACAGAACTAGGTCAAATCGAACGCCACATAAATGCAATTGTTGTTCATAATTAAGTCAGTTCTGGATGAAGTCACATTCAGCAAGATAGAGAAGATCCATTACTTGGTATTCTGGACTCAGTTCCTGCTCAAATAGCAGGTAGCAGTTTTGGCTCATTTTCCAACTGGTCTGATCAAGAATAGAATAGAATAGAATAGAATAGAATAGAATAGAATAGAATAGAATAGAATAGAATAGAATAGAATAGAATAGAATAGAATAGAACAGAACAGAATAGAATTCTTTATTGGCCAAGTATGATTGGACACACAAGGAATTTGTCTTCAGTGCATCAGCTCTCAGTGTACATAAAAAGTATATTAATCAAGAATCATAAGGTACTGTTGGAAGAAATATCCTTCTAGGTTCAGTTCCAAGTGGGGAAAAAAGACACAGGATTCATGGAAGTCGCTTGGAAAGAAGGTTTATTGATGAACAGGATCATATGGCTTGAGTTCCTGAACAGAAAAAGGACAGAGATGCTGAGAGTGCCTTGGTTTTATGCCCTCTGTTGGACTTTGAATTTGAGCTTGTATTCTGATTGGTTGTCAGACTCCCATGAGGCCATGTAGGGGCAACTCTGTAACTCTGTAGGCTGTCCTTAGTCCCAAGCTTGGTTGAGCCTTGCTGGGTGATGCACTCTCCCCAGGTGCCATGTGGTGAGTTCTGTTGCTAGATGGGTAGAGGGCTAATCCTACCTTTTGATAGGGTGAGGCTATTCCTACTATGGCTCTGCCTGAAGGAGGTAGATCTTTGCTATGTAGAATAGACTGGATCAGGCTTTAATGGCCCATTGACAAAGATGGTGGGACTAAGTTTCTGCCTCCCTTTTAGGGGTAATATTCTGCCCTTTTAATATTTCCTAAAATATTTCATTTTCCTAGGAGTGGGGTGGGTGCTAACTTCCTACAATACAACACTTAGCAATAGTCATAGAATACTAAATAAGCAATCAAAATCATGCTAGGAAACTAAATAAAACAATATAAATCATAAAGATACAAGCAACAAGGTTATAGTAATAAGTGAGAAGAGATAGAAAATAGTAAGGATGAGAAGAATAATAGTAATACAGTCTCAGTAAATAGTTTGACAGTGTTGTGGGAATTAGTTGTTTAGCAGAGTGATGGCATGTGGGTAAAAACTGTCCTTGTGTCTAATTGTTCTGGTGTGCAATGCTCTATAACAGAGCTGTCAAACTCCTGGCCTGCAGGCCAGATGTGTCACATGTTGGCCACACCCACACCCGGTTTAGCAAAGAGGGGAAAAGTCCTGATACATCATGTGATGCCACCTTGACGACATGAGTTTGACACCCCTGCTCTATAACATCGCTTTGAGGGTAGAAGTTGAAACAATTTATGTCCAGGAAGTGAGGGGTCTGTAGATATTTTCACAGCCCCCTTTTTGACAGTATACAGGTCCTCAATGGAAAGCAGGTTAGTAGCAACTGTTTTTTATGCTATTCTAATTATCCGTTGAAGCCTGTGTCTGTCTTGTTTGGTTGCAGAGCCAAGCCAGACAGTGCTGTGACCGAAGCCCAAGTAGGTATTATCAGATGCAATCAATTCTAAACCAACAGATTTTATTAGAACAGCTGTGAATTAACTCATTCTCAGCGTAGTTCAAACTAATTCAAAACAAACCCTCTGTAACACAATTCTTCAGCCTTATCACCAACCTTGGTCTACTTTGGCAACCTGCCAAAGGCTTTTCTTGGCAAAAGTTCAGAAGCAGAAGACGCCGACAAGAAATGAATGCAGCAAGACAAGAAACAAATCTATCAACGTTGTTTTCCAATAAAGAATCCATTGCTGGTCTTTTAAGCCTTATGGGAGGGGCCAATCATCTCTTGGCCTTATTCCCAAGTCATCCTTTTTGCTTTAGCTGCTCTTGCCTTCTCGCAGCTCTTCTCATACATGCACTAGGAACAGGTTCCTCCTTTTCCTCTGCCTCACTGCTGTCTGCCTCTAGAGGCTCCGGAGTCTGCACATCACTCCCAGATGGCCCTGGCCCCATCTCTGCCTCCGATGCAGAGACCTCATCCGGGCCTTCCCCAGCCTCCAGGACTGGCCCATGCTCTTCCTCAGCCTCCTCACTGTCTGACTCCCCTGCCAGCTCCGCAGGCTGCTGATGGACCACAACAACAGCCTGTATAGAGGTATAGATTACACCAATGCACTTTACGTACAGTTGCATTTGAAAGTGGTTCGAAAACTACCGCTAATCCCAAATCCAGCTGCTGGAACTAGCTATTTCATCACTGTAATTCAAGTTCTGCCTTCACTGTGTTATCTACCAGTGGGTCTTTGGATTCAGTTCAAAGTGATTTGCACTTACCTATAAATCTTAGTGACTCAACGGCTGTTTAGCTGAAAAGCTCTTCCCAGTCCAAGCTGTGAACATTTTTCTAAAAGAGGTTTCTGAGAGCCTCCAATCTGGAAGAGGTTAATGAGTTAGGGGTTCATGAAAAAGTATGTAATTGTGATGTAATATTAGAGAACAGCTTCTTTCCGGAGTCAGAATTGACTCCCTCTTTATGGTTTTTCAAAAGGAAGTGAAGACCATTGTCGCCGAAGAACTTTTGGGACACCGTTTAAGCACCAACAGTGAAGCTTTTCTGCTTTCTTTCTTTTTTTTTTTAAATAAATTTTATTACTTTTTTTCTTTTCTCCTCTCCTACCTTCACCCACTTCTTTCTTTCTTTCTTTCTTTCTTTCTTTCTTTCTTTCTTTCTTTTTCTTTCTTTCTTTCTTTCTTTCTTTCTTTCTTTCTTTCTTTCTTCAGAGCTTTGGTCGTTTCTTATCTTATACAATTAGTCAAATTCAAATATATTTTACTCAATTACAATTTTTATCAATATTGTCTTCCCCATTTCCTTTTTTTAATAATATACCTCAGTATTTCTATACTTGCTTACATAAACACCTTCTTCATTTATCCCTAAATTCTAACTTTACTATTTGTGCATATTTATCCTCTTTTATTTTTAAACAATTCATTCTTTTTAAAAATATATTTATATTTGTTTGTTCAGAGCTGCCTTCCTTCCGCTTCATCTTTTTTTTTTATTCTACAATCTTTCTCCTCAAACCTAACCTCTCCCTCTTCTCCTTCCAACTTTCTTTCCCCATCTTCTTCTTCTCTTCTCCACTTCCCTTTCCCTTCTCCTCCTCCCCCTCTCTTCCCCCTGTCTTACCTTCTCTCCTACTCTGCTTTTCTGCTTTCTATTTGGAGAGGATTGGCATTGATTTGGGTGTTTTGTTTTTAATGGATAGTTGAAGTATCTGGGGATTTGAAGGCACTGTGTTCTATGATATTTTTAAAGCTTTTTGGTTTGTACAAACCAGTGGTGAAATCGTCCGCAGGTTTTCACCAGTTCGCTGCCCACACACGAGTGGTGTGCGCCAAATGCATGCTGCGTACGCATGTGCAGTACAAGCCAAACACATGCTACATGCATGCACATGCATGGTGTGCACTAAAGTGTGCTTCACGTGGAAAAAGTAACCTTATGAAGGTGGGTATAACAGTGAGGGGGGGAACAGCTGTGCTATGTGATTTAGATTCACTAGAAAGCAGAATTTCCTGCTTTCTAGCAGAATTGTTGCGAATACCAAAAATCCTGCTAGAATAACAACTATAACAGCTGATTGTAAGGAATACCAGTTCTGACGAACCGGTCTGAACTGGTGTGTGTATGTGTATACACACACACACACACACACACACACACATATATATATATATATATATATGTTTTCTGAGGTTTTCGCGGGTGTTTGTATGCAGGTCTTTGGTTATTCGGGTCTTCTCCCGCGTAGAATTGGAAGTATCTTGGCGACGTTTCGACGAAGTCTCATTCGTCATCTTCAGGCTGGTGTTCTCGGCTTGGGCAGTATGTAAGTGGTTGCAAAATAATAATGATGGTGATGACGATGGTGATGGTGATGATGATGATGGTGGTGGTGGTGGTATTCTGAATACAAGGGGCCCTGGGAAATATAGACATACATATTTTGCAAAAAAGTCAAAAATATCTTGTCAAAAATAAGAAGGTGAAGATCTCATGGGACTTTTGAATACAGACGGATCGTCATTTGGAACACCACACACCAGATATCAGGCAGTTGTCAAAAACCGAAGGGTACAATTTATTGCTGTATCCGGAGATGTCAGTATCGAAGAAAAAGAACTGGAAAAAATCACAAAATATCACAATCTGGCCATCAAAACTACACGGTTTTGGATGAAACATGTCACAGTGATACCCATTGTCATTGGGGCACTTGGTACCTTGTCCAAGAATTTTACAAAACATATCAAGAAATTGCAGCTTCCTGAAATAACACCAGTGGAACTGCAAAAACTGTGCTACTCGGAACATCATATATTTTGAGAAGATATGTGAACCCCCAGCAGCCCACCCCTGTTCACATCTGCAAACTTTGTCTTATTTTATTGCCAACTATTACAGCTATGTTACTGTATGTTGTAACAGCACTAATCAATGGGGGGAATGACAGTCAGGAATTTAGGATGGGCAGCTTCTGATCTGGTGAGAATCAAAGCAAGCAAAATCCCAAAGAGCCTTGAATTAAACCTTTTGATCAATGCACACTGCTAATTTAAATGTGTCTTAGGTTTATTTTATTTTTTTACTGCATATTCATGCAGATATAGAATGAAATAGATTCATTAAAACACACACACACACACACACACACACACACACACACACACGTAGAGATGAAAACAATTTAGGACAAATCTATGTTGATTTCTCCCTCTATTGCCAGCTAAGAATGGAAGAGTCTATGTAGCAGATGTCGATTAGCATAAGAATATTTCTTACCTTTTTGGAGGAGTGGTGTGGTGGCCAGGAGTGGTGCCAGGAGTGGAGCTCTCGCCTCACAATCAGGTGGCTGTGAGTTCAATCCTAGGTAGAGGCAGATATTTCTCTCTCTGGACACACTGAGAATATATCTGCTGAACTCCACATTGGCAACAGGAAGGGCATCCAACCATTAAAACACTCTGCTAGCTCCATTCAGTTGCCCAGACTCCACCCCGCAAGGGATTATGGGGTTGTTAAAAGAAGAAGATGATGATTCCTTACCTTTTCTCAGCTTGGAACTGATCCATAAAAAAATTCCCAAAAGTCAGAAGTGCAAGTGTTGCTTCCAGTGCGTAGTGAAACATACCAAATATCCATGCACATTTTCCCAAAATAAAAACACATTTTCCCTTTCTCCTTCTCCAGTCCTTGAAGCACCTAATATATTTTATTTATTTATTTAGTGTACGGAAAATACATGGACTTATAGTAGTTCAAATGTTAATGTCCAGTTCACCCAGCCATCCAAAGACAGGATGGTCTATGTTAAAAAAAATCGGACATTGGGCCAATGTAAGCTCTTTTTAAAAATATTTTTAATTTTTTTTTATTGAAAAAGTTTTACAATACAGTTTTTTAAAAAACCCTTCCCCTTCCCACACCCCAACCACCACCCCCTCACTTTCCCCCCCTGTCCCTCCCCCTTCCCCCCCACTGACTTCCTCTATTAAACAAACATATATAACAATCAATATTTAACAACTTTTTAGGTGAGATCCAAATAGAAAACATAACCTTATTTTATAATCTAAACTTATAACATCTATTTCCCCCCTAACCCAATATAAAACCACATAAATCATTTATAAAAAAACTCTTAACATGCTAACAAATATAAATATAACAATTATCTAAAAAAAACCTAGTAAAATAATTTTGAGCAACTTAAATTTTAAATTAAAATATCATATAAATGTTATAAATGTGTAACATTAACTATAATTCCCAATATTCCATCTTAATAATATTTTTAAACCAAACATATATAACAATCAGTATCAAACAAAATAAGAAGAAAAACATTGGGCAAAATTACAAATTTGACCTTAAATAGTTAAAAAGTCAGCTAAACTTATAACATCATAAAATATAATAAACAGTACATAATTAATAAAGATTATTATAAATCAAATGCTAATTGAAGCTTCTTACTTTGATATTTATTCTTCACGTATTCTATCCATTTCTTCCATTCCTTAGCAAAAACTTCATGGGTCCTATCTTTTAAATACTTTTAAATTTTTATTTTAGTACAAATAATCCATCTTCCATTAAACAGTGTGTCATCTGGATACAAATGTTTGTGCAATAACAGTTAAAATTTACAATCATATTCATTATTTAATCTATTCTTAGCTTAATACCAATACATTAAATATCTAATACTTTACATCCTCTTCTTAATTTGCTTAATTCTATTAACTATTTTCTACATTTTACTCGTCTACTTTTATTTCTAATTTTTATATTTGTTCTCTAACCATCAATAAAACGTTTCTCATATCATATAATAAGCAGTTTTTTCTTTCTCTTTAATTGCCAGTGTTAATCTATTCATTTCTGCAAATTCTAATGTTTTCCTTATCATATTCTCCTCTGTAGAAATCTCTTCACTTTTCCAGTTTTGTGCAAATACAATTCTAGCTGCGGTTATTGCATGAATAATCAAATATACATTTTCTTTACTATAGGTTTCTGGACTAGGTTCGGTTCTATTCTATTCTATTCTATTCTATTCTATTCTATTCTATTCTATTCTATTCTATTCTATTCTATTCTATTCTATTCTATTCCTTAGCTACAAATATTATCCTTGATCAATACATGTATTTTCAATCATTTTGTTATGCTTGAGAAATATCAATGGACTTGATTCTTTCCATACTGTGTATCAGCCCATGGAGGTGATCTGAAGGTGACAATAAAGCATTCTGGAGAACTAAATTTCCCTGGTGGATCTGAAGCAGCACAAAGCTGTATTGGCTACTGCACTGACAATGCCAATATCTTGGTCCATATTCTTAGTGCCCCCAAGCTGTCAATCAACTTGAAACATGGGCTTTGATTCATCCTTGGCATCCTTTCTGATCTACAAGATTTAACCGATTAACAGAGTTGGAAGGAAACTGTGTAGGTCATCTACTCCAACCCCCCACCCACCCAAGCAGGAGACCCTACACCATCCCTGACAAATGGCAGTCCAATCTCTTCTTGAAAGCTTCCAGTGATGAAGCTCCCACAATTTCTGAAGGCAACTTCTGTTCCACGGGTTGATTGTTCTCACAGTCAGAAAGTTCCTCCTTATTTCCAGGTTGAATCTCTCCTTGGTCAGTTTCCATCCATTATTCCTTGTCTGGCCTTCAGGTGCTTTGGAAAATAGCTTAATCCCTTCCTCTCTGTGGCAGCCCCTCAAATATTGGAAGACTGCAATCATGTCTCCTCTGGTCCTTCTCCTCACTAGACTAGCCATGCCCAGTTCCTGCAACCATTCTTCATATGTTGTAGCCTGCAGTCTCCTAATCATCTTTTTAATAGTGTGGTGACCAAAACTGGATACAGTTTTGAAGATAGTTAACTTGTCTAACCGAGGCCTCAAAAATTTACCCCAAACGTGATCATGCTAGTCATTTATTGGGAGACTGGTAGTTTGACTTTTAAGGTGATGTGCTGTTCCAAATCTATTTCAGCATGTTCATACAACCAATCTGGGGCTGAAACA
>JAUDYJ010000004.1:123291570-123469070 GCA_030761175.1 Masticophis lateralis
GTCACAACAGCTGCTTTTTGCAAAAAAAAGGACAGCTTTTCCATTCTGAAGCTTCCTGAAGAAGTAATTAACACAAACATAAAGCAAAATGAAGAACAATATTTTTCCCTGCTAATTGATTCTATGCAATAACAAATTCTTTTTTTTTAAAAAAAAAAATACAGATTTCTGGTAAAACATACACAGAGAGACAGACAGATATAAACACACACAGAGACAAACACAGAAAATATTTTTAAACATAAGGGAATATCAATATTTATCTCTCTTTCTCACTCCCCCCCCCCCGCTTTCTCCCCCATTCTCTCATCTATCTCTCATGTATCTATATCTGTCTGTCTGTCTGTCTGTCATCATTTCTCTCTATTTCTCTCTCACTCTCTCTCCCACTCTCTCTCTCACTCTCTCTCATCTCTCATCTATCTGTCTGTCTGTCTGTCTGTCTGTCTGTGTCTGTCTGTGAAAATTGTTGGCTGACATTGTGTTTTAAGCAATTAGGATAGGATAGGATAGGATAGGATAGGATAGGATAGGATAGGATAGGATAGGATAGGATAGAATTGAATTGAATTGATTTTTTATTGGCCAAGTGTGATTGGACCCACAAGGAATTTGTCTTGGTGCATACGCTCTCAGTGTACATAAAAGAAAAGATATGTTCATCAAGAATCATAAGGTACAACACTTAATGATAGTCATAGGGAACAAATAAGCAATTATTATCATACTACTATGAAAAAAATGCTTTAGTTAAATTAGAATGCGGTTCTGTTTTGGGTCACTCATTCTCCCTCTAAGCCCAGCCTACCTGTACCTGACAGGGTGGTTCAGTGGCTAAGACACTGAGCTTGTCAATCAGACAGGTTGGCAGTTTGGCAGTTCAAATCCCTAGTACAGGTATGAGCATGAGCAGGGGGTTGGACTAGATGGCCTCCAAGGCCCCTTCCAACTCTGTTACAGTTACCTCCCAGGATTGTTATGTGGAAAATATGCTTTAGGTTACCCCCTTGAACTTCACAAAATCCAGGCAGGATATAAATAAATAAGTACAGCCCCCATAACCTTGATTTTATTACAGGAAGGAAATTGCTTATCGTTTTACGAGATACGTTCCTCTACTCCTTGTCAGTTGATTGGCTCTCATCTAGGCATGTTTTCGTTTTGTGTTGCTGGAAGTGTTTTTAATCCCCCTGGAGCTCTGCGTCTCCACATTCATGCGTGCATGCGATTATCGTAGCTCGTATAGTGGAAGGCAAGAAGTAAAGGAACAGACACATTATCGTATCAATCAAGCTTTCTCGTTGTCTCTTGAAAAGTCAGTGAAGTATGTTGGTCTCTGGAATGTCAGCACAAGGAGTATTTCCTCTCTGCCAGCAGGCAGAGAAAGCAGTTTATCACCTTGGCTAGGAGCAGGAAGTTGCTAAAGTTGGATCTATTGCTAGCCTACAGGTGATTTTCGGGAGATTGCTAAGAACTTTTGAATTCCAGCTTCCAATCTTCTACAGATACATCAATGACCAGGGCTGGCATAATTTATAGCTCCCTGTCCATGTACATCAAAAATGGTTCACCTTGACTTTCCATTTATCTTTCGGCAGGCATTCGATCTGAGGAATAAGAAATCTAAGGCAGAGTAAAATGCTGAGTAAAAGGACTAAGATTTATTCCATTCCAGAGCAAACATCTTTCAAAGTGAAATCCTCTGGCATCCTAAACACCAAATAGTTTAACTTGTGTCTGGGAGAATAGGTTATTGCTGAAGCAATGCAGGACAAAGTGCATGCAATGAATAAAGAAGATTCCAGAGATAGACTTTGGCTGAATCCATGTAATCTCTCTCCCTCTCTCTTCCTCTCCCTCTCCTTCCCTCCCTCCCTCTTTCACTCCTTCTCTCTTTTTCCCTCTCCCCCTCTCTCCGTCTCCATCTCCCTCCCTCCCTCTTTCCCCTTCCCTCTTTCTCCCTCTCCCTCTTCCTCTCCCTCTCTCTCCCTCTCCCCCTCTCTCTTCCTCTCCCTCTTCTTCCCTCCATCTCCCTCCCTCTCTCTCTCCTTCTCTTTCTCCCTCCCTCCATCTCTCTCTCATTTTTATTAAATATTTTTTTAAAAGAAGAAAATAAAAAAATCAATACAAACTAAACAACAAATAAAAATAAAAGAGAAAATCTAAAGTAAAGAAAGAAAAATGTAAAAAAATATAAAAGAAAGAAAGAAAGAAAGAAAGAAAGAAAGAAAGAAAGAAAGAAATAGCTTCCAATATCCTTTGCAGTAGTTATAAGTACAATGATAAATTTACCACTTATTCTATGGCTACAACATAGCACGTTTCTTTCTATCATCTGTTCCATCTAATCATATAAGCCATAAATTGTAAGTTCATTCTTTTTCTGTCATAGGCAAAAAGTTCATAAGAGGTTTCCAATCGGTAATAAATCTATCTCTGATCGAAGTCAGGTTAGCCATCTCAGCCCATTCCATCGTCTTCATCAACCATCTTGTCATTGTAGGTATTGCCAAATCTTTCCACCTTTGTGCATACAGTAATCTGCCTGCAGTGCAAAAAAACAAACAAACAAGCAAACAAAAAAACAAAAAACCCCACTATGTTGTATAACTCTTTCAACTGTTTTTCCGTCAGTCTCCCCTCCCAAAAAACTCTGTTTCCAATTGCATATTAATCTTTTAAAATCCCTGAATCAATGTATGCATTTGAATCTGCATTCCCCCCCCCCCCCAACTGATTGTCCAACAATCCGAAAAGTAGGGATCTCTTTTGGTCTCTGGTCTCAATTATATATTAACCTTTAAAAATCTCTGAATCATTACATGCATTTGAATTCAAAAATTTTTAGCTTTTTTTTACAGGTCTACCCAGCATGATAAAATGTCCCTTTTTGTTCATGTTTCCAATATAAATTTGAAGTGCCTTTATACATTCTGGACAATTTCTCTGTTGTCATATACAATACCAAAGGTTACAAACTGTTTTGTCTACTTTAATTTTTTTCTAATATCTTATTTACAGCTAATAGCGCTAAATAAGAAAACCATTAGTAATTATACCCTTGTGCTACCAGTTCTTCTCTTGATTTTATTTTTTGTTCCTCTGTGACAAAATTCTAGTATCTCATACTAGATTAGCTATTTATGTTTGCCTGTTATTTCTCATCTACAAAATCCTTCTTGTGTTGAGAGCCAAAAAATTGTTTTCAAGCGCAACCTAACTGTAGGAGATGACCAGCCAGAGGGAGGGGTCAAATGGGTGTAGGGGATAACCAGGCTGAGACCGAGGGAGGGATCAAATATGTCATTAGTCATGAGTCCCTTTGTGCCCACAAGAGACCTAAGACCAGCTCACCTTGAATTCCTTTCGCTTTTATCTACCACTAAATTGTTTTGACTATTAATATAATCAGATTCTTATAGAGCACTTCAGCCTGCAATAAATCTTTATATACATTTGAACTTCTGATTTCCCTGGTGCTTAACACCAATATAATGATTTTTAAAATTCACATTAACCTTGACTTTGTTGTTGTTAGTTGCAAAGTCATGTATGACCCATCACAACCCCATGGACAACATTCCTCCAGGCCTTCCTGTCCTCTATCATCCCCCAGAGACCATTTAAGCTCACCCAACTGCTTCAGTGACTCCATCCAGCCACCTTGTTTTCTGTCATCTCATTCTTCTTTTGCCTCAATCTTTCCCAGCATGAGGCTCTTCTCCAGTGAGTCCTTCCTTTTCATTAGGTGGCCAAAGTGTTTGAGTTTCATCTTCAGGACCTGGCCTTCTAAACAGCAGCCAGGGTTGATCTCCTCTAGGACTGACTGGTTTGATCACCTTGCAGTCCAAGGGATGATAAACCTTGACTTTATCACATCACAAATATCCATGCCACCCAAATCTCAGGTTTGGTTCTTCTAACTCCAAAAGTCTTCTATTTCTCAGCAGTATCCACTCTTTTGTTCAAACCAAACAGCAGGCTGCAAAAAAACAAAACAAAACAAAACCAATTTCAAATCAGGTCAATCCTCTTTGTTTGTTTGCATTTTGTAACACCCTTTATATTTAACTTGTGTTTTTCTCTGCCACAATTAGTCAGAAATATACTTCTGGCACCATTTAAAGGGTGCATCAATTGTCAAAACAGATAATGCCCGAAACAAAAATATCACTCGAGGCAAAACATTCATTTTCAGCACATTTATCACAGAAATTCTCCCCAGCAATTACAGGTATATTTTTCCCATCTTAACACGTCTCTTTAAACACCATTTCATGTTTTCATATAGTTACTTTGAAATAACATTCTGTTCATATTTGTCATCGTGACACTCAAATATTTCACATTGTTCTCAATCTTAAAACCTGCTTCATTCATTGGTTCTGTTTGATCCATTGTCCCATTTTCATTACCATCTTCATCTTCTGTTTATTATTTTACTTAAAACCTGCTAATGCACCAACCTTTTTTAATTTGCAGAATGTAGAATAGAATAGAGCGGGAAGGGAATAGAGCTTGGAGGACTTCTAATCCAGCCACCTACTCAAACAGGAGAAGCTGTACCAGTGATAGCTAACCTTTTTGCCATTGCGTGCCAGGAGAGGGGGGAGGGGGGGAAGTTTGGGCGTACGTGTGCCCACACCCATAATTCTATGCGCCCTGCCCTGCGCATGCACTTGCAACCTCCCCTCCCTGCTTCTGGCATGCGATGGCCTGGTAGGCCTGTTTTTCTTTCTTACTTAGCTCCAGATCCTCTCTATGCATCTGTGGAGGGCGAAAACAGCCTTTCCCACTCCCTCAGAGGCCCTCCGGATGCCTGAAAGGGCCCATTTCCCAACTCCCGGTGGGACAGGAAATGACTTTTTTGCTGTCCCCAGCCTCCAGAGCCTCTCTAGGAGTCTCTGGAGGCTGGGGACAGCCAAAAACGTCAGAGGATCTGAAGGATAGAGAGATCTGGAGCCAGGTAAGAAAGGAAAACAGGCCTTCCCCACCCACCCCCACCCCTCTGGAGGTAGGAAACAGCCTGTTTCCCTACTTTTGGTGGGCCTAGAAGGCCTGAAAATCAGCTGGCCGGCACACATATGCATGCCAGAGCTGAGTTGGCGTGCCCACTGATATGGCTATGTGGGCCACCTGTGGCACACGTGCCATAGGTTCGCCATCACAGACCTATAATATTTCTGATAAGTGACTGTCTTGTCTCTTCTTAAAAACCTCCAATGATGGAGTGCCCCCGATTTCTGAAGGCAAATCTTGTTCTACTGGTTAATTGTCCTCACTGTTAGGAAGTTTCTCTTCTATTCCAGGTTGCTTCTCTCTTTTTCTTGCCTGCCCTGTGATGCTTTGGAGAATAATTTGACCTCCTCTTCTTTGTGGCAGCCCCTCAAATACTAGAATACTGCTATCATGTCACCCCTAATTCTTCTGTCTTTAGACTAGCCAAATTCTACAGCTGTTCTTCATATGTTTTAGTCTACAAGCCTTTGATCATCTTAGTCACCCTTCTCTGAACTTTTTCAAAAGTCTGAACATCCTTTTTGTAGTATGGTGACCAAAATTGGTTGTATTGGTATTGGTATTCCAAGTGTGGATACCTTTATTTCCACAATCTTCACATCTTAACTGACATTATTTAACTCCATAATTTAACTCCAGCTGTCTGCAATTAGTAAGTTCGAATCTCCTCAGGCTCAAGGTTGACTCAGACTTCCATCCTTTCTAAGGTAGGTGAATCAAGGACCCAGTTTGTGGGGGCAATAAGCTGACTTTGTAAAATATACAAAAGTATGAAGGCTATTGCTTAACGCATTGTAAGCCAACCTGAGTCTCCGGAGAAGGGCAGCATATAAATCAAATTAAATTAAAATAAATAAATAAACATACCTTCAATATGTCATGAACCAAAATAAACAAGAGAAGAGAGAATGGGCATTCCTTTCTTGTTCCTTTTTGTACTTCACAGGATTTTGTTAGATCTTCACAAAAAATTAGTTGTGTCTCTGTGAGATGTAAATCAGTCTTACCCGTTTTATAAAGTTCTTTCCAAAATACATACCATTATCTTCCAAAACTTTGAACAAGAAAGCTCAGTTTAAATTGTCAAACATCTTCTCTACATCTAAGAAAATTGATGTGCCTTGTTTTTCATTGTGTTGTTCCACATATTCTAAAATGCCCAACACATTTCTAACATTAACTGTCTTTTAGGTAAAAACCTACATTGATCCTCATGAATAAATTCTTGCAATTTCTTTTTCAGTCTATTAGCTAGAATCATCGTGAACAACTTGTAGTCATTACTGAATAATGATATCGGCCTATAGTTTCTTGTTAAAGTCAAATCTTGTCTCTCTTTAGGTATTAATGCTACATCGGCCTCTTTCCGCTTCCAAGCATTTTTCCTTCCTGTTAAAATAGAGTTTTTTCATGTTTTGTAAAGGTTGCAAAATTTCATCCTGAAAACATTTATAATAAGAACCAGATAATCCATTTGGTCCAGGTGCCTTTCCTGGTTTAATCTTTTTACGGCTTCAGAAACATACCTTTTTGTTATAGGTCTGTTCATAATCTGTCTCTGTTCCTCAGTAATCCTCGATAAATTTTATTTCTTTAGATATTCATATATTTTTCTCTAGAGAGATGTCACTGCCTGGAATAATGTTGGTGAAATAATGCTTTTTGTATGGCGGCATTGTCCATTAATACAGTATCTCTTTCTTGTAATTTTAATATTTTTTTCTTTTTCTTTTTGTAATGTATAGCCCAGCTGCTTCCTTGGTTTATTTGCATACACAAAAATGCTTTGGCTTTCCATAATTAGTTTCTGTTTCCATCCCTTTTACTGTTACTCTGAGCCAGTGGTGGGATTCAGCCAGTTCGCACCGATTCAGGAGAACCGGTTGTTAACTTTCTAAGCAGTTCAGAGAACTGGTTGTTGGAAGAAATCTTATTTTGTTTTTTTCCACTTTACAGGGCTAATCCTGTAAGGAAGGCAGGAAGGAAACCCTTATTACATTGTAATCGATAAGTCGAAGTGCCCATTAATGTGAGTGATATTGAGTTGGTTACACCCACACGGTCACATGACCACCAAGTCATGCCTACCCAGCTGGTCATTAGGGCAGAGAACTGGTTGTTAAATTATTTGAATCCCATCACTGCCCCGAGCCCATGGAATCTCCAGCAGGTTGAACTGCTGAATTAAAATAAACTGAACCCCTGATTAAAACAAAAGACATGGTATAGGGTTTAGGGTTTCCTGCCTAAGCAGGGGGTTGGACTAGAAGACCTTCAAGGTACCTTCCAACTCTGTTGTTCTGTTCTGTTCTGTTCTGTTCTGTTCCATTCCATTCTTTTCTATATCCTATCCCATCCCATCCCATCCCATCCCACCCCACCCCACCCCACCCCACCCCATCCCATCCCATCACATTCTTTTCCTATATTCTATTCTATTCTATTTATTCTGTTCTGTTCTGTTCTGTTCTATTTCCCTTTTCCTTTTTCCTTTTTCCTATTATTTCCTGTATTGTTCTCTTCTCTTCTCTTCTCTTCTCTTCTCTTCTCTTCTCTTCTCTTCTCTTCTCTTCTCTTCTCTTCTCTTCTCTTCCTATTTCCTATTTCCTATTTCCTATTTCCTATTTCCTATTCTACTCTACTCTACTCTACTCTACTCTACTCTACTCTACTCTATTCTTTTCCTATTTCCTATTTATTTCCTATATCCTGTCCTATCCTATCCTATCCTATCCTATCCTATCCTATCCTATCCTATCCTAGCCTAGCCTAGCCTAGCCTAGCCTAGCCTAGCCTAACCTAGCCTATCCCATCCCATCCCATCCTATCCCACATCCACAGCATCACCACAGACAATCTTATGCTAAATAAATCTTTGCTTTCACAAGATATAAGAAACTTCACAAGTTTCTAGTTTAGTTCAGAGCTTTGGAATCAGAGGGCAAAAAAGATAAAAAATAAAAATCTGGGGTACAGCATCTTTTATAAATAATGAGTGCCTTTCTAGCTTTACAGTAGCCCTTCTGGAATTAAGCCTACTAGCCTTGGAAAAATATAAATAACCCCGCTCACTTGGCCCCCTTAGCTGAAAACAACGCATTGCAATTCCCAGAACTAAGGAAGTCTCTGTTGTGGGTCAGCTCCTGTGACATTGCTTCCCCCCTGCCTTTTGTGACACAGCTTTAATTGTGCAGGATGGCCAGTTTACTTTGTAAACTAGACACAGATGATGTGTCTAGTTTACAAAGTAAAATTGGAATTCCTCGGAGGATCCGCACAGGTGTCTCTGAGGCAGAAAATCTTTCTTAAAGCAGAGAAGTTTTGAGTCCAGTTCCAACTCTGTTTTTCTTGCACTTGGATGATTAACTGCATGTTTACGATCCGTCAAAATCTCTGAAGGCCCTTCATTCCTAGCCTAGCTCTAAGGTTTTGCAGTAGGCCCAGATTCCAAGACCATGCTCAGATGGGAAATCCTCAACCAGTTAATTGTCAACACATTGTGCTTTTCTCCCCCCTGAAAGAACCATTTTCAAAGTAATTACAGCGAGCAGGGAGGTAGAGCAGGATTTTGATGTGTTGCAAAGGCACAGCTCCTTTTCCAACACAAAAGTTGGTCCAGGGTTTGAGAGCTGATTTCCCCAAAGAATCTCCTAAGCAACATCTTTTGCAGTTCTCCTAGAATCACTAAGCTTGCTGAGAAAAACCTTCTACCAGCAAAGAGGCTCCATGCACAAATTCACTCTTTTTGGGGGCATCTCCTGTCGTCCCCCCAAAAAATCCCCTCTCATTTTTAAGATTGTATATTTTATTTTGCTGCCCCCCCAAACACCCTACATTGCTGTGAACACGAAATCACCATGCACCGCTTAACTGGAAGCGGATTTACTGAATCCTTTACTTAGTCCCACTGTAGGGGCGTGGTGGCTCAGTGGCTAAAATACTGAGCTTGTCGATCGAAAGGTTGGCAATTCAGCGGTTCGAATCCCTAGTACTGCATAATGGAGTGAGCTCCCATTACTTGTCCCAGTTTCTGCTAAGCTAGCAGTTCGAAAGCAAGTAAAAAATGCAAGTAGAAAAATAGGGGCCACCTTTGTGGGAAGTAGTGTTCTGTGCACCTTTGGCGTTGAGTCATGCCGGCCACATGACCACGGGGACGTCTTCGGACAGCGTTGGTTCTTCAGCTTTGAAATGGAGACGAACACTACCCCCTAGAGTTGGGAACGACTAGCATATATGTGCAAGGGAAAGCTTTACCCTCCCTTTACTTAATCCCAGCAAATTGACTGATCTCATTTGGGTTCACAAGCCAAATGTCATTGGTTTATACTAGAGCTGGGGTGGGCAACTTTGACCCCTTTATGATTTGTGGACTCCCAACTCCCAGGATTTATTAGCCAGTCTTGCTAGCTGGGGAATTCTGGGAGTTGAAGTCCACAAGTTATAAAAGGGTGATATTTGCTCATCCCTGTACTAGATAGAAGATTCAGAAAATATCAACTATGGGCTGGACTGGGAAGAGAAGCAGGAAATTGGTGGTTACATTTCCTCATTGCTTCCAAGAAACTACATAAACATATCCATGGAACTAAGATGGATTTAAAAGAGAGCATATTTTACCTTTAAATCTATAACTGAACTCAGTTTTACAAAAAGAAGAAGAAGAAGAAGAAGAAGAAGAAGAAGAAGAAGAAGAAGAAGAAGAAGAAGAAGAAGAAGAAGAAGAAGAAGAAGAAGAAGAAGAAGAAGAAGAAGAAGAAGAAGAAGAAGAAGAAGAAGAAGAAAATGCAAGCTATTTGGACAAGAATTCGGCCTTGGGATTTTCTTATGGCAAAGAAAATATCATTTTGGAATCTATGTATAAAGTCTATCTATTGCATCAAGTTGAAAATAGCCAGGTTAATCTCAAATACAATAGCTTCTATATTTGTAGAATATAATTTTTTTTAAAAAAAAAAATCAAGCATTTGAAACAACAGAAACATGAATTTTAGCTTCTCTTAATGTCAACACTTCAAGCTGCATTTACTCTAGTGCTGACATAAGAAGGAGAAGCGAGGCGTCTGGAAAGGGACGGTTGACTTTTCACCTACTTATTTTCCCTAGAGATAATATCACCTAGGAGATGGGATGGGAGGGGGAAATTCCTTTGAGCTGGAGCAGTAGATTAGGGGTAGAGTGACTTGAAGATGGCCAATGAGTGCAGAGGAGTGGGGAAAGAAAAGGGAGGGTTTTTGGGTCGGAAGTCAGTGTTGGCTAGGATGAGTTGGAGTTAGAATGTTGTGCTTAATAAATGAGAGTTTTTTCATCAAAGACTTTGTTTGAAATGCAATTTATTTGAGACGACCTCGAAACCTGACAGATAGACACTTAACTTATCATGTGAACAGAGCTGCTCAAAAAAGTTGTTTTTCATCTATCATCTATTATGTCTGTCTGTCTGTCTATCTATCTATCTATCTATCTATCTATCTATCTATCTATCTATCTATCTATCTATCATCTATCTATCTATCTATCATCTATCTATCTATATGTCTATAATCTATCTATCATCTATATCTGTCTGTCCATCTGTCTAACTCTATCTATCTATCTATCTATCTATCTATCTATCTATCTATCTATCTATCTATCTATCTATCTGTCTGTCTATAATCTATCATGTATATCTGTCTGTCTGTCTGTCTAACTCTATCTATCTATCTATCTATCTATCTATCTATCTATCTATCTATCTATCTATCTATCTATTAAACGTCTATAATCTATCATCTATATCTGTCTGTCTGTCTAACTCTATCATCTATCTATCTATCTATCCATCTATCTATCTATCTATCTATCTATCTATCTATCTATCTATCTATCTATCTATCTATCTATCTATCTATCATCTATCATCTATCTATCATCTATATCTATCTATTTCATTTATATCTATCTATGTCTGTCTGTATATCTGTCTATCTATCTATACATCTATCTATACATCTATCTATCACGTCTCTCTCTCTCCCTCCCTCCCTCTCTCTCATGATAATAAAAGCATAAACCTTCTGTCTTTTTTTTAAATGATTTCCACCCTTTTATACTCACATAGTTAGCTTCACCATCTTGGCTACCAAATGTGATTGCAGTAGAATTTCTAGTGTATAGGTAGAAGGGTTGAGGGCTATTCTCTGGTCCCCCAAAGCAAGAATGAAAGTGAACTTTGGAGTTTATTATTATTATTATTGCTTTGCATTTGCTCAAAGGATTGACCTTTCGACAGTTGGCTTTCAGCTAGCACGGCAATGAGGGCCATAGAAATGCACGTAAATAAATATATAATGGATTGAGGGGCATAAATAAATTAGAGGTCTGTGGAAAAGCAAGCCAGCTTTTTGTCATTCCCCCTCCCCCCATCTCTATTCACCTTTGAAGAGCAAAAGAACAACAATAATTGTGGGTTGACCCTCTCTCACACAGAGAAATTTCTCTTGTTCCAAACAACACCAACGTTTTGAAGAAAACCAATAAATAAATAGCTGATGTTTTTGGTCTGCTGTAGGAATTGGATCCTAATTTACAGTATTTTTTTTCTCTGCTCTCAGCTACGGTGGAGATATAATTCAATCTGTGGAACAATGACTCCCACACAAGAGTGTTTCATCTATCTCTATCTATCTATCTATCTATCTATCTATCTATCTATCTATCTATCTATCTATCTATCTATCTATCTATCTATCTATCATCTATCTATCATCTATGTATGTATCTATCATCTTTCATCTATCATCTCTCTCTCTCATCTCTCTCTCTCTCTCTCTCTCTCTCTCTCATATCTATCGTTTATCTATTGTCTTTCATCTCTCTCTCTCTCTCTCTCTCTCTCTCTCTCTCTCTCTCTCTCTCTCTCTCTCTCTCTCTCTCTCTCTCTCTCTCTCTCTCTCTCTCTCTCTCTCATCTACAGTATCTATCAGCTCTCCATCCATCCATCTATCCATTTGGTTTATGTGCCGCCCATCTTATCTAAAGGCAACTCTGGATTGCTTTTAATAATAACAATTTAAAAAAAACCCAGAAGGAACTCTTTGTTCAACCACCTGATGCCAACCAACATAACAATGCAAAAAAAAAAAAAAAAAAAAAAAAAAAAAAAAGAAGAAGAAGAAGAAGAAGAAGAAGAAGAAGAAGAAGAAGAAGAAGAAGAAGAAGAAGTAGTCGTCTCTGTAGCCATCTGGTGGTCCCTCAAAATTGGAGCCCAGATCTTGCCATTATAATGTAGGTTTATCTTTACATATTATGTTGAATTTGGTTTCTGAATTTGGGGGAGGGGTTATTTGATGGTGGACAAGACAGCACACAGGACAATGAATAAAAATGCCTCTCTGCCCTTACTCCTGACCACCAACATTTCTTTTCCAGGGCCACTCACCAGCTTGCTTTTCACCGTGCTGGCTGAAGCCACTATGAGTTGAATCAGAAAACATCCAGGGATACCAAATCATCATTTTCTGCCCCAACCCCTCTGTCTTTTATTACTTCATCCAGACTATGTGAATGCATTTCCTTCAGCTTTCTCCCCCCACTTGAAATAACTGCTTTTCATATCACCCTCATCGCTTTTGTGAAGACTGAAAAGTATGAGGCTGTATACAATGGGAGTTGGCCTTGGATGTACACAACATATGTCATTTTGCATTCTTCTCTTAATATGGTTGAAGCACACTAAAACTACCAGAGTGATAGCAACCAACACAGGCTCTGAAAAGAATGTCAAGGATACCCATCTCACTTGTTAATTTTTTCAAATGACGGGAATACAGGTGGGATGGCAAAGAAAAGCCCATACTCTTCTCAGTCCTCCTGCTTCTCACTGTGCTTCATCCATTAAACCTCTGCCTTAACGCATCAGGTGCCAAAATGCTAAATGGAAAAGTTTATGGAGATTCACAGTCATCCAAGTCATGGTTGTCCCAAAAGTTTTTTTTTTTTTTCCTTCCCAAAAGTCCTCTGGACTTTTTGTTTGTTTTTCATTGAAGACATTTTGCTTCTCCTCCAAGAAGCTTCTTCCGTTCTGTTCTGCAATGTCTTACCTGTCAATGACTTCTTCAGCTTCAGCCACAATAATACACGGGCAAACAATCAATATAAAACTCAAGGTAAACCACTCAATTGCAGAAAATACGACTTCAGCAACAGAGTGGTCAACGCCTGGAATGCTCTACCCGACTCCATTGTTACAGCCTCAAACCCCATAGCTTTAACCTCAAACTGTCTACCATGGACATCACCCCATTCCTAAGAGGTCTGTAAAGGGGGGCGTGCATTAGCACACCAGCGGGCCTACCATCCAGGGATGAAATTCACTTACCTTTCCCTACCAACTCGCAAATGTGAGCATGCGCACCTCGTCCACGCATGCACAGAACCTTCTGCGCATGTGCAGAGACTAAAAAAAGGGATGTGATGATGTCCGGGCAGGTGGACGGAGCCTCCCACCACCAGCGCTACCAGTTCGTGCGAATTTCACCACTGCTACCCTCCCTGTCTAACTGTCCCCCATTTATCTGTACTTACTTCCTTTGTTTATATTTATGTTTATACCTATACCTGCTATTTTGTACATGTTTGACAAAACAAACAAACAAACAAACAGAGTCCAGTTGCCTTTTGAAAAAGTACCTTTGCTAAATGTTAATTTCTCAGTTGTAACTTGGGCTGATCCCTGTGTTGTAGCCAGGCCCAAGTAGGTATTACCCAATGCAATCAGTTTGAAAACAAACAGACTTTATTAGAACAGCTGAGAATTAACTCATTCTCAGCGTAGTCCAAACAGATTCAAAACAAGTTCCTCATGACACAATTCTTCAGTCTTATCACCAACCTTGGTCTAATTAGGCAACCTGCCAATGGGTTTTCTTAGCAAAAGTGCAGAAGCAGAAGACGCCGACAAGAAATAAATGCAGCAAGACAAGAAACAAATCTATCAACGTTGTTTTCTGACAAAGAGGCCAAGAGCCGTTGCTGGTCTTTTAAGACTTATGGGAGGGGCCAATCATTTCTTGGCCCTACTCCAGAGTCATCCTTTCTGCTTAAGCTGCTCTTGCCTTCTAGCAGCTCTTCTCATGCATGCACTAGGAACAGTCTCCTCCTGTTCCTCTGTCTCTCTGATGTCATCCTCTGGAGGCTCTGGAGTCCGCACATCACTCCCAGATGGCCCTGGCCCCATCTCTGCCTCTGACCCAGAGCCCTCATCTGGGCCTTCCCCAGCCTCCAGGACTGGCCGGTGTTCTTCCTCAGCCTCCTCACTGTCCGACTCCGTTGCCAGCTCCACAAAGACTATTAACCATCAGTTCCTCAAAGAAGTTTACAAATCCTACACCTGTCTTGGATACATTATACACCTGGGTTGCATGACCATTTCTTCCAGATGATTAGTTTTCAGCATTTGACATTTTTTTATTTGTTTTAAGGCCATTGCTTTTTATACAGAACACATTGTCTGCCAATTATTAACCGTCTTGCATAGAACACAGCTCAACCACCAAGAAGAGAGTCCTTAAAAAAGAAAATGAAGGGCAGGAAGGTAGAAGAAGATGGCAAAACAGCGTTGCCCCTTTGGTGATAACTTATGGAACAGAAAAGTAATCACAATTGTTTCTTCCCGGTTCCAGAATTCAAAAATCATTACACTGTTTCCATTGTTGTGATCTCCAGGGAACCCACTTGGTGATATTCCATGAAATTATGATTTTACTTGTAACTTTCACGCCTAACTTGATTATTGATCTTAGATAATCTTAATTATGGGACATCTTATATTTCTCCCTGCATTCCATCATCTACCTTTAAAAAACACAGCAAACGTTCCTCTTTATTTTTCATATCCTCTTCAGCATCTTAAAGAGTCCAGATAAAGTTCCAGATTAAAAAAAAAAAAAAAAGGGAAGGTTGTATTGTCTGAAATACAACGAGTTTCAGTTGAACCTGCTCATACATTCAGACCAGAGTCATCCAGTACACAATAAAGACAAGCAAGTTTTGAATCTGAAACTCAGATCGTAGACCGAATCAGTCCCGGTAGCAACCAGGGCAGAATTGCCAACTAACAGCTTGAGACCATTTTCCATTTTTTAAAAAAGTGTTTATAATCCCTTTTGGTTACATCAAGATGAATGCAGCTTAACTTAGATGTCTGATGATGCCCAGATGAGGTTACCTAGTTGGATAATGAAACATCTACAAGAAATCAACCAAGCTCAGAGAGAGCAATCAAGGACCGCTGATTTCCACCCTGTGCTACAAATATTCTTTTCTATGTGGATGTCTCTTGCAGACCTTCGCCCTCTAATAGAATTACATGAAAATACTTCACGTTTGGGGGATCCAATTAATGCACGCTGTATCAAGATTTGCCCTAATGTGAATACAAATTAACGTTATAAGTCAAAGATACTAATTGCACTTTTTACATTTGGGCCAAAATGATTTTACAACTTACCCTCTTCCCTCTGTTTTTATCTTTGAATTTGTTTCTTTTTCAGGTGGAAACTCCCCCCCCCCCCCCCCAGGAAATCTCCAGCTAAGAAGTGCTACGTCCTCTTTTTTTAAAAAAAATGATTTATATGCCGCCCTTCTCCGGAGACTCAGGGCGGTTTACAATGCATTAATGCAATAGCCTTCCTACTTTTGTATATTTATATTTATACCAAGTCAGCTTATTGCCCCCAACAAACTGGGTCCTCAATTTACCCACCTTATAAAGGATGGAAGGCTGAGTCGACCTTGAGCCTGCCTGGGATTGAACTCGTAAGTAATTGAGGACCCAGTTTTTTGGGGGCAATAAGCTGACTTGGTATAAATATAAATATACAAAAGTATGAAGGCTATTGCTTAATGCATTGTAAGCCGCCCTGAGTCTCCGGAGAAGGGCGGCATATAAATCAAATTAAAAAATAAAAAATAAAAAATAAAAAAAAATAATTGCAGCAGCTGGATCTTAAATGCTGCCTTTGTAGGAGGCATTACTCCCCTACGCTACTCAGGCTCCTTTTTGAAAGATCACTCTATTTTTCTTTTATCCCTTATTCCCGTCAGATGATGCCATGCTGGTGAACCTGTTTGGATAATCAAAATCAGTGGTGAAATGCTACCGGTTTGCACTGGTTCATGTGATCCGGTAGTAAAAATAAAGCTACAGACTTGGGTAGTTTAAAAAAGTTACTGGTTCGTCTGAATCGGTATTTCCAATGATCAGCTGTGCCACGCGGTTTATATTCGCTAAAAAGCAAATTTTCTAGCAAAGCTAAATCATGCGACACAACTGTTCCCCCCTCACTGTTCTACTTACCTTGTCAAGCCTCCTTTTACCATGCGCAGTGTGCATTCAGCGTGCACAGCAAATGCGTATGCAGCTTGCATTTGGCATGCACTGCGCATGTGCGCACAGCATGCATTAAGCGTACACTGTGCATGCCCCTGCACAGCATGTGTTTGGCAAGCATTGCGCATGCACAGGCAGCGAAGCAGTGGCAAACCATGAAGTATTTCACCGCTGATCAAGATGGCGTCTTTCATTTAGCCTGTACATTCATGGACACTACAGCCTTTTCTCCTACTACTCTCTCTTTTCCTCTTTTAACATCTTCTGAAAAACTGAATAAATCCTACTATATAGGATTTGAAGGTATGCCTTTATATTTTTCATTTCATTTCATTTCATTTCATTTCATTTCATTTCATTTCTTTATTTTATTTTATTTTATTTTATTTTATTTTATTTTATTTTATTATTTTATTTTATTTTATTTTATTTTATTTTATTTTATTTTATTTTATTTTATTTTATTTTATTTTATTTTATTTTATTTTATTTTATTTTTTATTTCATTTATTTTATTTCATTATTTTTTTATTTGCCAGCCATCTTACCATAAGGTACCTCTGGGTGGCTTACACATGTAAGAAATATATACACATTAAAACCTAAATAAATTAAAACCAAAGGTTAAAATCAAGGACACCCGGAGAAGGCAAAACAAAACGAAAACACAGTTTGACAGAAAAATCTGCATATCAGAGGTGCAATGTTTAATTGAAAAGTTGTCTGTGTGCTTGTGTGAAATTTATTTATGTGATCGAAGATATTCCACAAAAAAAAGGGGGGAGGCAAAAAAATCCAATATGGTAACCACATCCTGTTGAAAGCCTCCTCTTTTTTTTTTTTTTACTTGTGCAATGACACAGCTAAAAGGAGGGAAGAGGTTGATTGTATGGATGTTTTCTTTTCTTCTTTTTATCCCTCTGCAGACAGCCTTGATGAGGTGGCCAAGAGTCATCTCTGACCTGGTAACAAGAGACAATCAATCGGTATTTGTGTTCAGGAATATTAGAAACCATGAGAAAATGACAATAACATTCTCTCCTCTCCTCTCCTCTCCTCTCCTCTCCTCTCCTCTCCTCTCCTCTCATTTCATCATTCAAATGTTTTCTCCCTTCTACCTTTCACCAATGCAGCTACAACAGAACCAGGTGCCGCCATCTTAGAAAGGATGGCACATCTCGAAGTATTGTGAGAGACCCCATACACCCACTTTACGGGCTGTTTCTGATGCTCCCCTTTGGGAGAGGTTTTGAAGTATTTCTAGCAGGACTTACTTCCACGTTCTGTAACCGTTTTGTTCCCTATACCATCTGTCTAGAGGTGGGATTCAGCAGGTTCTGACCAGTTCTGGAGTAGCAGAAATTTTGAGTAGTTTAGAGAACCGGTAGTAAAACCCTGCTCCCATCTACTCTCTGGCTTCCGAGTCCCAGCTGAGCAGGAGGAAATAGGGATTTTGCAGTATTCTTCCCCTACCACGTCCACCAAACCACACCCACCAAGCCATGCCACGCCCATCAAGCCACACCCACAGAACTGGTAGTAAAAAAAATTGAAACCCACCACTGCATCTCTATGGTAAACACGCAAGATTCGTTTTTCTCACCATGTACATGTACATGTACATGGCCATGTACATGTATACACCCAAACTAGATTGTGTTGTTTCTCAGAGTCATATAATAATATAAGTGGCTATATGCATATTTTTTTTATCATTTTCATGTAGTGTATATTGGAGGCGGTGATCCTTTGAGAGTTGTGTACAATGAAATTCCATTTTAATGTACGTTTAATTAGTGTAGGTTCAAAGCTGGAACGAGCTCCCCCTTGAGATAAGGAGGCTGCAGGATTTACGCACCTTCCGCCACGCCCTAAAAACGTTTTTATTCCAACAGGCTCATCTGGCTTAAGTCTCCCCTTTTAAATTGGGTTTAAAATGTTTTTATTTAATTGGATGTTTTAAATTTTGTTTCTTAAGCCTAAATTATTATTATTATTTTAACTTTGATTTGTATGCCGCCCTTCTCCGGAGACTCAGGGTGGCTTACAATGTGTTAAGCAATAGCCTTCATACTTTTGTATATTTATACAAAGTCAGCTTATTGCCCCCACAACTGGGTCCTCAATTTACCCACCTTAGAAAGGATGGAAGGCTGAGTCGACTTTGAGCCTGGCTAGGATTGAACTCGCAGAAATTGCAGGCAGCTGGATGTTAATTGCTGCCTTTAGTAGGAGGCATTAGCCCCCTACGCTACTCAGGCATAATAAATAAATATTTAATTTATTTTAAATAACTTTTAACTTTTATATGCTATTGTATTTTATTTTGGCTGTTCACCGCCCTGAGTCCCTTTTTGGGAGTAGGGCGGTATATAAATTTGAATAATAAATAAATAAATAAATAAAGCGACAAAGTCTAAGTCCCTTCCCTTTGTGCATATTCGAGAAACTAATAGATACTTGTCTACAGCTCACAGTTTTTATCCATGGGCTGTCAGACTCCTGAATGAGAAATAACACCATAACTACTCAGTATGATGGACTACAGGGCCGGCGCAATGTGTAACATGTTCACACTGGTGCAATAGGACTGGGTGTTTTGTTAATATGATTTATTGGGGTAGGGATTTTCAGTCTTCACTGTGAGTTGTATTGTGTTGGGGGGAGGGGGTTTCCACTGAGGGAGCTCAACCAATCTCATTGTACAGATGTTGTGCACTGACAATAAAGATTTGAAATTGAAATTGAAATTGAAATAGCACCAATCAGAATTTTCAAATAGAAGCCTCCTTTTAAATAATGAGGACATGGAAAGGAAGGGAACTTCAAGATGCTTCATCAATAACCCTCCACTCTGCACAATTAAAATAACATTGTCTTTGGTTAGGATAAATTGATTGACAGCAAAGTACAGATGATACTGTAGGAAGTTAGCACCCTCCCCTTTCCTAGAAGGATGAAATATTTTGGGAAATATTAAAAAGGCAGAAAATTATATTTCCCTGGATGATAAATGGAGAAACATGTTTTAAAGACAAAACAGCTTCCTGCCTCCTACCTTCCTGCCCCCTGGGCCAGAGGCAGAAACTCAATCTTTGTCAATGGACCTCATCTGCAAGACAATAGGACCCATCTAGGGCAGAAACTCACCACATGGCACCTGGGAAGATTACATCAGCCAGCATTCTAGGCGGTGGAGGGCTAGCTAAGACCCCCACCCCCTGGAAGTCTGATAACCAATCAGGATACTCTTTCTGGGCCCCAGAAAGTTCAAAGCCAAAGAGAGCATAAAACCCAGAGACTCGCTGTATCTTCTCTTTTTCTGTTCAGGAACTCAAGCCATGTGATCCTGTCCACCATTAAACCATCTTTCCGAGCAGTCTCCGTGTTTCCAGTGTCTTTTTCCCCACTTGGAGCTGAACCCAGAAGGATATTTCTTCCTACAATACCAAAGAGGTCATGGACTATCATGATCAGTGACTAATGATGGACAACAGAGCAGAAGAAATAGGCCCTGGATTGCATATGGTAAGAGACAAGAAACGGACAATAGGCATTTTAAAAACGGATATTTGCTACACCAAGCCCAGAGGAGATGATAAGTAGCTGGTTCTTATCAACAGGCATGTCAATCAAAGGAAGTGATTCATTGTTAAAACAGGCATCTAAATAATGCAACTTCATCATGCGTTGTAATGAAACCGACAGACAACAGGATGTTGTCTCAAGGCTACCAAAATACTTTGGAGAAATTACAGGGGAAAAAATGCACCTTTTCCTTAAATGATTTTTTTAAAAAAAATGTGTTTGAGCTTTTCAAAATGGAGAATTTAACGTATTACTGATTCACTCCCCACACCCCATAGAAATACGGCACTTACATTGTGTCTGAACTATGCTCAATTTTTTTATAGGGTCATTTAATGAAGCTTAATAAAATTTCTCCCTCTTTTTTTTTCCCCAAGGTTTTCAAGCTTTTTTAGCCTCTTTTGGCAGCCTGGGTTTAATTAGTTGATACTCTCGTTTTTCTTTCTAATCCCATCAACAGTTCAGAGGCACGTTAAACCACAAAGCACGATAATAAGCAATAAATGGAATAATTAATTCAATGTGCTGAAACTAATTTTAATTTATATTTCTCAAAGATTCTCAGTAGGGAGTGAGAACCTGGTCTTTTTCATTTCTGATGGGACTTGGTGGTGGACAAGAAAGGAGAACATTCTTCAAGTATGGGAAGTATAAATCAGAGATGAGGGAGGGAGGGAGGAAGGAAGGGAAGGGAAGGGAAGGGAAGGGAAGGGAAGGAGGGAGGGGATGGATAGGGGAAAATTAAAAACCTGCAATTAATAATATTAATAATTAGAAGACAAAAGCTTTGACATTTCAGCTTACAAAACCTTGTAGTAGGATACATTTCCCAATACATTTCCTAATCATTTATTCTGTAACTTGAAAAGAGGTTGTTTTCAACAGCTTTCTATTCCAATCAGAAAGTGAAGCTGTTGTTCAACTAAGCTAATTTCGATTTCAGAATAAAGTCTAGCTGTTTTTAATCCAAGGAGAATAGAGGACCTGAGTATGTACAACACACAGGAGCAGCAACATAACTAGGCAAACAAGAGAAAGATTGCTAAAACAAATGAAACAAACAAAATGTTAAAAAGTTAGGATGTTTATGTAGTGACTGACCAAGCACATCTAAATTGTATCAAAGTAACCAACATCTCTTTACAATCCCCAAGGCCTGTCACAACTTTTGCATACCCCTAATGTTTGCAAAGGACATGCGGTGGCTCAGTGGCTAAGTTGCTGAGCATGTCGATTGAAAACTCGGCAGTTCAGCGCTTCGAATCCCTAGTGCCGCATAATGGGGTGAGCTCCCGTTACTTGTCCCAGCTTCTGCCAACCTAGCCATTCGAAAGCACGTAAAAAAATGCAAGTAGGAAAATAGGGATCACCTTTGGTGGGAAAGTAACAAGGTTCCATGTGCCTTTGGCATTTAGTCATGCCGGCCACATGACCATGGAGACATCTTCAGATAGCACTGGCTCTTCGGCTTTGAAACGGAGATAAGCACCGCCCCCCTAGAGTCGGGAACGACTAGCACATGTGTGCGAGGGGAACCTTTACCTTTTTAATGCTTGCAAATTGAAAGTTGAAAAATTGGACACACCCTACCAACACTTAATCTTAGTTGTTCGCCTAGCATCGTTGTGACAAATGAGCTCATTTTAATGTGGCTTTCTTGTTTACTGTTCTGCAGAGTATGGTAGCTACAGTAGATGGTGTAACCTTCTCTTTTAGAGATGGAATTTGGTTTTCAATTCTGAGATTCCATGTACTGATTTATTTGCCTGGGCCAAGCCTGATTTCCTTCAGAGCCAACTCCATGTTGCCACCTGCTTTGGCTAGGCAGACAGACAAATAACCGAATAACAGAGTTGGAAGAGATCTTGGAGGTCCAACTCTGAGCTCAAACAGGAGACTTCATACCATTTCAGACAAATGGTTGTCCAATCTCTTCTTAAAAACCTCCAGTGATGGAGCACCCACAACTTCTGGAGGCAAGTCGTTCCACTGATTAATTATTCTGATTGTCAGGACGTTTCTCCTTACTTCTTAGTTGGTTCTCTCCTTGATTAGCTTCCATCCATAGCTTCTTGTTTTGCTTTCAAGTGCTTTGGATAATATGTTGACCCCCTCTTCCTTGTGGCAACTTCCCAAATATTGGAATAGTGCTATCATGTCACCCCCTAGTACTTCTTTTCAATGGACTAATGGTAAAGGTAAAGGTTCCCCTCGCACATATGTGCTAGTCATTCCCGACTCTAGGGAGTGGTGCTCATCTCTGTTTCAAAGCCGAAGAGCCAGCACTGTCCGAAGACTTCTCCATGGTCATGTGGCCAGCATGACTAAACGCTAAAGGTGCACGGAATGCTGTTACCTTCCCACCAAAGGTGATTCCTATTTTTCTACTTGCATTTTTTACATGCTTTCGAACTGCTAGGTTGACAGAAGCTGGGACAAGTAATGGGAGCTCACCCCGTTACGCGGCACTAGGGATTCAAACCACTGGACTACCGACCTTTCGATCGACAAGCTCAGTGTCTTAGCCACTGAGCCTCCACATTCCTACTTCAACAGACTAGACATACCCAATTCAATTACCTTAAGTTAAAGCTAAAAGCCAGTGCAGACAGCAGCATGCCAGAATAATAAACTCCCTGTGGTCACTTCTTCCTTTAACTTAAGGAAGCACCTTTGAAACAGCTCTAACCAGTTAAAGTGATAAAGATAAATTAGCAATTTCTATGTACAGGGATAAAAGGCATTATAGTCAGCAACCGATGCGAAGCATCAATAAGGCCAAATGAGGTGGGTTGAAAAAACCCAAAGACAGTGACATTTCTCAGGTGAATAAATGAAAGCCTATTTGGATAGAAGTGAAACCAAAGGCTAGAAAATGTCACAGTGATGGAGAGAGTACGACTGCAGGCATAGTTACTCAGAAAAAAGTCAGTGGAACTTGCCCTTAAGAATGCCTTTGGAGAATTAAAGTTAATCAGATGCTCCCTTTCTGGGGTTGAGTGTCACTCAGATAACAGATAACAGATTAACAGAGTTGGAAGGGATCTTATAGGTCATCTAGTCCAACCCCCCATTCAAGTAGGAGACCTACACCATTTCTGACAAATGGCAGTCCAATCTTTTCTTGAAAGCCTCCAGTGATGAAGCCCCCACAACTTCCAAAGGCAACTTCTGTTCCACGGGTTGATTGTTCTCACTGTCAGAAAGTTCCTAGGACTTTACAGCCATGTACACATTTTAACTCCACCCCCCCCCCAAAAAAAAACCTTGCTTGCTCCCCTTCTCTAGATTCTTCCTCTGCCAATACTCTGCTTTCCAGAGCTTCCTCCATTCTGCACGATGAAGATATTTTTTATGATTTAAAAAAAAAAATCCAATATTGTCTGCATTCAATCTTACCTACTTATTCCTAGTTAAAAATTGTCATCCAGCGTATTAGCTTTATTATCATTAATGACAAGAGCAATCAGTCTCATTTCCTAGCTGGAATCTGGCAAAAAAAGCCAGCAATAAACAACAATGATATATTTTACCTCCGTATACAAAGTCCCCAGTGTAATATACTGTACAAATGGAAGGAGATTTAAGCCTGATGGGACCAAAAAATATCTGTCTCGTTCTCCTCCTCCTCCTCCTCCTCCTCCTCCTCCTCCTCCTCCTCCTCCTCCTCCTCCTCCTCCTCCTCCTCCTCCTCCTCCTCCTCCTCCTCCTTCTGCCATATCCATCATTGGACATTGGTGATCATATTGGCAATCCTATTTTTATCAACAACCTCACGAAAAAGTGCTGCTGAGTTTTGTCCAAATCAGACCCTTAGATTTTGAAGCCATGATGTTCTTCTTCTGCCTGGATCTCATTTGTCTTCAATCTTTCCCTGGAGGATTAAGTGTCTATGGTGTTGTCTATGGAGCTTCTCAATCATCCAGTTCCTAGTTGGCCCAAAGGCGCTTTTCAAAAGGCAAGTGGACTTGTTTTTGTTTTTATTAAGATGTTTCGCTTCTCATCTGAGAAGCTTCTTCAGCTCTTCTTCAGACGAGAAGCAAAATGTCTTCAAAGAAAAACAAGACAGTCCAGTTGCCTCTTGAAAAAGAATCTTTGGGACAACCATGACCTGGATGACTGAGAATCTCCATAGACGTTCATTTCAACTTGAAGATGTTTTTCGCTTCTCATCCAAGAAGCTTTTTAGCTTTTTCAGATGAGAAGCGAAATGTGGGAAAAAAACACCCAAAAAAGTCCAGTTGGCATTTTGAAAAGCACCTCTGGGACCATCTATTCAGTTCTACATCTTGTCCATACTGACCAATTACATCTTTGAGTTCATTCTTGCAATAGAATCATTATTTTGGTCATGTACTTCAGTAGTGGGAGTGGACAAGAATCATGGACTAAGTTGCCTCTGATAACTTCATTCTCATCAAATTTGTCTTGAGATTTGATAGCCATCTAGAGGATAGTGTATAAATAAACATCTTCTACCTCTATTGAAATTCCAACTGTCCAGCTTAATTGGCAACTCCAGAGAAGAGATATGCCATTGATTTCTTTTTTGATCAGCTTGCTCCACCCCACTCAATTTATTTATTTGTTTGTTTCAATTTATAAACCGCCCTTCTCCTTGCGGACTCAGGGCGGTGAACAGCCAAAATAAAACATGGTATACAAAAATTAAAACAATTTAAAAATATTAAATATTTTCGGCCAACAATTAAAACAGTCCAATTAAAATCAGTTTCAATTTAAAAAGAGGATGTGATCAAGCCAGCCCAGCTAGATGAAACAAATGGGTTTTAAGGGCCCAACGAAAGGTCCGGAGATCTGGAATCCTGCATATCTCCGGGGGTAGGTCATTCCAGAGGGCTGGTGCCACCACAGAGAAGGCTCTCCCACTGGGGGTCGCCAGCCGACATTGTCTGGCCGACGGCACCCTGAGGAGGCCCTCTCTGTGCAAGCGTACTGGCCGGTGGGAGGCTATTGGTGGCAGAAGGCGGTCTCGCAAATACCCAGGCCCTAAGCCATGGAGCGCTTTAAAGGTGGTCATCAACACCTTGAAGCACACCCAGAAGACCACCAGGAGCTAGTGCAGCTCGTGCAGGAAGAGTGTCAGATGGGATCGCCCCGTCGCTCCCATAATCCCCCGCGCAGCTGTATTCTGGACCAGTTGGAGCCTCCAGGTACACCCCAAGAGGAGCCCCATGTAGAGAGCATTGCAGTAGTCCAGGTGGGAAGTCACGAGAGCATGAGTGACTGTGTGTAGGGAGTCCCGATCCAGAAAGGGACGCAACTGGCGTATCAGACGAATCTGATAAAAAGCCCCCCTGGCCAATTCTCTTGCAGCTGCAATTTTTCCCTTTACATTTTTCTAATTTGGAACATAAATTGGACATGCTGCAACCTTTCCTGCTGGGGTAGTGTATTTACTATTTATTTTAATTTACACCAATTGGCTAATTATCCCAACAAAGATAAGTGTGCAGTAGACTGTATAAGGTTCCAACGGAAGACATAAAATTATCTATAAAATCTATCAAATTAGAGTTGAAGCAATTTAAAGATGGGGTTTCATAGTTATGGTTATCTTTCTTTTTGTGGCCGCTTATCTAATCACACTTAGAGAAATTAAGATAAGGGTGTCTGAAGACTTTTTTAAGATCAAGGGAAATATAAAATCAATGTCACAGTACTGGCTTATGTCTAAGTATATTCACCCACATTGTACGGATATAGTATTATCATTATCCTTCCCATCTTTTCTACTACCTTCTCTTATTAATATTATTATGATGATTATTACTGTGTTGCTTTGCATGTACAGTGAGAGCTTCTGCACTGGAGGCAAATTTCTTGAGTGTCTAATCACACTTGGCCAAATAAAGTTTCTGTCCTGTCCTGTCCTGTCCTGTCCTACCCTACCCTACCCTACCCTACCCTACCCTACCCTACCCTACCCTATTTCTACTCTACTTTTCTTCTGTCCTGCCCTGCCCTGCCCTGCCCTGCCCTGCCCTGCCCTGCCCTGCCCTGCCCTGCCCTGCCCTGCCCTGCCCTGCCCTATCCTATCCTATCCTATCCTATCCTATCCTATCCTATCCTATCCTACCTTACCCGACCCTACCCTATTTCTACTCTACTTCTGTTTCGTTCCATTCTGTTCCGTTCCCATTCCCCTCCCCTCCCCTCCCCTCCACTCTACCCTACACTACCTTCTGTTTGTACTCTATTTCTATTCTATTCTATTCTATTCTATTCTATTCTATTCTATTCTATTCTATTCTATTCTATTCTATTCTATTCTATTCTATTCGATTCGATTCGATTCGATTCGATTCGATTCGATTCGATTCGATTCGATTCGATTCGATTCTACTTTACCCTACCCTACCCTATTTCTACTCTACGTCTGTTCTGTTCTGTTCTGTTCTGTTCCGTTCCGTTCCGTTCCGTTCCATTCCCTTTCCCTCCCCTCCCCTCCCCTCCCCTCCCATCTACCCTACCCTACTTTATTTCTACTCTACTTCTGTTTTGTTCTACTGTTTTATTATTTCTATTCTATTCTATTATTTCTACTCTACCCTACCCTACCCTACCCTACCCTACCCTACCCTCTACTCTACACTACACTACACTACACTACACTACACTACACTACACTACACTACACTACACTACACTACACTATACTTCTTTACACTATTCTAAAAGCCCCTTCTTTGCTGCAATTTTTTCAGCCCTGTGACTTACCTCTGGAGATGCACATATTAGAAGAATGCATCATACATATTCCATCATCTCTAGAACTGCATATCTTGAACTATATCTTGTTTGGCCAAAGAGGAAAATCAAGACTAAACGTGAATAACTTAGTTAGTGAAACCTGATGAGTTGGAGAGCTACACATGAGAGCCTTTCAAGAGATGCTGGAAACTTTTATTGCCAGCCATTCTTTTCTCTTCTGTTTGCAAATTACATTGTAGCTTATGGATCTTCTGCAAGCCAATTAGAGATTAGCCAGCTATGAAGATTTGGCTATCTTCCCTTGGCCTTTTATGAGCTCGGCTTTATTAAAAAAACCGAAGAACTTCTTCAAAGAGATCATACCGATTTCATTTCAGCTAACTGCCACGCTGATCAATCTGGCAGATCTTTCAAACTGCAAAGTTTTCATCAAGGACATTTGTTGATGTCCATATGGCAATGTCTGATTTGAGTATTGAAATCTCATTAAGGAAGAAGGAAAAAGAGAGAGAGGGGACGGCATGATTTCAAAGGCAGAGTTTCCCAAAACATTGCAATAATTTTATCCAGGAGGTTTCTAACACCTTAGAAAGCTTAGACTTGTTAAAAGATTTTGTGAATTTAAAATATTAAGGATTAGAAATGGTGGGGACCTTGAGATATACTCCCATGATGGATTGAATATTGTGAATAATTGGCGTTATTAGTAATTCTATACATTTAGAATATTGGTGTTATGTTGGAATAATGAGTGATTTTTAAAATATTGAATGGCAACGTTTGTAGTAGATTACCAGAGTTGGAAGGGACCTTATAGGTCATCTAGTCCAACCCATCAGCCAAGCAGGAGACCTTACACCATTTCTGACAAATGGCAGTCCAATCTTTTCTTGAAAGTCTCAAATGATGAAGCTCCCACAACTTCCAAAGGCAACTTCTGTTCCATTGGTTGATTGTTCTCAAAGTCAGAAAGTTCCTCCTCGTTTCTAGGTTGAATCTCTCCTCTCATTTATTAAGGGATATTTATTTATTTATTTATTTATTTGTTTGTTTGTTTGTTTGATTGATTTATATGCCGCCTTTCTCCGAAGACTCAGGGCGGCTTACAATGCATTAAGCAATAGCCTTCATACTTTTGTATATACCTGCTTAGTAGGCTTTCGGGGGGCCCCTAAGCGGTGTTCTTTTTATACAAAGTCACCTTATTGCCCCCACAATCCGGGTCCTCATTTTACTTATCTCGGAAGGATGGAAGGCTGAGTCAACCTTGAGCCTGGTGAGATTTGAACCTGCAGCAATTGCAGGCAGAGGGCAACTAAGTGCTTCTTTAACAACACTTAGTCCACTGAGCCACCAGACTCTTTTTTATAGTAAACACAGGATGTGAAGAAAAGTTATTTCTGCTTAAATGAACTAAAGGGAAAATGGAAAAGGAATATGAAGTGAGACTAGTATTGTTTGAAGTTGGAAGATTAGAATTTCACATGCTATTTATATTATTATTATTAATAGTGTATAAAAAAGACCTGACCCAATCAATGAACCGTCCACAAAATATGTATGTTTATATTGGAAAAAATAAAAAAAACTTAATACAAGAAAAAAAGAAAAGAAAAGAAAGAAAGCTCAGACTTTCCCTGAATAAAAGCTACAGTATATGTGAATTCTTTTTCTTTTTCACTATACTGTCTCCTCATTCCCTGCTTTAAACATCTTTTTTATAATTAAACGAATATGATTTTACACACTTATGTGTTAATGAACGTTCTTTTATTTAATTGAGAGCCATGAATTTCACTTGGAAGTATTTTAATGGAGAAATACAGAGCAAATTTGTTGAGCAAGGCATGACTCTGAGATTTAAAACTGGACCAAGCTGTGCAAGAAATCCCAAATGGCAGCATGGAGTTTATGTGCATTGAATCTTCCCCTTAATTTTTCCCCTGCTTATTTTTAATCTGTTGCTGTGTTCTGATTGGGAATGAATTAAAAAAAAAAGGAAAATGTAAAATTAAAAGTAACAGATAGCGAGATATATTCTCAACAACATCACAAAAAATATTTCATTTTCAAGCTTAGAAAAGCTTACAGTTTAGTTAGCAGAGTTTGGCTGCAAATGTTTGGAATTCCACTAGATGGCAGTGTGGTCTGTGTTTGTTGCCCTCTAGTGGTCATCCAAATTTTTGCAGCTCAGATATTTTACTGTTAGTTTAGTTCTAATTGGATTTGAAAGTTAAAGAGATCTCTGTATTTTGAACTTCTGAAAATAATGCCTTTATTTTACCTCTAAAATTGACCTAGTTGGAACCAATCTTTTCCCTACCAAAAATCTAGAGACGGGTGGAAGGTGTGTGTGTGTGTGTGAGAGAGAGAAAGTGCGAGAGATTGGGGGGAGGAGGGGGAGAGAGAATGAGAGAGAAGAGAGAAGAAAGAGAGAGGAGAGAAGAGAGAAAAGAGAAGAGAGATAGAGATAGAGAAGAGACACATATGCACAAATCAATAGACATAAAATATCTTCTTATAAATGTACTGTATACTACTTAAAATTCAGTACAAAAGAAAGATGATATTTAAAATACATCTTACATTGTTTTGTATTAAGTGTTATCTCTTCCATGCACCAAAGAACGAAGGTTTTGTAATTTGCCATTGTGCTGAGATTACATGCCATTACTCAGCCACATGCATTAGGAAAAGATAAGTACAAATACTCTCCATATTACAGAGCATTCAAATTGTTTCTATTGTTTTCTCTCTAAAAATGTTTGAGTAGGTTTGGCAGCAAAAAAATAATAAATACAATGGATTTTTTTTCCTGATTCATATGTTTGAATATGAACACAGTAAATTTGATATGGACCCAGAAGAGGTAGGTTTCTTTTGAATCAAGCTTGAATCTAGTTTACCTTTTTTCCCCCCTTTGAAATCACTGTCATTTATGGCTTGGTTTCCTTCCTCCTTCCCACTCTAGTCTACTTCCCTGAAATTTTCTGATGCTTCCAATCTAAGAAAAACCAGGTCCAATCCAGCTTAGTTTTCTGAGCTTCAGCAAAAATCGTATGCACATTCCTGAACAATTACTAAATTTACTAAATATCACCATGTTCCGACGTGAAAAAAGTTGTAATTTTGAATATTAAGAAGTCTCTGCTGAACTATGAGGTAAATGTGGAATATTTCTATTCACTTTTAGAATGGTCAAAAAGAGACTGGCCAAGCCAGAGGGAGGAGTCAAGTGAGAAAATAGTCTGGAATCCTTATGTAGGCACAAGCTGACAAGATCCGACTCCACTCTCTTCTTGAATGCCTTGAATACCATTAAACCTTATCTACAGACTACCGGTCTAGGAAGATTCCTGTAATATAGGCATGAGCAATAAAGTAGATAACTGAACTTTTTCATATGTGGATTTGGATGTTTGCAGTGAACAAGAGTTCTCTTTCTCTATCCCCCCCCCCCACCTTGCAATGTTAATCTAAGTGGGATTGAGTAGGGGCAAATTCAACAATGTCTTAAGTATGTGCAAATTCAATACTTTGTAGAATGCTAGGTCTTATTGTCCCTTAAGAAGATCTCCTCCTCCTCCTCCTCTTAAGACCTTTCTATTTCACCAGGCGGGCCTGGCCTAACCTCTCTTCTTTTAGTGTTGAATTTTAATCTGTTTTAAATTGTGTGGGGTGTTTTAATTCTGTCTGGGCCAAATTTATTTAATTTGATTTTATTTGGGTTTTTAAATTTTGTATATATGTATTTTTATTGTTGGCTGTTCACCACCCTGAGTCCTTCAGGAGTAGGGCGGTATATAAATCTAATAAATCCTAATCCTAATCCTAATCCTCTCCCTCTCCTCCTCCTCCTCCTCCTCCTCTTTCACAAACCCCATTCCCTTCTAGCACTGATGATGTTACTTATTAAGAAAACAATTAAGCTCAGAGAGAACCAAGACCTCTTATTTCAACCCTGACCTCCTTCTTCTTCCTTCTCCCCTCCCCCTCCCCTCCTCTTCCTCCTCTTCTTCTGTTCTGCTCCAGCTTCGGATTCCCAGAGAATGTGACACACACCAAGCTTCGCAAACACTGTTTAATTCGAAACAAACCCTTTTCAAGAATGCAGGCTTCCCATGCAAAGGGTCCTTATGAAAGTTATTAAGAACAAAGTCTGACAAAGGTTGGCAATCAGCCCAGAAAACCAGATATGAGAAGTCGCTTGCTCTCCAAGATGCTCTGTAGTATTGAGACGTTGTTTCTAGCAAGAAAGCACTAGCTGAGTGCAACTTAAATAGGCTAAGGGAGTGGCCAATTATCCTCAAGCCCTACTCTCGAGTAGACCTCCTTCTCCAAGTAGCCACTCCTGCCTTTTGGTAGCCCTGTGTGCCTGAGCATTGAGGAGAGGCTCCTCCACTTCACGCTCTCCACTGGAAGGAGACTCTGGAGGTTCTGAAGGCCCTGGCTGAGTCTCTGCCTCTGGAATCACATCCTCTTCGGCCACCTCGCTGTCCGATGTGAGCGCTGTCTGTGCAGGCTGCTGGCGCAACACTACACCAGCCTCCTCGTTGTTTGGATCAGCCATGATCCACGTAGGCCACTGGCGGGCCACAACATCTTCCTCCTCCTCCCCCCTCCCCCTCCTCTTCTTTCAAAAACAACATTCCAGACCAAAAGATCTTGTATTTTCCTGCCAGAGAGTGTGAACGCTTATATCTCAGGTTTCTGTTCCTTACTGAGTCTGCAGATAACCTAACACACTAGCCCAATTTGACTACAGAATATGCTACAACAAGATAGTGCATCAAAGGATCCCTGTAGCTCTTATCTCTGGCTTTCATAGGTTTATGTCTATCTCCTTTCTTAGAGATTTTGACCTCTAATAAGAGTGCTTTAATTGTTATCAAAATATCATAGGGAAACAGCACATAATTGGAGTAATTGAAGCTGAGTCATGTTCTGAATTATCTGCCATTTTAAAATAAGGGAGGTTTAATCCAGGGTAGATTTTAATATTACATTTAATGCTATTTTTCAGTGCTAGCATTTGTTGAACAACGGGTAACTATATTTGTTCAGTTTCTTCTTTGAATAAATTATAAGCACATTTTTTTAAATAATTCAATTCAATAATTCAATTACTTATTTTTCTGTTATAACTCCATCCCCTCCCCCTCCCCCCAATTTGTATATATGGAATATATAGAATTACCCATGTTGAATGCTTTCTTGAGTCTGTGTTAACTTTACTACATGGTTACAACATGGTTAGTTCTCTATAATTTTTATGACCACAGTATTGAAGTAGTTTGTCACTATCTTCCGGAAGTTTGGATTTCATCTTCCTAATCAAACCAACAGTTGTGGCATTCCCTCATTTTCTCCCAAACTTCTAAGTTTAGATACAACCAGCGTCTTGTGAAATTAACTTATACTCTAACTAGAGCTCCATTTTCACAAAGGTATTGAAAAGTGTGGAACTTGTAGGCGAGCAACCTCAGTGAATGCATAGATGTTCCCAGGGGTGGGCTTCAAAAATTTTTAGCAAGGGGTTCTCTGCCCGGTTGCTGGGTGGGCGTGGCCATGACAGGTGTGGCTACTTGGCCTCCTGCACCACAGTGGGGGGGGGCATTTTTGCCCTCCTCAGGCTCCAGAGGTTCTCATTGAGCCTCTGGGAGGGAAAAAACAGACTCCCAGGCTCCAGAGGCCCTCTGGAGGCTGAAAAGGGGCCCATTTCTGGCCTTCGCAAACTTCCAGTAGGCCCATTTTTTGCCCTCCCTGAGCCTCTGCACTTATCTACATCCAAAACAGGCCGCGTGGGGACTCTGGGAGGGATGAGCAAGGCAGGGCCAGCCAGGAGTGGGATTCAGGGGTTCTCCGAACTGCACAGAAACTTATCTAGAGGTTCTCCCGAACCCCTGCGAATCCCCAGCAGCCCACGCCTTCCTCCTGCTCTTGCCCTCCCCATCTGTTAAATTGGCTGTAGGGTTTGAATTTTCTATTACATTATTTAAGTTTTTAGTTTATATAGTTTTTTTTTTATCTTTTACGACTGTAAGCCTCCCAGAGGTACCTTGAGGTAAAATGTTTGGCTTATACATTTTATAAATAAAAAATAAAGAAAAAAGAAAAAAGCCAAAGAAAGAAAAGAAAGAGAGACAGGCAAAAGGAATCAAATACCTTTTAGATATTAACTTCAGATCTTCTGAACTTTAGAAAGAAGGAAGAAAGAAAGAAGAAAAAGAGGGAGAGAGAGAGAAAGAGGAAGAAGGGAAGAAAGGAAGGGAGGGAGGGAGGGAGGAAGAGACAGGCAAAGGAACTCAAACACCCTTTAGATATTAACTTCAGATCTTCTGAACTTTAGAAAGAAAGAAGAAAGAAGAAAAAGAGGGGGAGAGAGAGAAAGAGGAAGGAAGGAAGGAAGGAAGGAAGGAAGGAAGGAAGGAAGGAAGGAAGGAAGGAAGGAAGGAAGAGAGAGAGAGAGAAAGAGGAAGGAAGGAAGGAAGGAAGGAAGGAGGGAGGGAGGGAGGGAGGGAGGGAGGAAAGGTAGGTAGGAAGGAAGGAAGGGAGGGAGGGAGGGAGAGAAGGCAAGTGGACTCAAATTCCTTTAGATATTAACTTCAGATCTTCTGAACTCTATCTTCCATATATTTTTTTGCCATAACAATGATGTCCAAAACATCTAGAAAGCTTTAGATTGTCAAATTCTGATTGTGAGTTTAGATTGTCCTCAGCTCAAAACAGATTGGATTTAAACTGCACCAACTGGACCAAATCTCTTAAAGTTGATTCAGGAATTATTGGCCACAGTTTCCCTAACCTTTTCATGTTCCTGCAGTCCATGATTTAAAGGAGTACTAGTCACAAGACAATATAATATTACAAAATCACGTTTGCTGCAAAAAGAATGTCTCCCTTTCAACAGTTTCCTCCGACCATTATTCCTTTATTGAATTAGTTCCTTTAAAACTATAATTGTATTTGATAAAATGTAATTGCTTTACATTTATCAAAATAAAATCACCAGCTGCTTATTACTAATCACAGACACCAGAATTAGGGATAATCCCAGAAAATGAGGTATATATTTAGATTGCCTGCCTTCTTTAGTAAAATTAAAGATAAAGGCAGTTTAAATTGTACATTATTTCTCAGTTCAGCTAATTTGAAACTTCCTAATCCAATCCAATTCAAATGACTTAATCCAGTACTAATCCTATTCATATATATTCACAAAATGCTATATATTTTTGAATAGTCATCATCATAATATTAGGATTGGAATTCATCCCTACATGTATTTATGTTTGTAGCGGTCACCATATTAAACGTAGAAATGTTGGGAATAGTGTTGTATCTATTTTTATTTATTTATGGTGTGTATGTATCTCCCACCTTTATTATTTTTGCAAATCAATCAAGGAGGCAAATCTAAACAATTCACCTACCTCTTTCTATTTTCCCCACAACAATCACTTTGTGAGGTCAGTTGGGCTAAGAGATAGTGACTGGCCTTATGGCCCAAGGTCACCCAGCTAGTTTATATGCAAACGGATTTATTTATTTATTTATTTATTTATTTATTTATTTATTTATTTATTTATTTATTTATTTATTTATTTATTTATTTATTTATTTATTTATTTAAATTTGATTTATATGCCACCCTTCTCCGGAGACTCAGGGTGGCTTACAATGCGTTAAGCAATAGCCTTCATACTTTTGTATATTTATATTTATACAAAGTCAGCTTATTGCCCCCAACAAACTGGGTCCTCAATTTACCCACCTTATAAAGGATGGAAGGCTGAGTCGACCTTGAGCCTGCCGGGGATTGAACTCACAAGTAATTGCAGCAGCTGGATCGTCAATGCTGCCTTTGTAGGAACATTTGTACTCAGGCTATTTATTTATTTATTTATTTATTTATTTATTTATTTATTTATTAATTATTAGTTTGATTTATATGCTGTCCTTCTCCAGAGACTCAGGGCAGCTTACAATGCATTAAGCAACAGCCTTCATACTTTTGTATATACCTGCTTAGTAGGACTTTCGGCCCCACCCTAAGCGGTGTTCTTTTTTATACAAAGTCAGCTTATTGCTTCCACAATCCAGGTCCTCATTTTACCCACCTCAGAAGGATGGAAGGCTGAGTCAACCTTGAGCCTGGTGAGATTTGAACAGCCAAATTGCAGGCAGCCAGCAGTCAGCAGAAGTAGCCTGCAGTACTGCACTCTAACCACTACACCACTCTGGCTCACCGAGGCAGGAAACCTTATACCATTACAGACAAATAGTTGTCCAATCTCTTCTTAAAAACTTCCAGTGTTGGAGCATTCACAACTTCTGGAGGCCAGTCGTTCCACTGATGAATTGTTCTGTCTGTCAGAAAATTTCTCCTTAGATCTAAGTTGCTTCTCTCCTTGATTAGTTTCCACCCGTTGCTTCTTGTCCTGTCTTCAGGTGCTTTGGAGAAGAGCTTGACTCCCTCTTCTTTGTGGCAACCCTTGAGATATTGGAACTCTGCTATCATGTCACCGCCAGTCAGTGGTGTGATTCAAGTAATTTAACAACCGGTTCTCTGCCCTAATGATTTCTTCCAACAACCAGTTTGCCAAACTGCTCAGAAAGTTCACAACCGGTTCTCCCGAAGTGGTGCGAATTGGCTGAATCCCACCACTGACCCCAGTCCTTCTTTTCATTAAACTAGACTTACCCAATTCTTTAGATGTTTTAGCCTCCAGTCCCCTAATCATCCTTTGTAGTTTTTCTCTGCACTCTTTCTAGAATCTCAACATCTTTTTTTTTTTACATTGTGGCAACCAAAACTGGATGCCGTATTCCAAGTGTGGCCTTCCCAAGACATTATCAAGTGGTATTAACCCTTCACGTGATCTTGATTCTATCCCTCTGTTAGGTCTGCGTTGGCTTTTTTGGAAGCTTGGGTTATTAGCCCAACTTAAATAAGCTCTGTGTACCTCTGTAGTTTGTGAGGCCTGATTCCAAAAATTGTGGATAAAATAAATAATAACACATTTTTTATTATTTTTTTTAAATCACTTTCGAGGGGAAAAAAATGTATACATTTTCCAGGTGGAAGAATAGGTCATATTTCTGAGATTCCCAAATACAATTTGAGGATTTCTTTTGTTTTTAAGACAGCTGGACCTACCTTAAAAATTAATTATATTCCCAGATCCTAATAAAAGAAGATGCAGGGGTCAGGAACATGCCTGCTTTCAGGTATGCTGAACTAAACCTTGACTGCTAATGAAAGACATAAAACGATTGTCTTGAAAGATAGAGCAAACCTCCTATCGCTCCCTGGTGCATTGTTATTTGACTTCTATTTTCTTAAAATGAGACTCACAGTAGGGTGTAATGCATCTGGAGGTCATTAAAATGAAACGTTGTAATTTCCGAGTACAGAGAAGGTAACAAGATCGACTTTGTTATGTGCAAAGTGGGCAGCGTAATTGCCCAGTTACGACAGACGGATTTCGAAAAAGTCAAAAACATTGTGTCGAAGATAAACGACGAGTTATCAAGCCATCCAAAACATACAAAAAAGAAGGATTGCGAAGCACAGGGGCGGTTGTGCCTTTTGAACTGTGGTGTTTCTGGATGATATGTAGCACTATTAGCACAACACAGTGCATGTTGCTTGGCTGAGATATCGGTATCCGATAGATAACATTTGTGTTCTATCTGGGGAAAAACAACAACCCGTATTCACTTTTCCGCTCAGTGATAAAACTCAGTCTGTAAAAGTGATTCATGAAGTATACTACAAACCAAATCCAACTTGGATCGTGTCTTTCTACTCTACTGAAATTATGTAATACAGGGATGGGCAACTGCGGCCCTTTTAAAACCTGTGGACTTCAACTCCCAGAATTCCTGAACCAGGAATTCTGGGAGTTGAAGTCCACAAGTTGTAAAAGGGCCACAGTTGCCCACCCCTGATGTAAGAACCTGGTGGTGTAGGGGACTAAGTGCTGTTAAAGTAGCACTTAGTTGCTAGCTGCCTGCAATTACTGCAAGTTCGAATCTCACCAGGCTCAAGGTTGACTCAGCCTTCTATCCTTCCAAGGTAGGTAAAATGAGGACCCGGATTGTGGGGGCAATAAGCTGACTTTGTATTTATTATTTATTTATTTATTATTTCAATTTATAAAAAAGAACACCACTTAGGGGGGTCCAAAAGCCCTACTAAGCAGGTATATACAAAAGTATGAAGGCTATTGCTTAATGCATTGTAAGCCACCCTGAGTCTCCAGAGAAGGGCGGCATATAAATCGAACTAATAAATAAATAAATAAATAAATAAATAAATAAATAAATAAATAAATAAATAAACAAACAAACAAACAAACAAACAAATAATAATACATGTGTGTTCTGATCCAGCTCCGCAAACATGACAAACCCTCTGATGTGAACTGAAAAGTTTCCTTTAGGATTTCGGATGCCGGCAGCCCTGGCAAAAAATTTCTCTCGTAGGCTGACAAGTTCATCCAGTGGAAGATGAATAGTTGTTTGCCACATCTCCATCTCCTGCCACATCTCCTGCCTTTTATCCCCAGAGCTAGGGTGGGGCTTCACTAGCAGCGGTGGCTGTTCCTTCTCCAGGATCAGCCCATGGATTTCCACTGCTCTCCTCTCCTCTGCCTTCTGTGCAGCCACGCATCAGGCACTGGACCCAGCTGTTCCTCCTCTTCCTCATCAGCCACCTCCAGACCTGAGGGTTGTTGACTCTCCATCTGATGGCTGATGGATGGCCCAGGCTCTGCCTCTCTCTCTCTCTCTCCCTCCCTCCCTCCCTCCCTCCCTCCCTCCCTCTCTCTCTCTCTCTCTGCCAGCTCCATTCCCTCTTCCCCCTCGGAGCTCCCAGGTTGCCCTGATGCTGACCCTGACTCCCACGCCTCCTCCTCCTCCTCTGATCTGGCTGCTGGAAGGGCTGGCTGCCGACACAACAATGTGTTTATTACTGTGTTCACAGTTTAATATTTACAGACCCCTCACATCCTGGACATAAACTGTTTCAACTCCTACCCTGAAAACACCGCTATAGAGCACTGCACACCAGAACAACTGGACACAAGAACAGTTTTTTCCCAAATGCCATCACTCTGCTAAACAAATAATTCCCACAACACTGCCAAACTATTTACTAAGTCTGCACTACTATTAATCTTCTCATTGTTCCCATCACCCATCTCCTTCCACTTATGACTGTATGACTGCAATTTTGTTGCTTGTATCCTTACAATTTATATTGATATTGCTTATTTGCTGATTGCTTATTTGTACCCTATGACTATCATTAAGTGTTGTACCTTATGATTCTTGAGGAACATATCTTTTCTTTTATGTACACTGAGAGAATATGCACCAAGACAAATTCCTTGTCCAGTCACAACAAATTCCTTATCCAAGTGTGTCCAATCACACTTAGCCAATAAAAAATTCTATTCTATTCTATTCTATTCTATTCTATTCTATTCTATTCTATTCTATTCTATTCTATTCTATTCTATTCTATTCCATTCTATTCCATTCCATTCCATTCCATTCCATTCCATTCTATTCACATGTTCTAGGACTGTGTCTAAGTGTATAGTATGTGAAGAAATTCATAATCCATGAGCTACTGAACTTGCTATTGCAACTGAATATAGTAGTAAATATTGTATAATATTTGAAGTGAAGAGAATACTTTTTGATAAGGAATCACTCTGACCTCAGTAGATTTGCTACTCATTGCCCAAATGAAGTCTTCATTTGTTTCCTGAGTGAGCAGAACTGGATTCTCTAGGTGATATTTTACAAGGTACGTGACTTTCCTTGTTACAGAAACCCAATTTCTTTTTTTTTTTTAAATGCTGGAGACTGTTTTCTCTCTTCAATGTATGCCTTTCTGAGGATTACAAAGGTAACTAAGCTCCATGAGAAGGTGTAGAATACCATAGACGGCAGAGCCGTTTCAAGGTAAAAAAAAAAGACTCAGGAGCAAACACGTTGCAATAAATGTAAGTGACAACCAGCAGATTTTCATTTGTGTTGACTACTAAACTGTGAAAATTGTGCACTGTTTATGCAAAACTGCTTGTTTAAGACAGATGAACTGCCAAAATCACTAGTCTTTAGATGCCTGGGTATGCCAATTCTGTGTCTAAAAACATGGCAATGAGACAGGAAGGACTGCCACATTACTGGCTGTTTGACTTTCAAATTATCCCCAACACCCCTTAACACCACTCGGTGTTTTCCCCTTACTTTGTTCTCAGTGTGTTGTGATGCAACTCTCAAACATTTTTAAGGATTTTCCATGGTCTGGGCTATGAAATAAATGCTAGGAGGTAAAGAGGTAGAGCAAACAGTCTCTGAAATGCAGCTTACCCAAGCACGGGAGGTATCTTCCCTGTGAAATCTGAGTAAATTAGAGAAAAACAGACCAGCAGTGGTGGGTTGCCCCCAGTTCGGATAGGTTCTATAGAACTGGTAGCAAAACTGGATGGAGGCTCCACCCACCGACCCGATGTCATCAGAATGCTCCTGCGCATGCGCAGAAGAGCATGCGTGCGGCCCTGTTGCAAACTAGTACTAAAGGTAAGTAGAACCCATCTCTGCAGACCAGGTAGAGCTTCTGGGATTCTTTCCAATCCCCTTCACCATCTGTGGTTGTAAAAGGTCCCTGTGATTTCTTCTGCGTAAAGAAGAAATGTGTTGCCAGGAGCCGTGATGGCACAGCAGTTAGAATGCAGTATTGCAGACTAATGTTGTGGTCTGCCAGAAGCCTGCGGAGTTGGCAGCAAAGTTAGACAGTGAGGAGGCTGGGGAGGAACATGGGCCAGTCCTGGAGTCTGGGGAAGGCCCAAACGAGGGCTCTGTATTGGAGGTAGAGATAAGGCCAGGACCATCTGGGAGTGATGCACGGACTCCGGAGCCCTCAGAGTTGGACAGCAGAAAGGCAGAGGAACAGGAGGAGCTTGTTCCTAGTGCACACATGTGCAGAGATGCCAGAAGGCAAGAGCAGCTACAGCAAAAGAGATGACTCAGGAGTAAGGCCAGGAGATGATTGGCCCCTCCCATAAGGCTTAAAAGAGAAACAAAGGCACTTGGGCCTTTTGCAGGAAAGCAATGTTGCTAATACTGTTTCCAGTCGGCATCTCTTGTTTGTTTCAGAACTTCATGGGGCCTTGCCAAGTAAGGCCTTTGGCAGGATGTCAAAGAAAATAAAGGTGGGTTATTATCCCAAAGGACTTCTTCTGAAGAACTTGTTTTGCAACTAATTGGGACTCAGCTAGGAATGAACATAATTTTCAGCTTTTACAATAAATTAGGTTTATTTGGGACTAATTGTGTCTTGTAATGACTCAGTAAGCCTAGGTCACAACAGCTAATTCTGCTGAATGCCAGCAGTTCGATTCTCACCGGCTCAAGATTGACTCAGTGTCCATCCTCCTAGGTCAGTAAAATGAAGAACCAGATTGTTGAGGACAATAGGCTGTAAACCACTTAGAGAGGGTTGTAAAGTGATATATAAGAGCTGGCGCTATTGCCTCTGTGATGTTTGTGTCTATGTTCACTTTCTCATTAAGAATTAATTAGGGAGCATGTGTGTATATGCCTGTAAAAGAGAGACATAGAGGGTCTAATCAGAATTATTGTACACATGCCTCTGTTCTCTTCCCACATTGCATGTATGGAACTTAAGTAGACTATCAACTCTGAAGCTGGCTTGACTGAGGCCACAATGGTGATGAGGGATAGGGAGGGGGGAATAGAGATAGTTGGGGTTTTGTAGCCAAAACAAAATAGTTTCCCCTGAGAACCAAGGACATTCCCACAGGTGGCTGAAGAGAGGAGGAGAGAAGTTTCCAAGCAACCGGACAGCACCTTGATTGGACCATGTGACTCATTGCTTGGGAAAGGAGGGAAAACTTACTTTTAATTAGGTGAAAACTGCGGGAATGTTTAGAGTTGGTTTTTCACCAGTCTGTGCCAATGTGATATATCCAATACGCCTGTTCTTTGAGGAACCTGCCTCGGAGTTCTGTTTGCAATGGGTGTATTACTTGGAACCCTGACAAATGGCGGGAATCACAAGCATCATCTACTGCATGTCACATGACTAAAGGGAGGGGCTTAGAATGGAATTGAAAACAATTGTTGATTATAATGTCCACTGGATATTTTAGACAATTTGATGGGGAGAGGGGTATTTTTATTTGCAATTCCCACTTCACTATTGAAGTTGATCTTTTGGCTTTTCCTAGTCTGAACAGAACCTCATTGACATGAGCAATAAAACGGTCCTGAGTCCATTTATGTGCAGGCATATCTGGTTTGATCACACTCTCAACGCCCTAGGCAAGACACCACAATACACAGCAGACTCCGCTTCAGCTTTTCCAGAGTTCTCTTTTTATTGTGCTTCAGCTCTAGGTTGGCGTTGCGAATCTACAAGGGAATGAAATCAGCTCTACACTTGGTCGGCTTGCTCTGGTTAAATTACCCGCACTGTCCATGTCACATTTAATTACCACGCCCTAAACCCACACCCTGTTTATATCCAGCGCAGCTGTTCCAGATCGTGCGTGAACGCCGCGCTCGGTTCTTCTGTCTCCTTCCTTCTTCCGGCACCATGGATGAAGCCACCTCGCCTCATTTCTCTAGTGCTCAACCCTTATCTCACGCCACCGCCTCACCAACCCCCACCCCGCAAACAGCCGCTTATCGCTCAGTGCTACCATCACCACTCCCTAGGTATAATTGCTCCATTATCCATTGCTCCGTGCATTCGCGTTGTCGAGCGTTCAATTGGGCTCGACACACACATCTCTTTATCATGTTTTGCTAGCACTGATGACGTTACCTAGTTTGGTAATGAAACATCTCCAAGGAAACCTCCAAGCTCAGGGAGCACCAAGGATCCCACAGTTGGGCTACAAATATTCTCTTCTACCAGTACTGATAATATCCTTCCAAAGTTGTCTATCCAGATGAGGAACATTTGATTGAATTTATCTGTTCTGCAATAAACACAACCAAAACTCCTGTCTGGGATTAAACGTTGCATTAGAGTTTGATTTTGTTTTGTTTTCTGTTGATAAGATAGCTACATTAGTTTCCTAATTGCTCTGCTTCATCCTTGCATAATGGGAGGAGTGATTATGACATTTAGTCATCTGGAGTCTTTGAAATTAAAAATAGCAGGGTAACAAGAATGTTTCCATTTTTAATCTTGGCAATGAGCATTGTTGCAGATTCTGCGCGCGTTTCCTGATACCCCAATTCACCCTGGGGTCGTTTTCTCAAATTTTCTAACAATAGTGGGGTTTCTCCTTTCCTTCCGTTGAAATCAGCAGTAAGGTAGAGATTAATTATTTTCGTGGATGTTTGATTTTTTCCCCAATAATCCCAATTTAGAAAGGTAACAGTAGACATTTATCCCTTGAGTCTATAATATAGGATATGGAATAAAACAATTTTTTGCTCCTATAGCAATTTCTTTCCTCTCACCCCTTCCTCAATATAGCAATAGCACTTAGACTTATATACCGCTTCACATTGCTTTTACAGCCCTCTCTAAGCGGTTTACAGAGTCAGCCTCTTGCCCCCAGCAATCTGGGTCCTTATTTTACCCCACCTCGGAAGGATGGAAGGCTGAGTCAACTTTGAGCCTGGTGAGATCTGACCTGCCAAATTGCTGACAGCTGGCAGTCAGCAACTGTAGCCTGCAGTACTGCATTCTAACCACTGCACCATCATGTCTGTCTGTCTGTCTGTCTGTCTGTCTGTCTGTCTGTCTATCTATCTATCTATCTATCTATCTATCTATCTATCTATCTATCTATCTATCTATCATCTAGGTTATGTATCTATATATCTATATCTATATCTATATCTATATCTATATCTATATCTATATCTATATCTATATCTATATCTATATCTATATCTGTATCATCTATCTCTAACTCTATCTGCCATCCATCCATCCATCCATCCACCCACCCACCTACCTACCTACCTACCTACCTACCTACCTACCTAATTATAGGATATATCTCTATATAGGTTATTTGTCAGTCTGTCTATATATGTGTATGTGTGTGTATGTATATGTATGTATATATGTGTGTATGTGTGCATGTGTATATATATGCAAGTTTTGGTGTATTCGGGTCTTTCCCCATGTATGTATGTATGTATGTATGTATGTATGTATGTATGTATGTGTGTATATATATATATAAAGCCTTGCACAAGCATGAAGGCTTTCCTCACACAAGCACAAAGCCAAAGACACCAGCCTGAAGATGACAAGTGGGACCTCATCGAAACGTCACCAAGATGCTCTCAATCTTACACGGGAAAAGACCCGAATACACCAAAACTTGCATCTATCTATGATTTTATGCAGCCCTAGTTCAGTGAAATCACAATCCACTAGTTTCTAGGCTTTTTTTTTCTTCTGGCAGCCAGCAGACCCTTTGCTGCCCATTGGGAGACTAAGATAGATCTATGTTCTATAGAACTAGGGCTGCATAAAATCTTGGTTTACGTAGGACAACGTAAAGAGAAATATACATAAAACCTACGAAAAAGTAAGAAAACAAATACTGTACCTTTACATGGAAGATACATGAGATGAGGGTGTGGCTAACTGATGAGGCCTTATAAGGCCGAAATAGATCTATGTTAGTCTCCCAATGGGCAGCAAAGGGTCTGCTGGCTGCCAGAAGAAAAAAAAAAGCCTAGAAACTAGTGGATTGTGATTTCACTGAACTAGGGCTGCATGAAATCTTGGTTTACATAGGAAGAACTTGGCTAAAGAGAAATACACATGAAACCTGTGAAAAAGTAAGAAATACACACACACACGCACACACACACACATCTCTCTCTCTCTCTCTCTCTCTCTCACACACACAGAGAGAGAGAGAGAGAGAGAGAGAGAGAGAGAGAGAGAGAGAGAGAGAGAGAGAGCAGTACTCTAATTTTCTCAGATGTATGCATGGAAGCAGAGCACTAATACATTTAGAGGTCTGGATTGGTTCTTTAGCATTTATCCTGGCATAAAACATTAATAGAAGAGCCTGTGCATGAAATGTTCAAATTAACAAGAATAAATGCCACATTCACCCTATTGCATAAAACTAAAGCCACGGACTCTACTGTAACATGCTGTAGAAAAAGAATGTAGCTTTAGATAGACTTCTGCAGTGGCCTCTGTAAGGTAAGATCAAAAAACTGGATTGGAGTTTCACTCACAGGTGACACCATTTTGACCATATTCTATGGCCCAAGGGGTGAAATCCAGCAAGTTGGAACAGAGAAGGGTTTCAGCAGGTTCTGACCAATTCTGGAAAACCGGTAGCGGAAATTTTCAGTACTTTGGAGAACCAGTAAATACCATCTCTGACTGGCCCCAGCCTATCTGTTCTCTGCCTCCTGAGTTTTAGCTAATTGGGAGGAAATGGGGATTTTGCAGTAACCTTCCCCTGCCATGCCCACCAAGCCACACCCACAGAACCGGTAGTAAAATATTTTTGAAACCCACCACTAGTTCTGAAGAACTGGTAGCAGAAATTTTGAGTAGTTTGGAGAACTGGCAAATACCACCTCTGGCTGGCCCAAGATTAGGGTGGGAATGGAGATTTTGCAATATTCTTCCACCAGGAGTGGGGCGGGAATGGAGATTTTGCAGTATCCTTCCCCTGCTGCACCCACCAAGCCACACCACGCCCACCAAGCCACTCCCACAGAACCAGTAGTAAAAGAATTTGGATTTCACCACTGCTCTGGCCCATGCCCTTTCATAGTCAAGATTATTACATTCACATTACATTTCTTTACTAACTAAGAAAAGCAAAAGGGAATGCTTTTTTTTTGTTGTTCTTTATTGATGTTATTTTGTGAAAACAGTATAAAAAGTTCTCCCAAAGGTGCTTTTTCAAAGGGCAACTGGACTTTGGTTTTCCTTGAAGCCATTTCCCTTCTGATCCAAGAAACTTCTTCTGAATGGAAGGAGCTTCTTGGATGAGAAGGGAAATGTCTTCACGGAAAAACAAAGTCCAACAAAGTGGGAGAAGACCCGAATAACCAAAGACAGACAGACAGACAGACAGACAGACATATACATATACATATACATATACATATACATATACATATACATATACATATACATATACATATACATATATATATATATATATATATATATATATATATATATATATATATATCAGTTTATTAGTTGAGTCAACTCTGAGTGCCCCAACTATATAATTTCAGACATATATGTATATAAACACAAACACACTTTTATGAATATATATTTGTGAAGTGACATCAGAAATATAAAATCACCGGACACTCAGAAGCAGAGGAGATCTGTGGGGAAAATCTAATCTCTGGAGTAAATGATGTGCTGAGAAAGGGACCTCATTAGAATAGACTCAAACCATGAATTCCTGCAGATGACATCCTATCAAGGTGCGATTGTTGTCACTGATGGGGTGGGAATTTATTGGGGTTTGTATTTGGGGTTTTATTTCTGTAATGCCACCCAAAGTTTTGGTCACCACGCTATCCAGTTTTGGTCACTGCACTATAAAAAAAGATGTTGAGACTCCAGAAAAAGTGCAGAGGAGAGCAATCAAGATGATTAGGGGACTGGAGACTAAAACATATGAAGAACGGTTGCAGGAACTGGACATGGCTAGACTAGTGAACAGAAGGAGCAGGGGAGACAGGATAGCAGTCTTCCAATATTTGAGGGGCTGCCACAGAGAGGAATGGGTCAAGCTATTCTCCAAAGCACCTGAAGGCCAGACAAGGAATAATGGATGGAAACTGACCAAGGAGAGATTCAACCTAGAAATGAGGAGGAACTTTCTGACAGTGAGAACAATCCACCAATGGAACTGCTTGCTTTTGGAAGTTGTGGGAACTTCTTCACTTGAGACTTTCAAGAAAAGATTGGACTGATTTGTCAGAAATGGTATAGGGTCTCCTGCTTGAGTGGGGGGTTGGACTAGATGACCTATAAGGTTTCTTCCAACTCTGTTAATCTATTAGAGTCACTATGAGTGAGTTGGGCGGCCATCTAAATTTTCTTTAAAAGCATAGTCCTCTACTTTTTAAAGAACGGTCAGAAACCACTGGAAGAAGATGGTCCCATGGATATCAAAATCTGAACAACTTTAAAAGTGACAGTCAAAATCTGCACATGGAAGAACACTCAAGGGTGGCCTACATTTCACTGAAGTATAGATTTCTATCCACCCTTGAAACACCAGAACTCAGCACAATGTATATGACATTATTATCCTTTCCTATGCCTTCATATCCTCCTAGATAAGTTCAGTATCTTACAGATTAACAGAGTTGGAAGGGACCTTGAAGATCATATAGTCCAACTCCCTGCACAAACAGACCCTACACCAGAGATGGCAACCCAGTCTCTTCTTGAAAGCTTCCAGGGATGAAATTCCCACAACTTCTGAAGGCAACTTCTGTTCCATGGGTTGATTGCTCTCATTGTCAGAAAATTTTTCCTTATTTCCAGGTTGAATCTCTCCTTGATCACTTTCCATCCATAGTTCCTTGTTTGGCTTTTAAATCCTTTGGAGAATAGCTTGACCCATTCCTCTCTGTGGCAGCCGCTCAGATATTGGAAGACTGCTATCCTATCTCCCCTAGTCCTTCTCTTCACTAGACTAGCCATGCCCAGTTCCTGCAACCGTTCATCGTATGTTTTAGCCTCCAGTCCCCTAATCATCCTGGTTGCTCTTCTCTACACTTTTTCTAGAGTCTCAACTCTCCAGATCCAAATTGACCCAAGGGTTCATCAGAGCTGAAAGTTTCCTTCATTGCACTAGAGATGTGTGTCCATTTGCACACATCTCTAGTGCATTTTTTTGAATTTTTTTTTTTTGCATTCTTTTTTTCAACCTTCCAACTTGTCCAGCTGAAAAAAACAAAAACAAGGACTTTCTCCCTCATTTGCCAGGAGTGCAGAGATAACTGCCCCTCAACCCTTTCTGGGGGAAAAAATGGGACTAATGAAAATTAGCATTCCGAGAGGATTTCCAGCAGCTGCCGTCATAAAAAGAAACTGATTAGTGGTTTGGACAGAGCTAACTCTGTAAATTATCAAACAAATTTCTTCCGAAGCATCCATTTGTGTGTATGAAAATTACAATTTGAACATCACACTTAGAACGCATTAATCAACTTCATTCTTTGTTTTTATGGGTAATGAGGCTTTACAGAAAGGTAACCAGCTTTCTAAATAAAGTTGCTTTGGCAAAATGAATTAAAAGCATTCAATCTGTTTTCTTTTTCTTTTCACCCCCTCCCTATCCTCCTCCCCCCCTTTTTTAAAAAAATATATAATTCACTGACAGGTGGCCGAGCAGACTGCAGAGTTAAGCTGCAGCTTCATAAAATGTACTATCAATCAGGATAGGAGTAAATGCAGCCTACAGTTAAGTTTTCTTGCCTTTTTTTTTTTTTACATTATTGATTTTTAACTCATTCACAGGGATCCTGCCTTGTAATTGGGAAAGCGTGTGGGTCTTCAGACTTCCTAATGCTTATATCTTGGCATCTTTTGTCTCTGCTACCCTCCTTTAAAGCCTTTTTGTAGCATTGATTGTGAAAAGGACAGCTTTCGCCTGAATTCAACTGTGAGGTGGCTCAGGTGGATAACAGCTCTGTGTGTGTGCATATGTGTATGTGTGTGGTATGTTTTCCCCTCTCTCTGTCTCTCTCTGTGTTCTCCCTCATGCAGAATTAAGCTCTGGGAAAGAACAGGGCATTTGAATTTTTGTTTTTATTTTTTTGCTTCTGTTAGAATTGCTGGAAGGAAGGAGACACAAGATTTTAAGGCCTTGATCCAAGTAATCGTTTCCCTTCCCTGGCTAGGAGTTTGGCGCACTCTTATTTATTTAAAACAGAATGGGTATTTCTATCCCCTTCAACTACAGTTTGGACTGGACAGAAGAGTTTGGAGAGGAGAGGGGGCAGAGAGGGACGGGGTGGGTGAGTGAGTGGGGTGGGGTGGGGAGGCAGATGGTAAGGTATATTTTAACTCCAGTTTCTATGAGGGGATAAAATGTCTTCCATAGGCAACGTAAGAGGAAAAAGCCCAGCCGTCCAATGCTTACAAGCAATATTGTCACAGTAGGAAAGGGAAAAAGATGGGGAAATTGCCTGAAGTCACCCCGAGCTGAGCCATACTTGGGCGAGATGATGTCTTACCAGGTTTTCATCTGCATTGGCTTTCACAGAAAAGAAAAAAAAATTCTGCAACGGACCATCTCGCAAAATCCATGTGATTCTGCAGGATCTGTTAGGGAAGGGTTGACGGAAAGACCATTCACAGTGATGCAATGCAGATATCCCACCCGTCTGAAATTGGAAGCTGCCCTGTGTCATTGCGTGCACGGGCTGAAGGGGTAGCATGTACATTTCACTGGCTCAGGTAAAACGTGCTACCTGTTTAAGAGCTCCAGCAGTTCCCTGTGTGATATCAAGTGCAAGTTATGGACATCGCCTTTAAAGCTGCTCATGCTTTGACACCCATCTTCTGACACCTTATGCACCAGAGATGAATTCTTTGTGTATCCAATCATACTGGACAATAAAGAATTCCGTTCCATTCCCCTCTCCTCTCCTCTCCTCTCCTCTCTCTCCTCTCCTCTCCTCTCCTCTCCTCTCCTCTTATGCTATACTATGCTACGCTACGCCACGCCACGCCACGCCACGCCACACCACGCCACGCCACGCCATGCCATGCCACGCCACGCCACGCCAATGCCAGGGTTCCAAGTAATACCCCCAACGAAAGAAAACTCCAAGGCTAGAAGTTCCCCAAAGTTCCATTTTATTAGAGATGTCATATCGGCACATCTGGGAAAACCCGAATCTGAAAGTTTCCAGGTTTTCCTCACCCAAGGGAAAGTCCAAGTCCCTGCCCAGCACCCACATGTCCATCACATGGTCCAATCAACTGGAGATGCCTCCCAGTTACACCCCTCCAGTGCAGGGCAAGATGTCCTTGACTCTCAGAGAAAGGAATGTTATTATGATATAATAACAACATTATTATGTGGTCTGAAAACTTTCACCTGGCCACCTTGGACTGATGGGGGTTTAATCTGGATTTTATTGAATTTCTTAATTTTAACCTGGACTTTAATGATTTGTCTGTTCTGTTTTTAATTGCTGTGAGCTGCCTTGAGTCCTGTGGAGGTATGGCAGCATACAAGTCCCAACAAACAAACAAACAAGCAAACAAACAAACAAACAAATCTCCCCTGCTCTAGACCAGTGATGGCTAACCTTTTTGCCATCACATGCCAAAAGTGGGGGGAGCGTGGTGGGGTCACACGCACACGTGACCACATCCATAATTCTATGTACCCCGCCCCGTGCTCCCCCCGCTTTTGGCACATGATGGCACAGTGGCCCGGTAGGCCTGTTTTTTGCTCTCCCCAGGCTCCAGAGCCCTTCTAGGAGCCTGGGGAGGGCAAAAACAGCCTTCCCCACCCCCTCAGAGGCCAGAAACAGTGTGTTTCCTGACTTCTGGTGGGCCCAGAAGGCCCAAAAATCAGCTGGCTGGCCCACGCATGTGTGTTGGAGCAGAGCTCGCATGCCCACCAAAATGGCTTCATGTGCCACCTGTGGCACCCATGCCATAGGTTCATCATTGTAGCTCTAGACAATCCCCCCTCCCAGTTTCCCACAGCACTAAATGTGGCAGGCCTGAAGATCCAATGCAAAGATGGCTTCCAGGCCTGACATCCATTCCATTCCATATTCTATTCCTACCGGCTGTGCTGTTCACTGTGCCTGGTCAGATGAATGGGCTTTGAAAGCCCTCACCACAGGTTGCATGTTCTGCTGAGAACAATGCAGAGAAGTAATCGAGGGTGCCGATGAATTGAGAAAGCAGCCCTTTCAAACAGGCGCTCTCGAAATGAGATCTTGGCCATGAGAAATGTGAGCATCAGAATGAAAGGGGCTGCATATGTCAGATTTGAAGAAGTGAAGGTCACAGGTAGGATATAATGCAAAGCGATAGAAGCTACATTTGTCCAAAGACAGAAAAGGAATGGAGCAATAAAGAGAAAGGGCTTTTATAAGCCAGAATACCAAGAGGAATGAATGCCCAGTAATCATACAGTTTCAGAAGGGATGGCGCATATTTTTAGCTGACAACAATTGGGCTCCAAAGAAACTGCCTTATTTTATTATTAAAGCTGTTCCAATGAATATTTAGCTCCTTTATATATGGGTGTCCAGCTTTATATCTGTGTGCTTACTTTATATATGTGTTATCCAAATAACCACGGATGATTTGTGTTGTTTTTATTTGCTAGATTAATATTCCTGTCTTTCTCCCCGGGATTCAGGATAGTGTATCTGTTACTTAATGCTATCTGAAGGCATCAAGAGACATTGCGTGGCTGACTGTGGTTTGTCTCCATCCTAGTTTTATAACCCCTGTAAAAGACAAATCTTTCCCCCTTTTTGTGTTTACCACTTCCTTTATTCCTCTTTTCCAGGAGTGAAATTCAGCAGGTTCTGGAGAACTGGAAGCAGAAATTTTGAATAGTTCAGAGAACCGGCAGATACCACCTCTGGCTGACCCCAGAGTGGGATGGGAATGGGGATTTTGCAATATCCTTCCCCCAGGAGTGGGGTGGGAATGGGGATTTTGCAGTATCCTTCCCCTGCCATGCCCACCAAGCCATGCCATGCCCACCAAGCCATGCCCACAGAACCGGTAGTAAAAAAAAAATTGAATTCTGCCACTTCTCTTTTCCCTATAGAAAACTTTGCAGATTTGGGAAGGTTGCTGAAAATTGTGGGCTGCAGGGCCAAAAAATTGCATGGAAGAGAATTATATTCCAGGAACAATCGTTTTGAATTTTATCAGGTACCTGCGGAGAATTGGACCTCTGCAGTTCTAGTAGTTTTAAATACAAACAGTACAACTGCCACATAGTTTCCAGATCTTTAAAACTCCTAAAACTGCCTCTCCTGGGTAGAAAGCCATTCAAACAAGTCCCAATCTATTTCTTCATTCTTTGCTTTTGAACAACACGTACTTAAATTGCTCAAACAGGTTTCTTAATCTTCAACCATCTGATTACAAAGAGAATGGTAACCGTTAGATACAAGGAAAGTCTGATTGCCCATTCTCTAATATTCATTTTCCATGGCCAAATCATGACCAACGTTTTCTCCGAAACAAAAGTGCAAATGTCCCTCACCCACAAAAGCCACTCAAGGTTTCAGAGAAGTTGTCTTAAGTTCACATCACATCTTGAGCGCAACTAAACTATCTTAGGTGGACTATATAAACAGGCCTGTGCGATAAAAGCTAAAATTTTTCAGAAAGTCTCTTGAATTATATTTATTCAATTCAGTTCCAGTTCAACTCACATCCCACCTTTATTATTTTTACAAATAACTCAAGGGGGTGAATATAGCCAAATCGTTTTCCTCCTCCTATTTCCTCCACAATAACAAACCTGCCAGGTGAGTTGGACCAGTGGTGGGTTGCTCCTGATTCTGTCCGGTTGTATAGAACTGGTAGTAAAACCAGTGGGAGGGTCCGTCCACCTGTCACGACATCATCATGGGTGATCTGAGCATGTGCAGAAGCTTCAGCTCATGTGGAGAAGCGCACCCGAGCACTCCCGCTGCAAAATGGTAGTAAAGGTAAGTAGAACCCACCCCTGAGTTGGACTGAGGGGGAAGGACTGGCCCAAGGTCACCAAGTTGGCTTTCATGGCTAAGTAGGACTAGAACTCACCATCACCTGGTTTTTAGCCTGTTTAAGTTTAAGGCAAATGCCTTAAACATATACCTAGTATGTGGAATTGGACAAATGGACAACTGGATTGATTCTCTTCTCTCTTCTCTTTCTGTAGCTAAAAACTGATATTGCAACACCAACAAGATACATATATGGCTCACTCACTTAGTTGATTAAAGAATTGATTAAGCTTCCTACCTATGAGAAGATTGCCTGTAAGGACATACATTAGAGACATACATATGTGAGCCAGAGTGGTGCAGTGGTTAGAGTGTAGTAATGCAGGCTACGTCTTCTGACAGCCAGCTGCCTGCAATTTGACAGTTTGAATCTCACCAGGCTCAAGGTTGACTCAGCCTTCCATCCTTCTGAGGTCAGTAAAATGAGGACCCAGATTGTTGGGGGCAAGAGGCTTACTCTGTAAACTGCTTAGAGAGGGCTGTATGTAAAGCTCTGTGAAGTGGTATATAAGCCTAAGTGCTATTGCTATTTTGTGCGGAGAAGCAAAATGAAATGTGGAACACATCTATAGAAAGTACAGTAGGTTAAAAAGAAAAAAAAAGGAGTGATTGTCATATAAATGAATTAGAAAGTTAACATACAAATGTTCTGACTTAGGCTCCCTTAACAAGCAGGAAACAGGAATTGGCAAAACAGCAAAACCTCTTTTATTTGCACGACTGTGAATTACGTTCATTCACAGTCAGAAATATTTCTCAACACACCTTATCTTGTTTGGCAAGCTGCCACGTAACTTGTTCCCAACCGTAGTACGAGGCAAAACCTGACACAGAGTCTCTCAGAGTCTCGGAATGAATGAATTGTTTCCTGCAAAAGTTCTCTCCATGTTCGCTCCTCTTTTGTTTCCTATGGGTGAGGCCAATCACCTCCAAGGTGTGGCTTTACTACCAAGTTGACCCTGCTTTTTGAGTTGTTCTTGTCTTGTGGCAGCTCTGTGCATGTGCACACTGGGAACAGGCTCCAGCTGTTCTTCTGCCTCGTTGTTAAATTCCCTCTCTGCCTCTGATGCAGAGCCCTCGTCTGAGATTTCTGCAGCCCCCGGGACTGGCCTAACTTCCTCCCCAACCTCCTCACTGTCCGACTCTGTTGCCAGCTCTGCTGACTGCCGGCGGGCCACAACAACAAGTACTTGAATAATATTTACATTAGTTAAGTATATACTATACAGAACTCCCACCGGCCAATAAGCTCACACAGAGAGGGCCTCCTCAGGGTGACTTCAGCCAAACAATGTCAGCTGATGGCCTCCAGGAGGAGAGCCTTCTCTGTGGGGGTACCCACACTGTGGAATGAGCTGCCTCCTAGTATACATTTGATCCCAGACCTTCACACCTTCCGTAAGGCCCTGAAGACTTACCTATTCCAACAAGCCGGCCTAGCCCAAAGGGTTTTTTAATAGGGTTTTTAAATTATATGGATTCGGGGTTTTAAATTGGAATTTTATGCATTTGGGGGTTTTAAATTGAGAAGCCAAGGATTTAAATTTATTCATTTTAATTCCTTATAACTTTTGTATTTTATGTATTTTAATTTTCTGGCTGTTCACCGCCCTGAGTCCCTTTTTGGGAGAAAGGGCGGTATATAAATCCGAAATAAACTGTAACTGTTGATTGGAGTCAAGCATTTTTTTTTATGTGCAGGTTTTGTAGGTGTGTTGCATTCTAAGTAGTTTTCTTTTTGTTTCCTTTTTATGTTATTTTTTAAAAAAAAACAATAAAAATAAATAATAATAATAAAAAAAACTAAAGGAACTTCAGAGAATTCTGCATTTCACCACATGTTCCTTTAGAGGCAGCTTGGAAACTGGAACATACTTTTTGCTGAAATATCTGCTACATGTTTCTCCCACCAGACCAGAAGTATCTCATTCCCATGGCAGTTTTGAATTGCACTGGGTTCTTCTTAAGTCATCATCTACTAGGATACACTTTTCTTCTTTTTCATCATGAATGATGATGGGAATGGAGATTTTGCAGTATCCTTCCCCCAGGAGTGGGTTGGGAATGGAGATTTTGCAGTATCCTTCCCCTGCCATGCCCACCAAGCCACACCCACCAAGCCACATCATCACCAACCAAGCCACGCCCACAGAACCAGTAGTAAAAAAAGTGGAATTCCACCACTGCTTTATCCCGAATCAAGGACATATGGTTCATAAAAAAAGGAGAAAAAATGTTATGAGATTTTAGTGGAGTGAGGAAGCTAAAATGCTGCAGGCCATGAGAGGCAGGACTTTATTTAGCTTCTTGGAGTCCAGGAATTCAAGCCTCTTTCAATGAATTTTTTTTTTTTTTGCCATGGCCCTTTTCTTTGTCAAACCAGTCAGTCAGTCAATCAGTCAGTCAATCAATCAATCAATCAATCAATCAATCATTATGTGTGTGCGTGTGCGTGTTCAACACTAATTGGAATCTGCAAATTTTTCTCATTGTATAGTCCACAAATGATACGGAATTTTGTTTATCCCTCCCCTTCCTACCTTCCTGGTTTGATATGATTGATCAAACAAGCAACACAGAGTTGATTCTACTTGAATGGAGAACCCTTAGACCAGTGATGGCTAACCTTTTTGCCATCCTGTGCCAAAAGCAGGGGGAGCACAGGGGCTCGTGCATATGTGTGCACACACCTATAATTCAATGTGCCCTGCCCTGCCCTGCCCCCACATGCATGCGCACACGACCCCCCACGATCCCCCCTCTTTTGGCACGTGATGGCACAGTGGGCCAGGTAGGCCAATTGTTTGCCCTCCCCAGGCTCCAGGGTCTTTCTAGGAGTCTGGTGAGAGTGAAAATGGCCTTCCCCACCCCTCGGGGGCCCTCTGGAGGCTGGAAACAGCCCATTTCCCGATTTCCGGTGGGCCCGGAAGGCCCGAAAATCAGCTGCCCAGTTTGTGTATGTGCGCTGGAGCTGAGCCAGGGCAATGCTTGTGTGCCCATCCATATGGCTCCATGTGCCACCTGTGGCACACATGCCATAGGATCTCCATCATGGCCTTAGGCTATTTCAGGACTGTAAACTAGTCTCAGATGTTGGAAAAAAATTCCTGGAAGAAGCAACAACAATCAGTTTTTCATATTAGCATCAAGACAGCTACTTAGATGTGCGTGCATGTTGCTACCGACAGTTGACTCTAGGGAGGAGTCCCTCTTTATTTGGTATCAGGCAAGTTGCATGAACAGAGACATAGAGTCAAGATCATGTGAAGTATTAGTACCGCTTTATAAAGCCTTAGTAAGGCCACACCTGGAATACTGCATCCAATTTTGGTCACCACATTACCAAAAAGATATTGAGACTTTGGAAAAAGTTGCAGAGAACAGCAACTAAGATGATTAAAGGCCTGGAGACTAAAACATATGAAGAACAGTTGCAGGAATTGGATATGGCTAGTCTAGAGAAAAGAAGGACTCGGGGTGACATAATAGCAGTGTTCCAGTATTTGAGGGCCTGCCAGAAAGAAGAGGGGGGAGGGGTCAGCTTATTTTCCAAAGCACCAGAAGGCAGGACAAGAAACAATGGATGGAAACTAATCAAGGAGAGATTCAACCTGGAATTAAGGAGAAACTTACTGATAGTGAGAACAATTAATTGGTGAATCAGCTTGCCTTCAGAAGTTGTGAGTGCTCCATCACTGGAGGTTTTTAAGAAGAAACTGGACAGCCACTGGTCTGAAATGGCCAAGGTCCCTCCAAACTCTATTCTGTATTCCTTAGGTTCTCCTTTGTTCTACTCATTTCCTCTCCTCTGTCTTCTCTTCCGTTCATTTCCTTCCCTTCAATTTTTTGGAAGGCCATTTCATTTGGGAAGATGTACAACATTTCACAAGCTATTTCTTTCCAGCATGTATATTCTTGAACCTTTCAGCCTCATCCTCCAACGTCCTTATCTGAAAGAGCATCAGAACACAAATATTAAACTGCTGATAAAAGAAAGGAAATAGCAGAAATAAGAATCATGATTACAACAAATTAAAATAGCAACAAAACAGCAGGAACTCAATAGCAGTCTCTAGGATTAAATAAAAATATAGCCGCATTGCTTGTAGAAAAAAAATACAGAAACTTGAAAGGAAGGCTTTGCTATATTAAATTCCAGATGACACCACTGTGCAGTTATTGTTTCCTCTTAAAGGAGCCACCTGCATTGGATATTTCCTTGAAAACAGAAACTTTGAAGTATCAACATTTGGGATTCCTGTAGGGAATTGTGGAAAGGGGGAAGGATCTAGTGAACCAACCGGTTACCAATGTGGTCACTAGCAGAGAAGCAATAGTGGAGCACCATGAAATGGGAGGATGAAAAATCAAAATGGCAGCTTCAAGACATGGGGGGAAAAACCAGGAATGGCTTTTGATTGCATTGTTGTGGACACCATTTTAAATATTTTGACACAAACACACACACACCTGCAACAGGGCAAAAGCAATTCATTCATATCATCCAGAACTTCTAAGAAGCATCTGACTGGTCACTACTATCTAGATACAAGAAGAATAACAGAGTTGGAAGGGACCTTGGATGTCCCAGACAAATAGTTGTCCAATGTCTTCTCAAAAATGTTGGCGCACCCAAAACCTCTGGAGGCAAGTTGTTCCACTGATTGATTGTTCTAATTTTCATTATAATAATCAATCATCACGGACTATCCCCCCCTGATCTGATCAAGTAAACACTGCAAAACAAAAACAAAAACAAAAGCCTATCATTGGTTTATTTTTTATTTTTATTTTTATTAATCATATTTCTATGCCGCCCACTCTCTGAGGACTCTGGGCTGCTTACACCAAAGACAGTATACTGAATAGTATATCGCCCCCAACAATCTGGGTCCTCATTTTACCCACCTCGGAAGGATGGAAGGCTGAGTCAACCTTGAGCCGGTGAGATTTGATCTGCTGATCTGCTGAACCAGCAGTCAGCTGAAGTAGCTGCAGTACAGCACTCTAACCACTGCACCACCTCGGTTTAGTTTTGTTGAGGCTGCCCAGTGGTGAAATCCAAATTTTTTTACTACCGATTCTGTGGGAGTGGCTTGGTAGGAGTGGCTTGGTGGGAGTAGCAGGGAAAAGATACTGCAAAATCCCCATTCCCTCCCCACTCTTGGGGGAAGGATATTGCAAAATCCCCATTCCCACCCCACTCTGGGGCCAGCCAGAGGTGGTATTTGCCAGATCTCTGAACTATTCAAAATTTCTGCCACCGGTTCTCCAAACTACTCAAAATTTCTGCTACCGGTTCTCCAGAACCTGCTGGATTTCACCTCTGATGCTGCGATTCTTTGAGCAAATCCCTTTGGAAGCTTGATGAGTTGACTAATAGTCCTCCTATCTTAAAGAGATTAACAATTGAGATTGATAACTACTTGGTTACAATGTGCAAATGAGTTCATAATACATTCCAAATGTATTTTGTAACTGTCTTTTAAGCCTTCCGTTTTCTTAGCCGGCAAGACATAAAATTGTTTTGGAGAGGGCTCCAGGATGATTCGTATGCAATATTTCACATTGAATATATGGAATTAAGAAATCAACTCTTTTCAACCTTGATTCTTGTGATTCAAAATGCAAAAAAAAAAAAAACGGTTGGGAGCTCTTAGCCTAGCTAAACCTTCTCGCATCCTGAAAATGAAAGAAAATGAATGGGTGAACTTGAGTGAGAGCGATTTAAATGTTCTCTTTCCACTTTCGTTCAGTCCATCATTTGTTCTTCACGTACCTCTTTGGTAGCCTAGCAATCTGAGACACCAAGCACACAATGCTTGAAGAAGAAGGTGAATGCTTAAAGGAGTTTAGTTCATTTAGTGTATCTGTGTGTTTACGTATGCAAAAATAATATTTAGAGAAGAAATCTTTACTGGTGCACACTCCTCTGACAATAAGAATGAGACAAACCAGCTTACGGAAATAAAAATATGGAATAAACGTATAAAAAAGAATAGCTGAAATAGGGTATATCTAGTTTAATGAAAAGAAGGACTAGGGGCGACATAATAGCAATGTTCCAATATCTCAGGGACTGCCACAAAGAAGAGGGAGTCAAGCTATTCTCCAAAGCACCTGAGGGTAGGACAAGAAGCAATGGGTGGAAGCTAATCAAGGAGAGAAGCAACTTAGAACTAAGGAGAAATTTCCTGACAGTGAGAACAATTAATCAGTGGAACAACTTGCCTTCAGAAGCTGTGAATGCTCCAACACTGGAAGTTTTTAAGAAGAGATTGGACAACCATTTGTCTGAAGTGGTGTAGGGTTTCCTGCCTAAGCAGAGGGTTGGACTAGAAGACCTCCAAGGTCCCTTCCAACTCTGTTGTTGTGTTCTGTTCTGAATTATAAATGCACTTGAGTCCACTGGTTTTTTTTTTAATGTATCCAGCCTCCCCACCTAAAACTTCAATCTGGATGAGATAGGGAAAAGTTATTGCAGGAGAAGAATTAAAAGGGTTTAGCATGAAACATAGTGAACGAGAAGGAAAAATCTGAAATCAACTCCTTTCCTTTTTTTCCTCAAACTATTGTATCCTTCAAGGGCTGTGGAAAACTGTATCCCAAAACTTTGAGTTTTGGGGTGGTGATTGATAACTCCATCCACACAGACCTTTTCATGAATTTTATTAATGTAGAAATAGATAGATAGATAGATAGATAGATAGATAGATAGATAGATAGATAGATAGATAGATTTATTTATTTACTTCTCTCTCTCTCTCTCTCTCTCTCTCTCTCTCTCTCTCTCTCTCTCTCTCTCTCTCTCTCTCTCTCTCTCTCTCTCTCTCTCTCTCTCTCTCTCTCTCTCTCATTTGTATACCGCTCTTCTCCCAAAGGACTTAGGGAGGTGAACAGCCAAGATTAAAATACATACAATATGTAATTTAAAACATAATTAAATAAATTTGGCTTCCCCAATTTAAAACCCCTTTCCCATAAAATTAACCCATTAAAATTTTTAAGCCAGCCCGGCTTGCTGGAATAGAAAAGTCTTCAGGGCCTTACGGAAAGTACGGAGATCTGGGATCAGTTGTATCCTGGGGGTAGTTCATTTCCCGAGAGCGGGCGCCCCCACAGAGAAGGGGGGTGCCCACTTCTCAATGTTGACGGGGGACCTGGGGGTCACCAGTCAACATTGTTTGGCCGACAGCACCCTGAGGAGACCCTCTCTGTGGGAGCGTATTGGCCGGTGGGAGGTTATTGGTGGCAGAAGGTGGTCTCGTAAATATCCAGGCCCTAAGCCTAAACTATAGAGAGAGATGATAGATAGAAAGAGATAGATAGATAGATAGATAGATAGATAGATAGATAGATAGATAGATATAGATTAGATAGATAGATAGATAGATAGAAAGATAGATAGATAGATAGATAGATAGATGAGAGAGAGAGAGAGAGAGAAAGAGAGAATACATAGATGATATAGATGATATAGACATAGAGATAGAGATATAGAGATAGAGATAGATAGAGAGATAGAGAGATAGACAGACAGACAAACAGAATGACAGAGACACAGATACAGATATATATCACAAGTATTTCATTAGGTGGCAAGCTTCTTAATCTGTGATATGACAATGAATTTTTTAAAAAATCTTTTCTTTTTTTTAATTTTCTTCTTTTGATCTCTCCAATTATGACATTGTCCTCTTCCTCTGCACTGGTCCCACACATCTTTGGATGTATTTAAGGATAATTAAAACTTGCTATTAAATTAGCTATTTAATAACTCGGATTAGTTAGTGGAAGAAGTTGGGAGTAGATGTTGAGAATTATTTCCTTTCCATTCAATCAATCACAAAAGGTTAAGAAGGAGTATTATTAAGGTCGCTCCAATGTAAGATTCTCTATAAATTATTTTTTCTTTTGCAAGTATCTGAATGGTCTTTTTTTTTTTCATTGCTGCAGAAGGGAGTGATCTTAGAAATGGAGAGAGGGAAGGAGGGAGGGAGGAAGGCGGAGAGAAAGAGAACAAGGCTGCTTGTTCTCTTCCCATATTTTTTTTCTTTTATCTCTTTATGAATAAAAACCTAACCCACTTATAGAACTAAAAGGAAAACTCATCCAGATAGACCAATTTCCTTCCTCTTGCAGTCCATTCAATCAGCTCCTTAATTCTTTGGAACTCAAGGACCATTTTTTCACTTACAAAGAGAACTTGAAACCTCATCATTTATTTTATTTTATTTTTTTAAAGAAAAAAGGTGGAGGGAGAGAGTAAAAAGATACAATAGATTAAAAGTCCGACTCAGAAGGCCAAAAATAGAAGGTGCCTTTAGTGCTTTGTGGGCTAAGATGTACAGCAGTGGCGAAAATTGTGGGAAAATTTTGGGAGAAGTGTATTTTTGAGGTTTGATGGCTAATAACACTTTTTTTTTTTTTTTTGGAGTTTCAAGATAATCCTATTCCACTGCTGGAATGGCCTGGGAATAGCTCAGACTTTAATCCAATTGAAAATCTAGGGAGCCGACTAAAGAAACTTGTTAGTCAGAAGCAACCCAGCAATAAAACCCAGTTAACAGAAGCAATCCTTCAATCTTGGTTTCCCATTAGAACAGCTGCAGAACTAAAAGACTTGGTTCACTCCATGGGAAGACCTTGTGAGGCCATAATTCATGCTAAAGGTTACTCAACTAAGTATTAACTGACATGATGATCATTTTTGTACATCTCATTTTTTCTACGTGTTTCACTTTTCTTCCTCTTTACACTGTAACTGCTATTCTCATAGCAAATCCTTCATGAAAGTGATTGCATTACATTCTTGATTAAATGATCTTTCCATTGATATATATAATTTTATGATGCTACTCCAAGAAAAAGTGGTGTTATTAGCTAGTTTTAGAAAATATACTTTTCCCAAAAGCTTTCCACAATTTTGGCCACTATTGTATCTCTTTCCATTCTATGTCGGGATGGTTATCTCTAAACCCAGAGTACCAAACCGTCGGGATGAAGGGAAGGGAAGAAAACAAAGAAACGACACAAGCTGCTTAGCAATTTAGTTTTATCTCAGAAGAAAAGAGCTTTCGAGCATTGCCCCCACCTTTTGTTGACCATCTGTCTTCATGAGATCCCCAACGGAGAAGACACTCGCTTGGGCAAAGACGAACAGAAGGGCACAGGCATCTCAACAAGGGAAGGAGGGACGCCCAAAGCCACACTAATCACCATCAGTTAAAATTCATCTGTCCAAAAGGAGTTGCCTTTTGAGCATGGACAGATGCTTCAATTATGCGCGTAGCACCACCAGTTAGGCAGCAAAGGGAGAGTGGATGAGACAGAATCTTATTATTTTTCTTTTTACATCGTCTTTAGCTTTTAAGAAACTTCCGTCTCCATCAACTTTCATTGGCTTTGACAAGTGGGGCTGAGCCGAACATATTTTACAATGTGTCATCCGAGATGGTTACATCCAAAAGCTATTCAGTGTTAATATTCATTAATTAAGATTACTCTACAGAAAAAAAAAAGTTGATCGAGGAAGATCAGACTTATTTGCATGGTCTCTTGGTGCAGTGCATTATCTTCAGTCTTTGGAGTATGTTTCATGGTAGAACAGTCCCCACATTTCATCTCTTTATTATGTGGCCTGTTTGAACCACGATTCATTTTTGAGAAACAAATTTCAGCAAACACTTGAAAAGAAAATTTACAGGAGATTCTTAGCTGTCTGGAATTTCACTGCTATTTCCTCCTTAAATTTTAAATAGACATCTGATTTCATTTGGCTTCTGAATTATGAAAATTTGGGAAGTTTGTTGTTGTTGTTGTTAGTTGTGAAGTAGTGTCTGACCCATCGTGATGCCATCGTTCCTCCAGGCCTTCCTGTCCTCTACCATCCTCTGGAGACCATTTAAGCCAGTGGTGGATTTCAAAACCCATCACAACCGGTTTCCTTGTGGGTGCACTCACGTGCAATGGTTCTGCACATGCGCAGAAGCATCCGGGTGGGTGGGTGGAGCTTCCTGCCACCACCGCTACTAGTTCGCCTGACCCAGGATGAACCAGTAGCAACCCACTTAAACCCATTTAAGCTCATGCCAACTGCTTCAGTGACTCCATCCAGCCATCTCATTCTCTACTGGCCCCTTCTTCTTTTGCCCTCAATTGTTCCCAGCATTAGGCTCTTCTCCAGTGAATCCTTCCTTCTCATTAAGTGGCCAAAGTATTTGAGTTTCCTCTTCAGGATCTGGCCTTCTAAAGAGTAGTCAGGGCTGATCTCCTCTAGGACTGATTGGTTTGATCATCTTGCAGTCCAAGGGACTTGCAGAAATCTTCTCCAACACCATAGTTCAAAGGCCACAATTCTTTGGTGCTCAGCTTTCCTTATGGTCCAACTTCCAACAGCCATACATTGCTACTGGGGACACCATAGCCTTGACTATACACACTTTTGCTGGCAGGGTGATGTCTCTGCTTTTTAGTATGCTGTCTAACTTTGCCATAACTTTCCTCTCCAGGAGCTTTCTTTTAATTTCTTGACTGTAGCCCCCCATCTGCACTGATCTTGGGATCTTGGGAAGTTAAGATAGAAAATGAGAAGCTTTTTGTTCCTTTTTTCTTTTGAATACTACTATTCATTGCCATGACTAATTAAATCTCATGAAGCCATGAGTTTTTGACCAGTGGTTTACGCTGAGTTTCCACTGAGCTATTTGTTTTGCAACCTCACTCTTTTAAAGAACATTATTAACGTAATTCAATATTTTTAGGCTCTGACAGAATAATCAGAGAAGCCATCGAGATAGAAAAACGCCCACCACATGAAAAAATGAGACGATACCTCCCGCCTACCAGCCATTTGGAAACCCGCCCTTATTGACAAATGAGTCAGTAACACGATGAATGACACCAGACCCGCACTCACAAGAGCCACACAGGATGTCACCACCACACGTCCACGCAGAAAGCAGACTCAAACCCACACTGATAATGAGGCATGACCAAGGACCAGAAGCCAGACCGCAGCTGCATCATTAGCCACTTTTAACCCCTCCAATCCATACATGAATCAAAGCAACACCCTCCATGAAAAGCTCTCACGACCACAAACACAAAGCCAAACAACAACACAGCTCACCAGCTCAAATTCCCCTGCAACTCAGACTAAGCCGAGCACAACCAAGCCCCCACCCAAACAGAACACACCTCCATCCAATCAGAACACAGCCAAGCTCCCACCCAATCAGTTCACACCCCCACTAGCAGTTAAAAGGAAGGGTCAGCTGCAATCTCACATTGCTCCTGGAAGCACGAAGCCGAGAACACCAGCCTGAAGATGACGAATGAGACTTCGTCAAAACGTCACCAAGATACTTCCAATTCTACGCTGGAGAAGACCTGAATAACCAAAGACCAAAGATAGATAGATAGATAGATAGATAGATAGATAGATAGATAGATAGATAGATAGATAGATAGAGATAATGAATAGAATAGAATAGAATAGAATAGAATAGAATAGAATAGAATAGAATAGAATAGAATAGAATAGAATAGAAATATCATGATAGATAGATATACAGATAAATAGATGACAGATAGATGATAGATATAGATGATAGACTGATAGATATAGGAGATAGATAGATAGATAGATAGATAGATAGATAGATAGATAGATAGATAGATAGATAGATAGATAGATAGATAGATAGATGATAGGCAGGCAAGCAGGCAGGCAGGCAGGCAGGCAGGCAGGTATTCTCATATGTGTATATGAACTTGTGAAAATTATGGACGTCAGGCAATATTCTTAATTCTTTCTCATGTAGGTGTGAGTGTGTATTCCTGAGAAAAATCTGGAAGAAAAGGAGAATCTAAGATAGAAATGCATTAACAGCTCCAGACACACGCTTCTTAGTCTTACCCTTCTGTTTCCTAAGCATGCCATCCAGAGGCGAAAGAACAATCCAGTCCAGCCCAGTAATGCTACTGGAGTCCATAAATCCAGTAAGAAAGAAAAAGGGTGAGGCTCACCTCCTGTCTTCCACCATAGAGACAGCATGAACCAGGAGTAATAGATGGATCGCTTCTAGCTATCCTTCTTTGAAGAATATCTCAACACAATAACAAGACAGGCTGTCTCCCCGACTCTTAAAAGATTCAATCCAATCACTCTCTAGAGCACGGTGATAATGAAAATAACTCCCTGAAACAAGTCTCCTGCACCTCCCACAACGCCATTATTCAACATTTCCATGATGACTGCTTATTGTCAGCAGAAACTCTGATCTTTATATTTCAAGCTAAGTGGCACTGCAGCCAAGGTGGATCCCTTCCAACAAAGCCTTTGATTACACTTCCCTCACGATACTCGGGAGGCTCAGACGCAGAACACATAACGATTGGCTGTGTTGAAATAGAGTCCAAGGCCAACGGTTTTGTGGCGTTCTGGGCAAGGCATGAAAAATTCCCGTCCGTATAGATGTTCTTCTAGAGCCATGATGGAGAACCTATAGCACATGTGCCACAGGTGGCACGTGGAGCCATATCGGCAGCCACACAAGTGTTGCTCTAGCTTAGCTCCAGCATGCACGCATACACCCGCCAGCTGATTTTCAGGCCTTCCGGGCCCACTGGAAATCAGGAAATGGGTTATTTCTGGCCTCCAGAGGGCCTCCAGGGGGGTGGGGAAGGCTGTTTTTGCCCTCCCCAGGCTCCAAGAAAGCCTCTGGAGCCTGGGGAGGGTGAAAAACAGGCCTACCGGGCCCACTGGTAACCTTTTTGTCGTTGTGAGCCAAAAGCGGGGGGAGCGCACATGCACAGGGGCAGGGAGGCATTAAATGGTGTGGGCACGCAGGTGTGCGACCACCCCACACTCTCCCCGCTTTTGATACGGGACGGCAAAAAGATTAGCCATCACTGTTCTAGAGCATAACAATAAAGTATTGTTAGATGCCAGCTGTTTTGCATGTTACATTTGCAGTACAGCAGGGGCATCAAACTCGATTTCATTGAGGGCCACATCAGGGTTGTGTTTGACCTTGGGGGGCCAGGCTGGTCATGGCTAGCTCAACGTTACTCATTGAGGCTTCATTTTTGGATGTGATGGTCTCCTGCAATCTTTGCCAGTGAAAACAGAGTTTAGGGAGGGGGATTCATGGCCCACCTGGGCTCCATTTTCAGCAGTGATGGCCTCCTGCAGCCCTCGACCAGTGAAAGCAGAGCTCGGGGAGTCCACGAGCAGCCTGTCCAGGCTCTGTTTTTGCTGGTAGAGGGCTGCGAGAGGCTGTTGTGGGTGAAAACGGAGCCCAGGCAGGCCACAGGCAGCCTCCCGAGCTCCGTTTTCACTGACAGAGGCACCATGGGCTGCATCCAGGGCTGGATCCAGCCCGCGGAGTTTGAGTTTGACACCCCTGCAGTACAGTCATCTATTACAATTATAGAAAACTCATGTTGTGCAAGGTTATTTTTTTTCCCCTACAGAGCAAAACATGCATGCTGAAATATTGGTGAAAGCCAAATTATGCACTGATACTGATATCAGATATTTACTGATGATGTTACCTAGTTTGGTAATGAAACATCTGTAAGAAAACAAGCCAAGCTGAGAGAGCACTAGGGACCACATAGGCGGCAGTCTCCTCCTCCTCCTCCTCCTCCTCCTCCTCCTCCTCCTCCTCCTTTTCTTCAACAAACCCCACTCCCTTCTAGCATTGATGATGTTACTTAGCCTGGAAATGAAACATCTGCAAGAAAACAACCAACCTCAGAGAGCACCAAAGATCTCTAATTTCAACCGTGACCTACAAACATTATCCTCTAACAAAAGCCACACAGCCAATTTGGTTAAATGAGGATTTGCCAAAGTTCCAAAGCCTAGATCCTTACCAGTGGTGAAATCCAATTTTTTTTTTTACTACCGGTTTTGTGGGCATAGCTTGGTGGGCATGGTGTGGTGTGACTTGGTGGGCGTGGCTTGGTGGGCATGGCAGGGGATGGATACTACCAAATCCCCATTCCCTCCCCACTCCTGGGGGAAGGATATTGTAAAATTCCCATCCCCAGCCCACTCTGGGGCCAGCCAGAGGTGGTATTTACTGGTTCTCCGAATTGCTCAAAATTTCCGCTACCCGTTCACCAGAACCTGTTAGAACCTGCTGGATTTCACCCCTGATCCTTACTTATTTGCTTCACTAGATGCTTCCAGAATGCAGAAATTGTTGAGATGAACTCTACACCAAACAAAGATGATATTCTTCTGTTTCATCTCAGGAGGGCTCTGTGATTTGAGGAACCAGGAAAAATCCCTCTGTAATTGACTTCACCCTTCTGTCTCAGGTTAAGCAACACTTTGCTTTGTGAGGCAGAAGTGTTTATGACCTTGCTTCCCAATTTAATGGAGTTTCTCACTTTTTCTCAATATTCTTGATAAAAACACTGTGGGGTGTTTCGATTTGCCTAGACTGGATGATTAGAAAGGGCTTCATAGGTCACTGAAAGCCCTGAGAATGAAGTGACAATTGTGCAATCACGGAAGTAATGGCCCTATGTACTTATGCCGACCAAGTCTTGACATACCAAGTATGTCATTGGGTTTATATTAACTTAAGAGATGTGAAGGATAGCTTTGCTTTGTTGTTTCCGTGCATCCGACTCTAAGATGTCTTGTATCACTTTCCCAGAATCCTTAGTCTTTCAAAAATGATTGCATTAAGGAACCTTTCCTTTCCTTTCCTTTCCTTTCCTTTCCTTTCCTTTCCTTTCCTTTCCTTTCCTTTCCTTTCCTTTCCTTTCCTTTCCTTTCCTTTCCTTTCCTTTCCTTTCCTTTCCTCTCCTCTCCTCTCCTCTCCTCTCCTCTCCTCTCCTCTCCTCCCCTGTCCTGCCCCCTCTCTCCTCTCTTTTCCTCCCTTCCCTTCCCCTCCCCTTCTTTCTGCTCCCTCTCCTCCTACTTCTTCTCCCTCCTCCCTCCCTCCCTCCCTTTTTTTTGTTTCCCTCCCCTTTCCTCTTCTCTTTCCCTCTTCCTCTTATCAGCAAACATTTATTTCATATATACCTTATGCCGCCAGGCTTGAAATTTTGGGCTTAAACAACTTAGAAATATGCCACCTTTGGTCTGACCTAAATGTACTACACAAAATTATCTGCTACAATGTCCTTCCTGTCAATGACTACTTTAGCTTCAACTGCAACAATACACAAGCACACAATAGATACAAAGTTAAGGTAACTCTAAACTCCATTTGCAGAAAATATGACTTCAGCAACAGAGTGGTCAATGCCTGGAATGCTCTACTTGACTCTGTGGTTACTTCCCCAAACCCACATAACTTTAACCTTAGACTGTCTACTGTTGACCTCACCCCATTCCTAAGAGGTCTGTAAGGGGCGTGCATAAGAGCACCAGCGTGCCTACCATCCCTGTCCTCCTGTCCCCATTTATTCAAACCATTTCCTGTATTCATAATTGTGTTTATTCTTATATCTGTTATCTAATACATGCTTGACAAACAACTAACTACATAACTAAATAACTAAATAACTAAATAACTAAATAACTAAATAACTAAATAACTAAATAACTAAATAACTAAATAACTAAATAACTAAATAACTATTTCTTCTTCAGCTTCTCCCATGTATCTGTCATACATTGGCTTGAGAACTTCCACAGTTGAAGATAAACTTGAACATCAGACTATTTTTCTAGTATTTCCTTTTTTCCCCATATATATACTGGGTAAATGGTGCCACTTTCCAATGGTTTTAATTCCCCATCATATTTTTATGAGAAGCAGTTCACCCTATAGGAACAAACTGAAATCTGAATACATTCACTTCTATCCAGAGCAACACCGTGGGTTCAACTCAGTTCTCTCCCCACCTCCCCAATTAGGAAAAAAAAAGTGATGATATATGTCCATCCATCACTTATGCTGCCTTAGGCAATCTTAATTCCAACTTAAACATATAATCAGCTCTCCACTGCATTTTACCAGCTTTCAAAGAAAACTGCCTTGGGCATAACACCAATCATCTGAATGACAGAAATCTTCAATTTCCAAGAACACTGAGGTGGGACAGATCTTGACCAACCCTCAGTGTCCTGTATCTGAAATATCTAACAAAATGAAATTCAATAGTGAAAAAAACCCCAAGGTTCTACATTTAGGCAAGAAAAACCAAATGCACAGGTATAGTATAGATGGTACCTGGCTCAATAGTAGCGACTGTGAGAGGGATCTTGGAGTCCTAGTGGACAATCATTTAAATATGAGCCAGCTGTGTGCAGCAGCTGCCAAAAAAGCCAATGAAGTCCTAGGCTGCATTAACAGAAGGATAGAATCAAGATCACCTGTAGTGTAAGTATAACTTTATAATGACTTGGTAAGACCACAAAACTGCATCCAGTTTTGGTCACCACAATGTAAAAATGATATTGAGACTCTATAAAGAGTGCAGAGAAGACCAGCAAAGATAGTTAGGGACTGGAGGCTAAAACATATAAAGAACGGTTGCTGGAACTGGGTATATCTAATTTGATGAAAAGAAGGACTAGGGATGAGATGATAGCAGTGTTCCAATATCTCAGAGGCTGCCACAAAGAAAAGGGAGTCAAGCTATTCTCCAAAGCACCTGAGGGTAGGACAAGAAGCAATGGACAATCAAGGAGAGAAGCAACCTAGAACTAAAGAGAACTGTCTTGAAACTGACAACAATTAACCAATCGAACACCTTGCCTCCAGAAATTATGGGTGCTCCATCACTGGAGGTTTTTAAGAAGAGATTTGTCTGAAATGGTACAGGGCTTCCTGCCTGACTAGGGGATCTGACTAGATGACCTCCAAAGTCCCTTCCAACTCTGTTATTCTGTTAAGTAGGCTATTATTGCAGCATGTAAGGCTGTTTCTACATTTCAGAGCATCCTGCTTTGACTTTAGGAAGTCATTGGAGTGCCACCTTCTCATGTAGACCAATTCCATTTTGGCATTGAAGGAGCATCAATTTAACCATGAAAAAAGCCTCATCCAGACAAATTGTGGCCACCTTACACAGGATTCTTACGTCATGCAGTATGTCTGTCCTCTGCTACCACATTGCCCTTGGTGCTTTGCTCTGTGATGGAATCTGGCTGCTAACTGAGTAGATCACATCTCTCATAGTTATTTTGGTCCGCCTTCCATCATGTTTAAATCTCAATGTGTTGCTTAAAAAAAGAGAAGTAAAACAAGTACAAACTGAGTAACAATCCTGCCCTACTTACTCATTCATTCCCTTTGTTTGAAGAGGAGCGAAATCTACAAGCAAATGTGAAATTATACCCCCATCCCCACCCCTTATTATAAGACAAAATGTTGCAAACTGCTGATCTTTTGTCAGGGTAATGATTTAAGAGCTGACCAGCTGCTAAAATGTTGGGAATGAGTCAGCAAGGTTTTTGGGCTGATATCACTTTAAGAGCCTGTAATAAGAAGAGGCCCTGTTGGAGTATATCTCTCTTTCCATGTGTGCTTCCATGCTGTAATTGCTGATTGCTGTTTGTTTGAGGTGTGCCTAAAGAACCTGTATGTATATATTCTTTGTAGATAAAACCGCTATTTAAGTAGAAACCTCTGTTTACTCTATTTGTTCCTGGGTTGTCTCACATAGTCACACAGTGCTCACTCTGACATCTTCCCCATTCAGGAAAGCTTGTTCCATTTTTTTTTCTTCCTTGATATCCTTCCAGTGTGTTATTGGTTCAGGATTTTTTTTTAAAATTTAATTTTATTATTTGGCAAAGTTCATTCAGCTTCATTCGCTTATCTAAAGAAAATGTGGCTGGGTCCTTTTCAGACAGACTCTCAGTGAATTTTCTAATTAAATCCCTTCCAACAGATGACAAAAACCATTTGTTCTGTCACGTGGCCTTGGCCAAGATTTGGCTGTTCTTGAACTTGCCTTCAGGCCCTCTTTGTTCACCCTACGTGGAAAGTCCATTCCACCTCATCGAACAGCATCTGCTCTTCAAAGGGATTCTACAGGCTGACATTTCCTCTCAATGTGCTTGCTTATTAAAATACTCTGATGGGAGAGAAATGTATCAGCTGAGCAGAAATTTTATTCAATCAAGAAGAGAGGAGCTGAAGGGCTGTTTCACTCATTCATCTGTGGGATTAGTTTATTGAGGTTGTGTATAAAATTGGAATAAATAATATTTAAGAAAAGCTACAGACATTTCATTTGAAGCTATTAAAGAATCTATCTATCTATCTATCTATCATCTATTTCTATTTCTATATCACTATATCTGTCTCTCTGTCTCTGTCTCTCTGTCTCCCTCCCTCTCCTTGTCTCTCTCTGTCTCTCTGTCTCTCTCTGTCTCTCTCTCTCTTTGTCTCTCTCTCTCTGCCTCTGTCTCTCTGTCTCTGTCTCTCTGTCTCTCTCTCTCTGTGTGTGTCTTTGTCTCTCTCTCTCTCTGTGTCTTTCTCTCCCTCTCTCTCTCTCTCTGTGTGTGTGTCTCTCTCTTTCTGTTTCTCTCTCTCCATCTCTCTCTCTCTCTCTCTCTCTCTCTGTCTCTTTCTGTTTCTCTCTCTCCATCTCTCTCTCTGTGTCTCTCTGTGTCTCTCTGTCTCTCTCTGTCTGCCTCTTTCCCTCTGTCTTTCTCTCTCTCCATCTCTCTTTCTCTCTCTCTGTCTCTGCCAGTCTCTCTCTCTCTCTTCTCTGTCTTTCTGTTTCTCTCTCTCCATCTCTCTCTCTCTCTCTCTCTCTCTCTCTCTCTCTATCTGCCTCTTTGCCTCTGTCTCTCTCTCTCCCCATCTCTCTTTTTATCTCTGTCTCTCTGTCTCTCTGTCTCTCTCTGAAAAGAAAGCAGTCCTATATAAAAAGAAAACTAAAATAATAATAAAAAATCCTATAAAATGCAATTATAAATGTAGTCTTCATTTTACAATCTACAGTTGAGCCCCAGATTTCTTTGGCTAAGTGAGACGGTTGTTCAGTGAGTTTTGCCGCAATTTATGACCTTTCTTGTTGTTACGCGAATCATTGCATTTGTCAAGTTAGTAACATGGTTGTTAAGTGAATTTGGCTTCCCCATTGACTTTGCTTGTCAGAAGGTCACAAAAAGAGACCACATGACTCTGGGACACTGCAACCATCATAAATATGAGTCAGTTGCCAAGCATCCGATTTCTAAACAAATGTCCGTGGGGATGCGGCAATGGTTGTTAGTGTGAAAAATGGTCATAAGTCACTGTTTCCAGTGCCATTGTATCTTCGAATGGTCACCAAAGAACTATATTGTAAATCGAGGATCAGCTGAGAATTTCCTGAGAATAATTTTACCTTGATGCCTGTTGTTGTAATTCTATTTTTAAATAACACTTTAAACCCAGAATATATGGTACCGTACTATCCGAGTTTGCCCCTTGGCCAATTCAGAACCTGTTCAAAGGCTGAGAGTCACAAAATTTTGCTGAGCTTAATAAGCAAGCATCCTTCCAGGAATATAAAATCAACTTTGAAGAAGCGCTCCAGGCATGAGGTATCCAAAGCCCTTCAAAAATAGATTCCAGATTTTGGAAATGTAATTTACGATACATTAGCAGACTTGAAACCTTAATTTCCTGGTTCAGCACAGCAATACCACTTAACCAATAAAAAGCTGCCAGAAGTGGGAAAGAAGAAATCTTTCTTCTCTATGAACATTAGATACTTGAAATGTAAGGAAGGATGCTGCACAGATTATAAATATGGATCACCCGACTAAAATTTTGGACTCTCTGTCGAAGGAAACAGAGAAGCAACAGAAAGCAAGCAGAAAAAGGGAACGTTTAAAATCCCTCTGTGAAATATCCATAATTGTAATTCCTCCAATACCAACTATTTAATACAGTGCAGCTGAAAACTGTTCTGATAAGGATAAGCATATTTATTTTAGATTAAACACAAGGCAGTTCAATAAAGAATGCCAATGCAAAGAGATAAGCTTAAGTAGCAACTGTGAAAACTAACTAGCTAATTGTGTCCTTTATGTGTTTCTGGTTTTGCTTGTTTCTTTGCAAGCCTGAAAAAAAGAGAACAGAACAGAATAGAATAGAATCTTCTTCTTCTTCTTCTTCTTCTTCTTCTTCTTCTTCTTCTTCTTCTTCTTCTTCTTCTTCTTCTTCTTCTTCTTCTTCTTCTTTGTATTATTGTTATTGTTGTTGTTGTTGTTGTTGTTGTTATTATTATTATTATTATTATTATTATTATTATTATTATTATTATTATTATTATTATTAATTGAATTTTTATACCGCCCTTCTCCCGAAGGACTCAGGGCAGTGTACAGCCAAGATAAAAACGACACATAATACAAAATTTAAAACACTTTAAAAATGAATTAAACCATTTGGCCCCCAGATTTAAAACTCACCAAATTTAAAATACCCATTTCGAATCCTTATTAGGCCAGGGCAGCTTGTTGGAAGAGGAGCGTCTTAAGAGCAGGGGGGAAGGTGCGCAGGTCGGGAATCATACGCATCCCCGGGAGCAGTTCATTCCAGAGGGCGGGTGCCCCCCCCAGAGAAGGCTCTCCCCCTGGGGGTCACCAGTCGACACTGTTTGACCAACGGCACCCTGAGGAGTCCCTCTCTGTGGGAGCATGTTGGTCGGTGGGAGGCCATCAGTGGCAGAAGGCAATCCTGTAAGTATCCGGGTCCTAAGCTATGGAGTGCTTTAAAGATGGTAACCAACACCTTGAAGTGCACCCGGAAGACCACCGGGAGCCAGTGCAGCTCGCACAGGAAAGGTGTTACATGGGAGCGCAGTATCGCTCTCATAATCACCTGCGTGGCTGCATTCTGGACCAGCTGGAGCCTCCGAGTGCTCTTCAAGAATAGAATAGAATGAATAATAAAATATAGAATAGAATAGGACAGAATAGAATGAATAATAAAATATAGACTAGACTAGAATAGAATAACAGAGTTGGAAGGGACCTTGGAGGTCATCTAGTCCAACCCCCACTCCCAAGTAGGAGACCCCACACTGTTTCTGACCAATGGCAGTCCAATCTCTTCTTCAAAGCATCCAGTGATGAAGCTCCCACAACTGCCAAAGGCAACTTCTATTCCCCTGGTGGATTTCTCTCACTGTCAGAAAATTAGCCCTTATTTCAAGGTTGAATCTTTCCTTGATCAGTTTCCATTCATTATTCCTTGTCTGGCCTTTGGATACTTTGGAAAATAAGTTGACCTAGAGATGGGTTTCAGCAAGTTCTGACCAGTTCTGGAGAATCGGTAGCAGAAAGTTTGAGTAGTTCGGAGAACCGCTAAATACCAACTCTGACTGACCCCACCCCCATCTATTCTCTGTCTCCCGAGTCCCAGCTGATCGGGAGGAAATAGGGATTTTGCAGTAACCTTCCCCTGCCACGCCCACCAAGCCATGCCACGCCCACCAAGCCACACCCACAGAACTGGTAGTAAAAAAATTGAAACCCACCACTGAGTTGACACCCCTTCTCTCGAGAAAATGATAGGTTTTTAAACTGAAAGCTATAGGATTGGAGTGGGTCACTGCTTTTTGTCACATTATTATCATCCAGTAAGATGATGCTTACATTCCGTCAGGATAGCTTTAATATTACCAAAGAAGAATGCTTGGCTATCCCAGGTCTTTAGAAAGGATTCAATAGGTGGACAAAAATGCCAAATCCAATTTAAACATCTGACTGACTGTGCAACCAACCATGACAATAACATCTGGAGCAACACTTATTTATTATTTATTTATTTGTTTAGATTTATATACCGCCCTTCTCCTTGCGGACTCAGGGCGGTGAACAGCCAGAATAAAAAAAAAGATTTTACAAAAGTTAAAAGAATTTTAAAAGCAGCTGATATAAAATTTGGCCCATAAATTTAAAACAGTTCGATTAATATTTAATATCAAACTCTAAAAAATTTACCATGGGATCAGGCCAGTCCCGCTAACTGGAAAAAGTAAGTTTTTAAGGCCCAATGCCTTATTTATTGCTTCGATTTATATGCCACCCTTTTCTGGAGACTCAGGGAAGCTTACAATGCGTTAAGCAATAGCTTTCATACTTTTGTATATACCTGCTTAGTAGGGCTTTTGCCTCCCCACCCCCAAGCGGTGTTCTTTTTTATACTAAGTCAGCTTATTTCCCCCACAATGGGTCCTCATTTTACCTACCTCAGAAGGATGGAAGGCTGAGTCAACCTTGAGCCTGGTGAGATTCAAACTCACAGTAATTGCAGGCAGCTGGCAGCTAAGTGCTACTGTATTTAACAGCTATTTAACAGCACTTTAGTTCACTGCTCCACCAGGCTCCTTGAACACCATTGGCATTGATATGAGGCGTGGTGGTGCAGTGGTTTGAATACAGTACTGCAAGCTACTTCTGCTGACTGCCAGCTGCCAGCATTTCGACAGTTCGATTCTCACCGGCTCAAGGTTGACTCAGCTTCCCATCTTTCTGAGGTCAGTAAAACGAGGGCCCAGATTCTTAGAGGCAAACTGCTGACTCTGTAAACTGCTTAGAGAGGGCTGTAAAAGCACTGCAAAGCATTATATAAGTCTAAGTGCTATTGCTATTGCCATAATCACCATCAGTCAATTGCAAGAGGCAGCTCTTCTTGGAACGGCTTACATCCTGCCATGACAGCTTTAATATTAGCAAAGAAGAATGCCTGCCTATCCCAGGTCCTTAGGAAGGATTCAATAGGTGGAGAAAAATGCTGAATCCAGTCCAAACATCTGTCTGACTCTGCAACCAACCGTATTAATAAAGGTATGCAGAGTTCACAGCTCGGCAGTTAAGGTCTCTGCCTAAGAATCACAATACACACTAGTGCTAGAAAGGATTGGATAAATTAATTTCTAACACGGCGTTTGGCAGATACTGTATGTGCAGTCATTGAGAAGTTTTGCAGCACTGTGCTTGTACATTATTATATCTGAACCTGCACCGGAGTGATTAGCTCCTCAACCATGTAGTCTGTACGCATTAAGCTGTAAGAGTTGTGAATTGAATGTAATTCACACCATTTCCAGTTACTTATTTCATCAAGGCAACTGGTACATGTCTAGCAGCATTTCCTTACTTTATTGGAAATCTTGACATCTCTTTATAAAACAGACTGTCTTTGCCATAGCTTTATTTCTCTTTCTTTCTCTCCCTCCCCCTTTCTCCCTCTCTCTGCTTTTCACAATAGAAATAATAAAAATGTACTCTCTCTCTCTCTCTCCCTGCCTCTTTCTCCTTCTCTCTCCTTTTTACAATAGAAATAAAGGTGTGCTCTCTCTCTCTCTCTCTTTCATGCTCTCTCTCTCTCTCTCTCTCTCTTTCTCTGCCTGCCTCTTTCTCCTTCTCTCTCCTTTTTACAATAGAAATAAAGGTGCTCTCTCACTCTCTCTCTCTCTCGTGCTCTCTCTCTTGTGCTCTCTTTCTTTCTCTCACTCTTTTTCTCTCTCTCTCTCTCTCTCTCTGCCTCCATCTTTCTCCTACATCCATTTTACAATAGAAATAAAGATGCTCTCTCTCTCTCTCTCTCTCTCTCTCTCTCTCTCTCTCTCTCTCTCTCTCTTTCTCTGCCTGCCTCTTTCTCCTGCTCTCTCCTTTTCACAATAGAAATAATAAATATGTGCGCTCTCTCTTTCTCTTCCTCTTTCTCCCTCTCTCTCATTTTCACAATGGAAATAATAAAGATGTGCTCTCCAGCGGTGGGTTTCCAATATACTTACCACCAGTTCGCTGGGCATGCTCACACTCGCTTTGCGCGTGCACTCCGCCTCCTGTGCATGCACTTTGCTCACTCGTGCACCTTCCGCACATGTGGCCAGACTAAAAAATGTCTCTAAATAGGATGGCATAGAGCCAAGGCAGCTGGGCGGGAGCAGACCCACCCGCAATCTCCACTATTGGTACACCCGAACTGTTACGAACTGGCTGAATACCACCTTTGATCCTTCCTTCCTTCCTTCCTTCCTTCCTTCCTTCCTTCCTTCCTTCCTTCCTTCCTTCCTTCCTTCCTTCCTTCCTTCCTTCCTTCCCTCCTCTCTCTCTCTCTTTCCTTCTTTCTTTCTCTCCCTCTCTCATTTTCACAATGGAAATAATTAAGATGTTCTCTCTCTCTCTCTCTCTCTCTCTCTCTCTCTCTCTCTCTCTCTCTCTCTCTCACACACACACACACACACACACACACACACACACACACACACACACCTAGCCCTTGATTTATAACAGTTCAGGGTAGAAACTGATCAAGGAGCCTGAGTAGCGTAGGGTGGTAATGCCTCCTACAAAGGCAGCATTTAAGATCCAGCTGCCTGCAATTACTTGCTAGTTCAATCCCAGGCAGGCTCAAGGTCAACTCAGCCTTCCATCCTTTATAAGGTGGGTAAAATTGAGGACCCAGTTTGTTGGGGACAATAAGCTGACTTTGTATAAATATAAATATACAAAAGTATGAAGGTTGTTGCTTAACGCATTGTAAGACGCCCTGAGTCTCCGGAGAAGGGCAGCATATAAATCAAATTTAAAAAAAAAAAAAGGAGAGAAGCAACCTGGAATTAAAGAGAAACTTCCTAACAGTGAGAACAATTAACCAGCGGAACATCTTGCCTTCAGAAGTTGTAGGTGTTTTATCACTGGAGGTTTTTAAGAAGAGATTGGACAGCCACCTATCTGGAATGTTATAGGATCTCCTGCTTGAGCAAAAGGTTGGACTAGAAGACCTCCAAGGTCCCTTCCAGCTCTCTTCTGATTGATTGAATCTGTAGCTCAGTTCTGTTGCAGGTCCTTCCAGCAAGACCTTCAGATGTTATTGGCGATCATTTTTCCATGTGGCTCCGCTTAAAGTGATGGTTCTTTAGGGACCGCAGAGTGAAATATGAAGTTATCTGGGATGGTAAATCTCAGATGCCAGACAGATGGTGAAGCATCACTGCACACCAGCAGAAATGCATTTCATTTTTATTTGGGGAACGTGTTTGCTCCATTTGAACTTGCAGAACAAAGAAATATAGTAGCTAGTCCTATATTCCACCGTGGTAGTTTTTTGGGTTTCTTTCTTTTTTTTTTTTTTTACAGATCAATAGGCCTGGTCAATATAACCATAATAGATTTACAGCAAATTCATTAACAATCCGATTTGGCGAAAATGAGCAGAAAACAAAAGAGAGATAAAAGCTATTGGAAAGGAACAAATGCTTCTGCGGTGAAGTCCAAACTTCAAGGAAAAGAGTTTAATAGATTGCTATCTCTGCTTTAGGATTCTTTCCGGCATTACTTCTTGAAACTTCATCAAGAAGTTGCTTCATCACAAAGGGGTTTACCGAAAAGAATTGCTGAAAAGTGTTTGAAAGAAGCCGGTCGCTGAAAAGCTAGAGCCAGAATGCAACGCCGATCGTGGTTTTTTTTTAAATTTATTTTTTTATTATTAGTTTATCCAAGCCCCCGGGGATGCATATGATTCCCGACCTGTGCACCTTCCCCCGTGCCCTTAAGACGCTCCTCTTCCAACAAGCTGGTCTGGCCTAATAAGGATTTGAAATGGGTATTTTAAATTTGGTGAGTTTTAAATCTAGGGGCCAAATGGTTTAATTCATTTTTAAAGTGTTTTAAATTTTGGATTATGTGTCGTTTTTATCTTGGCTGTACACCGCCCTGAGTCCTTCGGGAGAAGGGCAGTATAAAAATTCAGTAAATAATAATAATAATAATAATAATAATAATAATAATAATAATAATAATAATAATAATAAGTAATAAGACTGACAGGCACTTGGTCCACAACACACCTGACATAATGGTAGTTGAAGAGAAAAAAGTATGGTTCATTGACATTGCAATACCTGGTGATGCACGGATTGAAGATAAGCAGCAAGAAAAAATCACAAAGTACCGGGACTTGCAAATTGAAGTTGAGCGACTATGGAAAAAGAAATCATGTGTTGTTCCTATTGTAATTGGAGCCCTTGGAGCAATACCCAAAGGGCTACCCCGCTATTTAGAAATTCTAAATTTACCGGACTTGAACATTTTGACTCTACAAAAAAACCACCTTACTCGGAACAGCTTACATCCTCCGACGATACCTTAACAGTTCCTAGGTCCTTGGTTAGGACTCGAGCTGCTGAGCTATTAACCAGCCTCAAAGGCTGTGAATCTCACTACAGATTAACCAATAATAATAATAAGTATAGGTATAAGTAAGTATAAGTATAAAATACAAAGAAAAAAAGACGTGAAAAACTAAAAAGGGGGGGAGGGAAAAAATGGAGATATAGTGTAAAAGGAAAAAAGAAAAGAGAAAGGAACCAACTTCCAACTCTCTTTAGCACAGTAGAAGATAACAAGTAGTGGGTTTCACTTACCTTTGCTATTGGTTCAGAACTACAAGCGCGCATATGCCCACACTCACTTTGCTTGCATGTGGTACTTCTGTACATGCATAGAATCTTCTGCGCACGCTTAGAGCCTCCCGCCACCACCGCTACCTGTTCGCCTGAATCGGAGCGAACCGGTAGAAACCCACCACTGATAACATTACAACCACAACTTTTTTGCTTTTACTCAACAGTCATGTACGAGCCATTTCTATAACAATAAGCCTACCTAGCTTACAAAAAACAAAATCAAAGTTTCATTGTTTTTTCCGTTGCATGCACAAAATTCGGAAGCAGTTCCAAAAATAGGTTAGATATATTCTCTTCTTTGGCTAAAATAATCAGTTTAACCATCTCTGCTTCTCTTTGCTATGGGGAATAATATACCATTCATTTTTTATTTATTTATTTAACTCTAAAGGGAGAAAACACTTTTTTTTTTTTTTTTTTAGTTTTGGGGTGGGGTTTCTACCAGTGGTGAAATCCAAATTTTTTTTACTACTGGTACTGTGGACATGGCTTGGTGGGCGTGGTGTAGGCATGGCAGGGAAAGGATATTGCAAAATCTCCATTCCCACCCTACTCTGGGGCCAGCCAGAGGTGGTATTCGCCAGTTTTCCAAACTACTCAAAATTTCCACTACCGGTTCTCCAGAACCTGTCAGAACCTATTTCACCCCCGGGTTTCTATAACATTTAACCTAATGATTTTGAGCGTGGGAACTTCAGATCCTGCCTGTTCTTCTTGCTATCTTCTTGCTATCACCATCTTCCAATAAAACGTTCCTTTTGAAATGCTGCCTGTTGTTTCAAGCGTCCTGCTTTCTTGAGGGAATAGGACAGGCAAGTCCTTACAGCAGCCTCCCATTTTCTGCAGCCTAATGTCTTATTGCAAGGCATTAAAGTTTAATACAGTAGCTTTCCTAGTCTTCTTACTTTACTTGATCTTCCACTTGACAAGAGCAGCAGGACAAACAAATTGATTGTCAGAACATCTCCGGCTCAGAATGTATTCGCCTATTAAGTGAAAGGCACAAGTTTCCTCAGACAAAGTGAGATTTTCTCCCCCTTTCTTCGAACGAAAACATTTGCTTCCTTACAACTTCCATGGTTCCACTGGGGTTTGCTTTTTTTTCCTTTTTTAAAAATCCCCACCTGTAACAAGATTTGTACACATTTACTAAGACAATGTCTGCAGAAAATATTATCGTTAGCTGAGCTGAAGATTACTTTTCGCCAATGGCATTTATTACTGAAATGGGCAAAGGGAATAATAACAATACACAAAAAACGAAATAAAAACCAAGAAGAAACTACACGCCATGATACATGCAGAACATTGGTACATTTTTAAACAACTAGCTAAGTGCCGAAACTTAATATTATATACCGGTTTAATTTTTAAATACATTGCTTGTAGAAGAGACACGAAGGAAAAAGAATTTCTCTGGGATCATTTATTCACTGCTGCTTTGCTCAAACGGAGAACTCAGTAGGTAAATGTGCTGTTACAATCTTCTTTTTATGGGTTGGAGGGGTGCAACCAGCTGATCTTCCTCATTTCAAAGAGGAAAACGCATCGAGTTTTAAAAAAGACTTCCAGCTTACACAGCAGCTTGAGAAAAATTTTGCATGAAAATATCGGTAGAGATATGTTAGTATCTATTCTGATTGGACCATTACAGCTTTTGTCTCAAGTCAGATTTTGAGAGTAGTTTGATTGATATAAACCAAAACTAGATCCTCTAAACCAGGCATCCTCAAACTATGGCCCGTGGGCCGCATACAGCCCACCAATGCAAAGTATCTGGTCCGTGGCGGGGTGTGATTAAGCCACGCCCCTCACTGTGAGCCTTGTATTCTAGCGAGCCAGCCGGAAGGCCAGCTGAGGGGTGATCTTGCCGGTGCTGCCTTGGAAAGCAGCTCTGGGCTTGTAAAGTTAGGAAGGAGAAAGCCAAAAAAAAATGGACTGTTAAACTGGCCACGCCCACCCAGTCACATGACCATCTAGCCACACCCACCCAATCACATGACCATCTAGCCAGTCTGTTCCCCCCCCCCAGTCTGAGGGACTGTAAATCGGCCCCCTGTTTAAAAAGTTTGAGGGCCCCTGCCCTAAACAGATTGGAATCTAAAGTCAAGAGTACAGTAGAAGCATCTGTGATTGAGCTAAAAGGAATGGAAACCATTGAGTACTGTTTGCTCAAAAGGATGGCAGGTGAGGAGAAGTGCAGGGGAACATTTGGCTCATCCATGGGAAGAAGGTGACAGGCAGAGTGGTTCTTGTGTCCTTCCAATGACCAAGGCAGAATCTGGAAGGTGACTCCAGGACAGGCAAAAAACAATGGATGGAAATTAATCAAGGAGAGAATCATCCTAGAATGAAGGATCAATGGGAGAAAGCAGTTGGAGAAAAAATAAATTATGGGGAAAAAAAATCAGTGTCAAATCTATGTCCATGAGAGTGTTAGGAGTTGAGTTTGACTCAGCGTCTACTGGGGAAAGAGAAGGATTCAGGACATTTTTAAAAATATTTTGAGAGTAAACTGAGCAGTAGCAAGGGGACACAGTGGTCCAGTGGCTATGATGCTGAGCTTGTCGATCGAAAGGTTGGCAGTTCTGTGGTTCGAATCCCTAGCGCTGCGTAACGGGGTGAGCTCCCATTCCTTGTCCCAGCTTCTGCCAATTTGAAAGCAGGTAAAAAATGCAAGTAGAAAAAATAGGGACCACCTTTGGTGGGAAGGTAACAGTGCTCTGTGTGCCTTTGGTGTTTAGTCATGCCAGCCACATGACCACGGAGACATCTTTGGACAGCACTGGCTCTTCAACTTTGAAATGGAGATGAGCACCGCCCCCTAGAGTCGGGAACAACTAGAACATATATGCGAGGGGATCCTTTACCTTTACCTTAGTAATCAATGACTTGAGGTTTGAACCCCATTACCATTTCCTCTTCTTGTCCTGCCATGTTTTAGAGGCCCATCCCCAGAAATTAATTGAATAAGAATGTAAAAGAAGACTTAGAATTTTATTCTCATTTGTTCCTTTTCGAAGTCAACCACTTCCAAAAGTGTGGTGTGGTATTAAACACAATGAAAACGGAAGCATTGCCTTCCTCCAAAAATGTGGGGGTCACCATCACAAAAATGCGGTACTGGAGAAGAACTTGCTAAGATCACAAGAACGCAACACCACACCACACACACACACACCCCTCCTCCACCATCCATACAACAAATAGTGAGTGACGGAGAGCTATTTCATGCCCGGAGAGGCAGGAAAAAATGATAGAAACTTAATCTCTGAAGGAAGGCTGTTCATATAGTTTCATTTCTGCTAGATGTAACCTGACATCAAAGAGTAAAAAAAAGAAGAAGAATGTTGAGAAGCCACAGCTTTATAAAATGTTTTATATAGGCTGTTTACAAGGTCACCTTACGTTTCACTAGATTCTGCTGAAGTTTCGCCTTCTGCCGAGTTCCCATTACAAGTCTTGTTGAAAAGGGTATTTGCACCAAGCTGACTTCCTCGGACAATTCATGGCTGAGATGATTGTGTTTAATACTGATGCAAATTCCATTGGCGGTCTTTTTATTGCCTTGCGCTCCCCTTAATTAGCAGTAGCCCATCTTTGTCAAGGTAAGCAATTTGATAAGGCCACTTTTGTTTTTATATGCTTCCCTTCCCCAGTAAATCCCTCGCTCTTTGAGAGCAGCGCGATCCCTGGCATTGTTATTGACAATGGAGAAATATAAAGTATGACTTTATGGGCTAGCACCGCTATGGTTTTATAGAGGGAAATTTTGATCTCGCCTCTAAAATGCATAAAGTGACTGTCAAGTAAAACTGACTACGAGGCTAAAAAAAGAAAAGAAAAGAAAAGAAACAGCGCAATAAAACTTTATCTTGTTTTCGGCCTTGTCAGTCAGTCTGGGTTTCAATCCAATCTAAAGTGAGAGTGTTAAGGTGTCAAATATGTATACCTAGATTGCAAGACTCCATAGAGCCACTAAAGGTTGACTCAGCCTTCCATCCTTTCGAGGTAGGTAAAATGAGGACCCGGATTGGGGGGGCAATAAGCTGACTTTGTATAAAAAAGAACACCGCTCGGGGGGGGGGGGGGCAAAAAGTAGGGACTCAGTCCCTTAGTAGGGACTAAGCAGGTATATACAAAAGTATGAAGGCTATTGCTTAACTCATTGTAAGCCGCCCTGAGTCTCTGGAGAAGGGCAACATATAAATTGAACCAATAAATAAATAAATAATAAATAAAGGCAAAGGTAAAAGTTCCCCTCGCACATATGTGCTTGTCATTCCTGACTCTAGGGAATGGTGCTCATCTCTATTTCAAAGCCGAAGAGCCAGAGCTGTCTGAAGACGTCTCTGTGGTCATGTGGTCAGCAAAAGGCGCACGGAACGCTGTTACATTCCCACCAAAGGTGGTCCCTATTTTTCTACTTGCATTTTTTACATGCTTTCGAAGTGCTAGGTTGGCAGAAGCTGGGACAAGTAAGGGGAGCTCACCTGTTACACAGCACTAGGGATTTGAACTGCTGAACTGCTGACCTTTCGATTGACAAGCTCAGGGTCTTAGCCACTTAGCCACCACATGCCAATAGAGCCACTAGATGGCAACGAAATGTCATGATAAGTGGTTGTCTAGATTTTGCAGAAACCCCCTCCCCCAGAATAGAGTAGAGTAGAGTAGAGTAGAGTAGAGTAGAGTAGAGTAGAGTAGAGTAGAGTAGAGTAGTGTAGGCTAGGCTAGGCTAGGCTAGGCTGGAATGGAATGGAATAGAATAGAATAGAATAGAATAGAATAGAATAGAATAGAATAGAATAGAATAGAATAGAATAGAATAGAATAGAATTTTTTATTGGCCAAGTGTGTTTGGACACACAAAGAATTTGTCTTAGTGCACTCTCTCTCAGTGGTACTCTCTCAGTGTACATAAAAGAAAAGATACGTTCATCAAGAATCATAAGGTGCAACACTTAATGATAGTCATAGGGTGCAATTAAGCAATCAGGAAACAATATCAATATAAATTGTATATAAATAGTAGCCCAGAATACGTAAATAGAGGGTAAAAAAAATACATCTGCTTCAATGTTGAAAGGGGTAAAACGTGTGTTACCCTTTACTACACTGAGATGCAGCAGAAGTAGGAGTTTACACCTACGTAAATGAAAGTTGACTGCCAATAATATGCAGGTTATTATAATATTTTTAACTGAAGCTCAGGCCTATTGCAGCTGCCAAGAATCATGGCGAAATCTATCCTTAAAGGCAGTAGGAAATACTTAGCAGATTCTTCTGCTTATTATTTCCTACATATTAGGAATAAATATTACGGTGCAATTTTGAGGGGGGGTGGGTGGCGAAATGTGGTTTTAAGGTTCTTGCAGTAATTGTCATGAATTAGACAGGGAAGGGCCTGAAAGATGTTCACTGTGTCACATCTTCTTTTGTGAAATGAGTGACTGCAAATGATTGCATGTTATGAAAACATAGCTATAAAGATATGCTGGGGTCTTCAAATATCCATTAGTGTTACATAATTGACAAATCTACTTCCCAAACTGCAGTCTATTAATAATGTGAAGTTGTGCTGATTATATTTAATACTACTGTAGCCTGGGTTGCTAAACACGCAATCCATCCAGACACAAGTTAGTGGTCATACTCATATCTCAGCTGGCTTCTGAAAGTGATGTGCAATTGTTTCTGCTTACTTATTAAAATATACATAAAGCCGGATGGCTGTCTCAATCAATCAATTCAGTCAAATTCATCACATACTCTGGAAAAGGCCTTTGAAAAGATATTTAAATGCTCAAATGGATCTAAAAAGGGCCTGGTAGCTCAGCAGACTAAAAGCATTGTGATTAACACCAGCTATCTGCAATTACTGTAAGTTCGATTCTCACCAGGCTCAAGGTTGACTCAGCCTTCCATCCTTTCTAAGGTAGGTCAAATGAGGACCCAGTTTGTGGGGGCAATAAGATGACTTTGTATAAATATACAAAAGTATGAAGGCTATTGCTTAAAGCATTGTAAGTCACCCTGAGTCTCTGGAGAAGGGCAGCATATAAATCATTTTTTTTAAAAAAAACAACCTTACAAAGATCAGAATACAAGATTATTCCCTGAGACTCTTTTCGGAAGGAAAAAACAGGACCTTATAGAAGCAGGCTAGGAAAAGTGTTGGTGCTTTTGAGATGATATGTTGGTGTTGTGAGAAGACTCCTGAGAATCCAATGGACAGCCAAGCAAAGAGAAGTGTCATCAACTCGAAGTTCTCACTTGAAGCGCAAATGACCAGGCTCAAAATTATCCTACTTCAGACACATGATGTAAAGACAGGGGTCTCTGGAAAGAGATCTAATTTTGGGAAAGGCAGAAGGCAAGAGAAGAAGAGGACAATCAGCAGCTAGAGAGATGGGAGCAATTACAGTGTGATGGGTGCACCATTGGAAAACCTGAAAGACCAGGTTAGGGACAGTTCATCATGGAGAAAATCTATCTACATTGTCACTAAAAGTCAACAATGACTTAATGGCATATAATCCCTCCCTCCCTCCCTCCCTCTATCTATCCATCCATCATCCATCCATCCATCCATCCATCCATCCATCCATCCATCCAATTATCCATCCATCCATCCATCATCGCACACCAGTTTTGGAAGCCAGGAAGTTTGCTTGGCAAGTTCAGCTTTACTTTATTGTAGGAGGACTTGTTGCTCTCTCTTTACTGTGCATCATAATCTCAAAGAGGTAGAGAGGAACTCATCCAATAGCCAAGAAATGGTTGCCGAAGTGGTTCAGCCAAATCTACATAAACTACACTCATAATATTCAGTGTGTTTCCTAAGCAAAGAGCAGATCTTTTCAAAAGATCTCCCGGTACGATATTGGTGATCATCCAGCTGTAGGAATGGAGATTGACAGGGTGGGGAAAAAAAATCAAATTACATCCTTCTTAGAACTTAATTCTTCCTCGGGGATTGAATTTAACACACACACACACACACACACACTATCAACTTCCTAACAAAATTTCTCTTTCAGATTCTCTCAAGTACAGTACTTAGTTAGGCCTTTTTCATTTCTTGGCTGTTGGCACTGTCTTCATCTAAGGGTTTTCACCCTGGAGGAACTCTTAAAGTTATGTTCAGGTCTCTGGGAATTTCAGCATAAAAATGGCAAACAAAACTTCACACTATAATTCACTTCTAACTGACACAACTCATGCTTTACACTATTTCCAACAATAGCAAAGCGGCAGGCCAGCAGCTCAGCCAAGTTGTGTGAAAATTCTCACTGTGAATGTTAGCACAGCACATGAAGTTAAAACACACACCCACACCACTGTTAATTTCTTTGTTTGTTTTCAGTGATGGTCTTTTGTGGAACCCCAAGTTTCTGTAAAACCTCGGTTAAGGAAGGCTGATCCAGAAAGAAACTGGACTTTCTTGTTTTTTTTTTCTTTTGAAGACGTTTCACTTCTCATCCAAGAAGCTTCTTCAGCTCTGACAGGATAGTGGGGAATGGAAGGATTTATATTCCTTGCAGACGGCTGGTCATTTGTATCCTTTTAGTGGATCTTTGAGGTATGTGCACAGTCACTCATGCCCTCGTCACCCCTCACCTGGACTACTGCAATGCTCTCTACATGGGGCTCCCCTTGAAGAGCACCCGGAGGCTCCAACCAGTCCAGAATGCGGCTGCGCGGGTAGTCACGGGAGCCGCATGGCGCTCCCATACAACACCTCTCCTGCGTGAGCTGCACTGGCTCCCAATGGTCTTCCAGATGCGCTTCAAGGTGTTGGTTATCACCTTTAAAGCGCTCCATGGCATAGGACCTAGTTATCTTCGAGACCACCTGCTGCTACCGATGGCCTCCCATCGACCTGTGCGCTCCCACAGAGAGGGCCTCCTCGGGGTGCCATCAGCCAAACAATGCAGGCTGGTGACCCCCCGAGGGAGGACCTTCTCTCTGGGGGCACCTACCTTCTGGAATCAGCTGCCCCCAGAGTTAAGGAGAATCCAAGACCTCGGTGCCTTCCGTCGTGCCCTTAAAACCTTCTTTTTCCAGCAAGCCGGGCTGGCCTAACACTTTTCTAAATGTTTTAATTGTTTGTTATTATTTTTAATCAAGGGGCCAAATTTATATATATCTTTTTAATTGTATGTTAATGTTTGTAGTTTATGTTTTTACTTGGCTGAGTCCTCAGGGAGAAGGGCGGTATACAAATTTAAAAATAAATAAATAAATAAAAATAAATTTAGCTATACAATTTTTAGCTATACAACTTGGGATGAACACCCTTTGAATGATGTGGGAATAGGAATGGATTTCCAAAAGAAAAACTGCAAACTACAGGAACCAGGAACACCACTCAGGTGTCCCTGAGGACACAGATAAACCTCTAGGTGCTTCAAAGACCCTCTAAAAGGATGCAAATGACCAGCTATCTGCAAGGAATATAAATTCTTCCATTCCCCACTATGCTGTCAGAGCTGAAGAAACTTCTTGGATGAGAAGTGAAACGTCTTCAAAACGAAAAAAAAGAAGGAAGTCCAGTTGCCTCCTGAAAAAGCACTTTTGGGACAACCATGACTTGGATGATTGAGAATCTCTAGAGACTTATGTCCATATAGTGCATTATGGGTGTGAAAATATAAAGCCTGACTTCATTATTGATACATTGGCTAGCAAGGGATAAATCGTGCTATAAGCCATTGAACATCCAAGCATCTCATTTCATTTCAACTATCGCGGTCCACAGGGAGAAGAAAGTGAAAATCTTTCACATGTTTAGAGAGCTGAGACGTGCTGTTCCACCTCACAGTCGTTCAAGAATGCTTCTCCCAGCTTCTGTCCCATTCCCTCAGAAGATCACAGCTTTACAGATTTATTCTATCATCTTCTCCTGAGAGGAAGCTCTTCTGCAAGGTCTCCCAAGATACCTACTTAGTTGGGAATACTAAAGAATACATAGAAGGCTGGCTGGAGGTGGATAAATGGATTAGCGGACTAATTAATATCCTAGCTAGCTAGCCAAGCCAAGCATCTTCTTGCAAAAATAAAACTCTTTCCTCCATTATCACGTTCCCTCTCCTCTGAACCCATGCCAATCTCAGTCTGGCCACCGTGGATGCCAACAACACCCTGTCTGACTGCGCGTACAAAAGTTGCGATTACCATAAGGCACAAACAGCATGTATGGTTATGGATCACATTTTGGATTTCCCACAAAGGAAGCAGATGCCAAAGTGCGTTGAAATATAAAACAAACAAATAAAGCAAAACAGGACACCCTCGGATATCAATGCAGCATGCCAAGATAAAAGGAAGGAGATAGAGAGGGAAGAAGGGAAGGAGGGAGAGAGTGGGGAAGGCAGGCAGGCAGGCAGGCAGGCAGGCAGGCAGGCAGGCAGGAAGGAAGGAAACTAAAATAGAACAAAGTATTCCTTTATTTCTTCAAAAAATGGTTTTTTTCTGAGTCAAGTCTAGTATTTCACATTAATGTGAAAGTAGTATATCTGTTAAATCTACACAGACTAGAGAGATACAGAGAGACAGAGACAGAGAGAGACAGAGACACACACACACAAAAGGATTCTAACCATTTCTGTCCTTGGGACTCACACAGTCACTTCACACAATGAGGCCCAAGCTGGAGTATCTCAATAGTTCTGTGTTCGGCCCCAGCTACGGACCCCAAAGAACATAGCACATACAAAGTCTTCCTTCAGGTATCTCATCTATCACTCCATCCTCCTGAGCTCCAGAGTAATCAAAAAGTTGCAACAGATCTCTGAATAGGATGTTCTTCTTCTGCTCCAGAGGCCCATTGGTGGCTAGTATCTCACATGACCTGCTTGCCAGATCTTCAGGAAATTCTTCAAGAAATTCTTTCAAAAGCAACAGGATCCACTAGCAAATACTGATAGATCCTTATGAAGCTGGGTCAGGTCCATGATTGATACGTTGGCCATCCTGGAGAAGATCTCCCATCCCCCTTGCTTGCAATAACTTCCTTTTTTTTTACAACCATGTAATCCCTTAATTCCGGGTAGAGTTGGGGCAACTGGATGGAACTGAGCATTTACTGGCTGGATGCCCTTCCTGATGCTATGCAGAATTCACAGCAATTTTTTTTCTTTGCATCCTAGGAGAGAAACATTCACCACTACCTAGGATTGAACTCTCACCCTTCCAAGTGGGAGGTGAGCATCTTTACTACTAGGCCACCATGCCAGTTCCTCTTGTTTCCAATAACTGTCAGGGAACTGCATCACAAAATAGTTACCATGTGTGACTAGATGTTTTACCACAATTGAGTCTGCCTACAATCCGGACAATCTTCCGATGTCATATACTAAACTCTCTATAAACCATACAAATATAGATTAATTCTTCATGTTATGGAGAGTGTGATACTCACCCAGATCTATAAAAATTCTGAACGTTTATCCTGAATGAAAATGTAATAACCTTCTTATAGTGAATCTCTACTATATAGAAGTGAGCGTCTACTACATAGAAAGAAATATCTTATTCATATAGGTCTTTTGCATGATAGTTATTTTCTCAGATCATCTTTTGCATGTGGAAAAAAAAACCCATCTCTTTTTAGACTTCTGAATAAGTTTGGAGTTCATAAAGATTTTCACAATCTTTTATGCGCCAAAATGAAAGGGAGGTTTACCACTGAATTAATATCAGCAGGAGAAAGCTATTATAGGTGCTCTATTTCATTTTACTAGATGCTTTTGAAACAAATTTAAAGACCTGATCTTATTCTCGGTTGGAAATGACAATATCACACTCTTAAAGCGATGTGACTTTTCTTCCTCGCATTGAATCAAGTCAGAACTAAGAATTGTCAAGGGCTGCAGGGATACAAATTTGCACGCATCGAGATAAGTCTTTAAGGTAAAAGGATCCTATGGAATATTTTTATGTTTGAGGATTAGAAATTCAAGCATTTGAGAGAGAGAGAGAGATGTGCAGGAGAAAACATTTTCTGCTAAAACAGAGTCTAGTCGGTCACAACAGAGGCGTACAAAACATAGTCCCTTAATATTCTCCATCCTAGTTGTGAGCAGATAAACTTGCAAAACCATTTACCACTTTTTTTAACAGCACACTGTATTTTTTGGAGTACACCGGAGTATAAGACACACCTTAGTTTTTGGGGAGGAAAATAAGAAAAAAGTTGATTGGTGGGTGGATTGGCCTCCCGGAATACCCCCAAACAGCTGTTCCCATGTTCTGCCCCAGCTATGGACCCCAAAGAATGCAGCACACATTCGTTTCCGTGTGCTGCATGGAAGTCCGTTCAAACCTTAATTTACTAAATAAACCAGTCTTTTACAACAATGACTGTTAATTAATTGCATTAATAGCCACCAAGAATTCAAAAAATAATAACTGAAAGCTCACTGTGGTTGGCAGAATGCCCAGAAGCAATTTGCAGGAAGGTGATAAGATAAGCAAGACAAGACACGAAGGTATGTGAACGAAGTTGTTCCCTGCAAATTGCTTCAGTTGGCGTTCCTCCTTAAATAGGCTAAGGGAGTGGCCAATTAGCCCCAAGCCTTACTCTTGAGGAAACCTCCTCCTGAGGAGCCACTCCTGCCTTTTGGCAGCTCTGCACGCTGGTGCATCGAGAAGAGGCTCCTCCTCTTCATCCTCTTCACTTAAGGGAGCTTCTGGAGGTTCTGAAGGCCGTGGCTGAATCCCCACCTCTGGCACCACATCTTCTCCAGCCTCCTCATTGTCTGACTCAAGTGCCAGCTGCACAGGCTGCTGGCACAGCACCACTCCAGCCTCCTCATTGTCGGAATCAGCTACTAGCTGCACGGGGCTGCTGACGGGCCACAACATCCCAGACGTGAATTTTAGCAATAGCTTCCTTGGTTATGAGCTCTGTGCCTTGCATTTTTTTGATTTTTTTTTAAAAAAAATTTCTGCCTCTGAAACTGTTTCAGAAAAAAAAAAACATTTTTCTTGCCTCTGAAAGCCTCCGAAACAGAGCTTCAGAAAAAAAGCCTCTGAAGCTCTGTTTGGAGGCTTCTTTTCTGAAGCTCTGTTTTGTTTTTTTAAAATTTGATTTATATGCCGCCCTTCTCAGGAGACTCAGGGCGGCTTACAATGCGTTAAGCAATAGCCTTCATACTTTTGTATATTTATATTTATACAAAGTCAGCTTATTGCCCCCAACAAACTGGGTCCTCAATTTACCCACCTTATAAAGGATGGAAGGTTGAGTCGACCTTGAGCCTGCCTGGGATTGAACTCGCCAGTAATTGTTTGGGGGCTTCTTTTCTGAAGCTTCATTTCTGATGCTTTTTTCAGCCTTTGAAACCTCCGTTTGAGGAGCTGGGTGGGGCTGCATTTGGAGTATAAGACACACCCAGATTTTCACCCTCCTGTTTGGGGGAAAAAGCTGTGTCTTATACTCTGAAAAATATGGTATCTCTGGGTTTGGGTTAGCCTTTAAGTGCTCCAATTGCTAGGCCAACTCTCCTTAGCTTCCACATTTATCTTTTTTATCTTTTATCTTTTATTAGATTTATATACCGCCCTTCTCCTTTTGGACTCAGGGCGGTGAACAGCCAGAGTAAAAACATTTGTACACAAAAGTTAAAATAATTTTAAAAGTAATTGAATAAATTTGGCCCATAATTTAAAACATTTCACTTAAAATCAGTATCAAACTTTAAAATCAACATAAAATCAGGCCAGCCCAGCTAACTGAAAAAAGTAAGTTTTTAGGGCCCGGCGAAAAGTCCGAAGGTCTGGGATCGTTTGTATCTCTGGGGTAGATCATTCCAGAGGGTAGGTGCCACCACAGAGAAGGCTCTCCTCCTGGGGTCGCCAGATGACATTGTCTGGCTGACAGCACCCTGAGGAGGCCCTGTCTGTGGGAGAGAACCGGCCGGTGGGAGGCAATTGGTGGCAGAAGGTGGTCCCGTAAGTACCCCGGCCCTAAGCCATGGAGCGCTTTAAAGGTGGTCACCAACACCTTGAAGCACACCCGGAAGTCCATCGGAAGCCAATGCAGCTCACATAGGAGAGGTGTCACGTGGGAGCGCCCCATCATTTAGACATGATCAGTCAGAAAACATATTCAATATACACGGAATAAGACATGAGGACAGCAGACAGCAGACAGGAAGAAGATTCAAGTTCCACTGCAAGAAAAATGTAAAGTTGGGAGGATATCTACCAGGAAATTAGTCCACACATCACTGCAGGAGAGAGAAGAACAGTGTTAAGAGAAACTGTGTTCAAATCAGCCTTGGTTCAGTACAAGATTGAGTCTTATTTGAGTCTCGCTCGTTGTGAATATTGAAGAGAACAATTTGGGTGTCCCCGGAGGGTGGATTTAACCCGAGCAAGGTCTGCTGAAGGAGCTCTTTGTAACTTTAACAAAAAGAGTCATTTCTGATAAGGAAATATATGGAAGATTTCCTCGCTAACCACATCCTTTCAGGTGAGAATCAAGAAAGCAAGTATGCTTGTAGAAAAATAAAAGGCAGGAAAGAAACATCCTGACATTAGCAAAGAGCAGGCATGCTGTCTTCCTTGGCAAGCAGATCAAAACATTTTTTTTCCCCCTCTTCGCTCCCTTCCTCTCTGTTGCTTTCTATTTCGGATCGCATATTTCTGAAGAATATTTGCACAAGGTAAGTCACTTCCAGCTCGAAATCAATTTACGGCAGGGAAATGGGAGGCTTCCAGATGAATCAAATTTTCCAATTAAAGGAAATAAAAGAAGGAGAACAAGGCCACCATGCTGTGAAGAAGCCCCAGAGAATAAAATTTTAAACTAGAAAAGAAGCCCCAGAGAAAGGAACAGTGAAGGCATTGCTCTATTTCCTGGGTTTCTGTTGAAAAGTCAACGCGAAAACCCTGAAACACATTTTCATTGAGCATGGCAAGAAAGGGCTTGCATTATTATCCCAAAAAGGCTTATCACCTGCTATTGCTCTTTGGAACTAAATTAATGACATATTTGCTTAAGGAAAAACATATATTTAATTTGTCTCTGTCCCTTCCTTTTCCTGACTTAGAAAAAAAACTAGCTCCGTGATGGTCAGCCTATGGCACGCTTGACAACGCATCAGGGGTGAAATGTAAAATTTGTTACTACTGGTTCTGTGGGCATGGCTTGGTGGTGGTGGGGGTAATGTGATTGGGTAGGCGCGGCCAACTTTTTTTTTTTATTTTAACTTTTCAAAGCATTTTTTCTGCAAATGCAAAAAAAAAAAAAATGCTTTGAAAAGCCTCTGCCGATCAGGAACACAGCTGGGATCATCAGAGCCTTTTCAAAGCATTTTTTTAACCACCTCTTCCCCGGAAGAGGTTGCAGAAAAAAATGCTTTAAAAGTCTCTCTGATGATCCCAGCTGAGTTGCCTGATTGTTTTAAAAAAATGCTTTGAAAAGTCTCTCTCACGATCAGCTGGGATCAGCAGACAGACTTTTAAAGCATTTTTTTCTGCAACCTCTTCCGGGGAAGAGGTGGTTAAAAAAATGCTTTGAAAAGGCTCTGACAATCCCAGCTGAGCCACGCGATCATCAGAAGCTTTTTTTTTAACTTTTAAAAGCATTTTTTTGGCGGAAGAAGTTGTAGAAAAAATGCTTTTAAAAGTAAAAAAAAAAAAGCCTCTGATGATCGTGCAGCTCAGCTGGGCATGGTGGTGGTGGTGGGGCAGGGATTTTTGCTACGGTTCTCCAAACCACCCGCCGCTATTGCTACCGGATTAGGTGATCCAGTCTGAACCGGGAGCATTTCACCCCTGCAGCGCATGCATTGGGGTGATTTCCAGCGCATGCATCGGGGTGGGTTCTACTTACCTTTGCTACTGGTTCACAATGGGGCTGCATGCTTCCTGATGATGTCAGGGTTGGTGGGTTGGTGGGCTGAGCCATTGGTTTTACTACCGGTTCTATAGAACCAGTCCGAACTGGGGGCAACCCACCACTGGCGTGCATGTGAGCCAGCAAGCTGATCTTTGCATGTGCTGGAGCCCCGGAAACCCAAAGACCAGGTGGCCAGTGCATGCATGCACCTGGTCTTTGAGCTTCCGGGGCTCCAGGGTGTGCACATGCATGCATACACATTCCAGTTTGGAAAAGGTTCGCCATCACTGGCCTAGCTGTTTTTAAGGCAGAATCCAAGACTCCTCAGGGTGCCATCGGCCAAGTTATGTCAGCTGGCGACACCCAGGGGGAGGGCCTTCTGTGTGGGAGCTCCTGCCCTGTGGAAAAAACTGCCCCTGGAAATACGCAATATCTCCGACCTCCGTGTGTTTCGCTGTGCCCTTAAGACCCTACTGTTTCGTCAGGCAGGGCTATCTATTTAAATTATTTTAAATTGGGAGTTTTAAAATTCTGTGGGTTTTAATCTGGACCGAAATTATGTAATAATTTTAAATTTTTGATATTTGTATATTCTTTGTTTCAATAGGCTGTACACCGCCCCGAGTCCTTCGGGAGAGGGGCGGTATAGAAATATAATAATAATAATAATAATAATAATAATAATAATAATAATAATAATAATAATAACCGATTGTAATTGGAGCCCTTGGAGCAATACCCAAAGGGCTACCCCGCTATTTAGAAATTCTAAATTTACCGGACTTGAACATTTTGACTCTACAAAAAACCACCTTCCTCGGAATAGCTTACATCCTCCGATGATACCTTAACAATTCCTAGGTCCTTGGTTAGGACTCGAGCTGCTGAGCTATTAACCAGCCTCAAAGACTGTGAATCTCACTACAGATTAAATAATAATAATAATAATAATAATAATAATAATAATAATAATAATAATAATATTGTAAGATCGAGGATTATTTGGGTGAGCGACATTTTGTCTTGTCTTTAGAGTTTTCATTCAAAATCAAATGTAGTTCTAACGCAATGAATTTTGAACCATTCAGGAGGTGGGGCATGTTGTTGGCTGAAAGGAAATAAATCCAAAACTTTTGATCGAGAGGATAGGGCTTTCGAATATCAGCCAACAAGCTCCACCATTTCTGATGTACCCAATGACTGGAAGGGCCACTTTCCTCAAGGCAGTAAATTAAAAAAAAAAATAAGGCTTAATGTTTTCCCATAATTCAGGGGTCGGCAACCTATCGCTCTTATTGTTGCTTTTTGTGTAATAGCTGGGATTCTTAATCAGTAGTACTTTCAATCTTTCTTGCAAGTCAATGGACCAGCTAACTTGAAGTTTTCAGTTGGATTAACCTTGTGTAAACTTTGCAACTCTTCTAGGTTGCAAAATTGACAATCTCAATCAATCAGAATAGAGCTGGAAGGGACACTGAAGGTCTTCAAGTCCAGATCCCTGCTCAAGCAAGGAGACCCTACACCATCTCAGGCAAGTGACTGTCCAGTCTCTTCTTAAAAACCTCCAATGATGAAGCACCTCCAACTTCTGAAGGCAAGCCATTCCACTTCTTAATCGTTCTAACTGTCAGGAAATTTATCCTTAGTTCTAAGTTGCTTCTCTCCTTGATTAGTTTCCACCCATTGCTTCTTGACCTGCCCTGAGATGCTTTGGAAAATAGCTTGACTCCCTCTTCTCTGGGGCAGCCCCTGAGATATTGGAACACTGCTATCGTGTCTCCCCTAGTCCTTCTTTTCATTAAACTAGACTAGGGGTCAGCAACCTGTGGCTCTGAAGCCGCATGTGGCTCTTTCACCCCTCTGCTGTGGCTCCCTGTCGCACAAAATATGCATCACGACCACCAATGTGCGACACCTGCCGGCATGCGATTAATTGACCTTTTCAACCCCCGGTAGGCCAACCATAGATAAATCCAAGAAAACGTGACATTTTACATTTTCCCTGATGTGCAGACACTGTGTGCTGAGGTTCAGGAGCAAAAATCACATTAACTCTCCAGCACATGCAATAAAATATGTGGTGTTATCTTCATTTTAGATGCCAAAAGAGTTTTGTGGCTTCCGGTGTTTTGTTTTCTGTGGAAAACGGGTGCAAATGGCTCTTTGAGTGTTTAAGGTTACCGACCCCTGCCATAATTCCTCATGGAGAGGTTTTGGGTCCCTCTTTCCATTCGTTACTGAGGGGAAAATAAACCCTCTCTGCAAAGAACAAAGGAACATGTTAAAGCCTTATTTAGGCTTATTAAGAGCGAGACTTATTAAGCCTTATTAGTACTAAGCTTTTTTTTCCTTTTAATGTGGAAAGTCTTAATTTTTTTTTTAAAGCAAAAGACGAAAGAAGGGTTAGTCAGTGGCTGGGAGTGAGGTTGGTTCACTGCAATAAACCTCCCCCACCCCCCATCACCTTAATCCCACAGCCGTATTTAAGTTTTGTTGCAATTTAGGTTTCACAGACTCCAGTTTGAAAAAAGGAATCGAATGAATTTTCATTCTTTTTCACATACAGAAAAGAATTCCCTGTGCTAATTTTGTTTAGTAAGAGCTGTGGGGAACAGTGGTTAGAATGTGGTATTGCAGGCTGACTCTGCCCACAGCAGAGGTCGATAAAGTGAGGATCCAGATTGGCAGAGTCAGTGTGCTGACTCTGGAAACCACTTAGAGAGGGCTGCAAAATCACCATGAAGGGATATATATATATATATATATATATATATATATATATATATATATATATATATATGTATGTATGTATGTATGTATGTATGTATGTATGTATGTATATATGACTGTCTGTCTGTCTGTCTTTGGTTATTCGGGTCTTCTCCCGCGTAAAATTGGAAGTGCCTTGGTGACGTTTCAACGAAGTCTCATTCGTCGAAACCCCACCCAAACAGAACACACCCCCAACCAATCAGAGCACAGCCAACCCCCCAACCAATCAGAACACACCTCCACCCAATCAGAACACAGCCAAGCTCCCACCCAATCAGTTCACACCCCCACTAGCAGTTAAAAGGAAGAAACAGCTGCGATCTCACATTGCTCCTGGAAGAACGAAGCCGAGAACACCAGCCTGAAGATGACGAATGAGACTTCGTCGAAACGTCGCCAAGATACTTCCAATTCTACGCGGGAGAAGATCCGAATAACCAAAGACCTACATATATATATAATTAAAATTTATATGCCACTCTTCTCCCGTAGGACTTGGGGTGGCTCATACAATAAAAACAACAACAATAAAATATTAAAATCCAATCCAAATTTAAAATCCCCAAGTTAAAACCCCATGATCGGTCAGGGAATTTGATGAAAAAGCCATGTCCTCAGGCCAGCGCAGAAGGTGCGGAAATCAGGGGCCGTCCGGAGCTTGGTGGGTAACCCATTCCAGAGAGTCGGTGCGGCCACAGAGAACACCCTCATATAAGTCTAGGTCCTATTGCTATTATTAGATTTTTCTTAAGGTTTCCTCTGAATGTCCAGAGATATGATCCAAGCTTCTACACCCAACATCTTCTGCAATGGATGGTGGGGAATGGAAGGATTTATACTCCTTGCAGACAGCTGGTCATTTGCATTCATTTAGCAATTCGTTAAGGACACCTGGAGGTTTATCTGTGTCATCAGGGTCACCTGAGTGGTGTAAATTCCCCACCATCCACTCAGAGCTGAAGTGTTCTGTCCCCGCCTCACACACACTCCCCCACGGACAGCCAAGAGATAATAAGCCAGCACACAAAAGTTTCTTTGATGACCAAGTTGGCAGCAACCCAGTGGCCAATAGTCCTTTACTTACAACAGGAGGGTTTCTCCTCCATCCGAAAGATCAAAATACAATCAAGAGATAAGTTCAATAAGTCAGTCCAGGCAATGCAAACACAAAATTCCAATGACACAGAGAGGCTTGTTCACTTCCAGTTTTTGCTCGTCACAGAGCTTGAATGGCCACCACACCCCCTTTTATACTCTGTGGGGTGTGGTCCAGTGACTCAGCCTAATCCCTGGCATGCCTCTTCCTCTGCTGCACACACTTATCTCTGCGACGCTGTCGAGGGTCCAGCCAAGACTCATCATCATCATTACTGTCCACCTGCGGCTGCATGGAAGTGCTTGGCCCCGGGCCTATCTCTTGGCCTTCAGAGGACATTGAAGGCATTGCCAGTGAGGAGCGTCCTGGAGAGGGAGGCCTTGTCAACTCCTCTTCTTCAATCTCGGAGTCCTCTCCTGCTAATAATACAGGCTCGAGAGTTGGAGCCACAACATGAAGAAGCTTCTTGGATGAGAAGCAAAATATCTTCAAAGAAAAACGAGAAAGTCCAGTTGCCACATGAAAAACGCACCTTTGGATGACCACAACCCGGATGACTGAGAATCTCCATAGACCTTTGTTAAGTGAGTTTTACCCCATTTTATGACTTTTCTTGCCTCAGTTGTTATGTGAATCACTGAAGAATATTTGCACAAGGTAAGTCACTTCCAGCTCAAAATCATAATCATAAGTCATAAGTTTATTTGTCAAGGATATATAAGATAACAGGTAAAAGTATAAACATAATTTGAATACATGAAAAGAGTAAGAGTAAAAAGGAATATTAGGACAGGGACAGAAGGCACCCTGGTGCACTTATGCTCATCCCTTACAGACCTCTTAGGAATGGGGTGAAGTCAACAGTAGACAGTTTAAGGTTAAAGCTTTGGGGCATTGGGGAAGAAACCACAGAGTCAGGCATTGACCACTCTGTTGCTGAAGTCATATTTTCTGCAATCGAGTTTGACGCGTTTACTTTGAGTTTGTATCTATTATTTGCTTGAGTATTGTTGTGATTGAAGCTGAAGTAGCCATTGACAGGAAGGACATTGTGGCAGATAATGTTATTACTATGCTTAGGTTAGACTGAAGTCGGCATGGGGAAGGGAAATGGGTTAGCCCCCCCACCCCGTTGTTACGTGAATCTGCCTTCCCCATTGACTTTGCTCGTTCGAAGTTCTCAAAAGATGATCACATGATCTTGGGACGCAGCAACGGTCCTAAATATGAATCAGTTGCCAAGCATCTGAATTTTGATCCCATGATCCTAGAGATGCTACAAAGATCGTAAGTGTGAAAACACGGTCATACTGTATGTCTCTTTTTCCAGTGTTGTCATAACTTCGAACGGTCACTAAATGAATTCTTTTAAGTCGAGGACTACCTGCATAAAATAAACACATAAAATAAAATACTGGCTAAATATTAGCTAAAATAAAGATGTTCTCTTGTGGATCAGAGACTAGGCATTCTCTCTCTCTCTCTCTCTCTCTCTCTCTCTCTCCCTCCCTCCCTCCCTCTCTCTCTCTCTCTCTCTCTCTCTCTCTCTCTCTCTCTCTCTCTCTCTCCATCCGCCATCTCTTTACACTTGTCTTTATCATCTCAAACAGACTGGTAATGAAATGTTTCCAATAGAGTTAAGAGAAGCTCATTAAAGAGCACAAATAAGTTAAGTGAGATACTAATCCCCGAAGAACTGAGTAAGTGAGTTAGGTCTCAAGAGTATGCTTCCCCTTAGCTGTCTGAACTGGCTTCTACTTCACCTAATGAGATGCTTACTGATTTAAAAAATGATTCCCAACCAATTAATCAATAGCCCGAGCTCCAGTTCAGATGCTTCAAAGCTTGCAGAGATGCAAATGCCTGCAATTTCTTAAATCAGAGGCACAGTTTTGTTTTGTTTTTCCTGGAGTCTTGAGGTTTCCTTCTTCCTGTTCCTAACAAGAGAAGTAATTGGTTTAGTTTAGTTTAGTTTATTGTCATTGCACCTCGTACAATGAAATTAAATGCCATCTGCAGTGTACATTTAATTATAAAAATAAAACACAAACACACATCCTTTCCATTCTATACAAGTGAAATGAAAACCGATATTGCATTAATATGGCACTATATGGTAGAAGTCAATATAGTTACTGCTCTGGGATAGAAGCTGTTTTTTCAGCCTATTTGCCCTTGTTTTTATTATCCTGCACCGTCTGTCAGATGGTAATAGTTCAAACAAACAAACAAACAAACAAACAAACAAACAAACAAACGGATGGATGGATGGATGGATGGATAGATGATAGATAGATAGATAGATAGATAGATAGATAGATAGATAGATAGATAGATAAATGGGTGCCCAGGATGAGATGGATCCTTAAGAATGTTTTGAACTTTCTTAAGGCAGCGGGAGCTATAAAGCTCTTCCAAGGACGGGAGAGGGCAACCAATGATCCTCTGGGCAATGACGTTGACCCTCTGGAGTGCTGTCCTATCTGCCACTGTGCAATTGGCAAACCATGCACAGGTGCAGTAAGTTCAAATAGTCTCTTTGGTGCAGTGGTAGAAAGTCACCAGCAGTTCAATTGTTGTTTCCTGAGAAGTCTCTGGTAGTATAATCTCTGTTGGCCCTTTTGACCAGTGCTGCAATGTGAGATCAGGTCCTCTTTTATGATAACGCCCAGAAACTTAAAACTGGCCACTTGCTCTGCTCGGTCTCCACTGATAAGCAAGGGCTGGATGTCTGATCTATTCCTTCTATACCACTATAAACTCTTTGGTTTTATTGATGTTAAGGACCAAGTTATTGTCTCCATGCCATGAAAACAACCAGTCAACCAGAGATGAGTCCCACCACTGTTGTATCATCTGCAAATTTAGTAATAGTATTATTAGTATGAGTAGGACTGTAGTCATGCACATAAAGAGTATAGAGTAAGGGAGTCAACACGCAACTTTGTGGTCAGGGGTGGGTTCTAAATTTTTTTACTACCGGTTCTGTAGCCGTGGCTTATTTGGTGGGCGCGGCTTGGAGGTCATGTGACTGTGTGGGCGTGGCTAGCTGGTCATGTGACTGGGTGGCCATGGCTATGTGTGTAGGGACTACTCAGAGGGCTGAAAAAAGTCATTTCTGACAGGTCCTTGCACTTTTGACTGGTCCTCACACTTATGACCATCCTCACATTTATGCCCTTGCAGTATTCTTAACAACCATGTCACTCATTTCACAACTGCTTCTCTTCCCCATCGTGACGAGATAGGGCAAAAACATAAAATGTGAGGACGGTCGTAAGTTCGAGGACTGGTCAAAAATGCAAGGACCATTCAAAAATAACTTTTTTAGCCCTCTCAGTAGTCCATATGCATAAAAGGATACAGCAATAGAGAGGGTTGAAGGAAGGGAAGGGAAATTAGAGTGGGAGTGAGGGTAAGAGAGGGAGGAAGAGAGGAGGAGAAGGAGAAAGGAAGAGGAAGTAGGGAGGAGAAGAGAGGGGGAAGAGAACGTAAGAAGGAAAGAAAAGAGAGAGGTGGTAGGTTTGAGGAGAAAGATTGCTGTACAATAAAAATGATGAATTATCTTTATCTTAATATCTTAAAGATATTAAGGTAAAGAATGAATTGTTAAATTTAAAGAATAAAAGAAAACAAATATGAATAAATAGCAATAATTAGAAACACACATACAAACATACAATGTATTGTCTTTGAACAGAGTATTTGGCCGGTTCATAAATTTAAAGTGTTTAATCATTTCAATTAAATTTATAATTTCTATATTTCCTTCTTGCCATATTTATTCCTCATCTATTTTTTTAAAAAAATCAATATTACCCTTCATCCTCATCTCTAATCTTAATCAAATTCAATTTTTCCTTTCTATTCTATATTATACTCCTTCCCATTGTCATCTATTTTTATATCCACCCTCACTTTGGTTAATTATGTAATTATGTAATATAGTTTAATACAAATTCAACATTTTAATATAACTCAATTAGTTCTATAACTATCTTTTTTGTATATTAATCAATCTGAACATGAACATTCCAATTATTTCCATGCAGTCCAATTTCTTACAAATCAATTAATTATATTTACCAATAATAATAAACCAAATAATTTCCCCCATATATTCCTCCAAACCACAACTTAACCATTTCTGTTTTCAACACAATATACAATTAATAGTATCTCAATTATTACAAATCCCTAGTTAAATAGAGCTTTTTTTCTTTTGTGTTTTAAAATCTTGAACTCTCCTCTTTTGCCCTAAATTTCCCATTGTCTGCAGTTTTGCACCTACCTTTTTTGGTGAGAAAAAAGAAAAAGAAATCTCTCTCTGTTTCTCAGAGATTGCAGCAAAGACCCTGCTTTACTTTCAGTTTTGCTTTTTCAGCATAGTTAGGGGGAAAAAAATCTGCTCCAGCACTCTTTGAAGCTAGCAACAGAGCCCTGCGGAAAACAGCTGAGAGCAAATCAGCTGAGAGTTGGGAAGCCCATCTAATCAACTTGTGCTAATTAACCTATGCTGAAGCTGTAAGGGGCTGTTTTTTCTATTTTTGCAGGCACCGGTCTACTCATTTGTTTTCTTTTAACACTGATCAATTGTAGTGCGGCCCTTTGAAGCCCCATGGCAAGAGTTTAAACAGGTTTTTTCCCTCTAGCCATCAGCTAGGACTCAGGAGGCAGCAATAGATTGGGAGTGGGCGGGGTAAGCAACCGGCAACCGGGCCAGGAACTGGTTTGGGGGCATGACCAGCCAATCTTATTACCAGTTCTCTGAACTATTAAAATTTTTACTACCGGTTCTTGCGAACTGGTGTGAACCGGGAGCAATCCACCACTGCTTGTAGTGTACCAGTGTTAAGTATAAAGGCTGAAGAGATATGATTACCTAATCTGATCCTCTGAGAGCGGTCAGACAGGAAATCCATCATCCAAAGGCAGATTGAATACGAACCATAAGTTTAGACTCTCTATGGCGCAGTGGTCACCAGCATTCAGTTGTTGTTTCCTGAGAAGTCTCAGGTAATGGAACTGCTGCTGGGCCCTTTAATGGATCCATAAATTTAGACACTAGTCTATGTGGAAGTATTGTGTTAAATGCAGAGCTAAAGCCTACAAAAAGCATCTTTACATAGATTCCCCCCCTCCGCTGTTCCAGATGTGTCAGTGCAGTGTGAAGAGTGATGGCTATAGCATCCTCTGTAGATCTATTTCTTCTGTATGCAAACTGGTGTTTTACAAATGCAGGTGGAAGACCAGAAATGATGCGCCGACAGACCAATTTCTCAAAGCACTTCATGATGCTAGGAATGAGTGCCACTGGTCTGTAATTGTTGAGGTTATTGATAGGGAACTTCTTTGACAGCAGAACAATGGTGGAAGCCTTCAAACAAGATGGAATAGTGGACTGGGATAAAGACCGATTGAAGACTCCAGCCAACTGATCAGCACAGTCTTTAAGCACTCGGCCAGAGATACCGTCAGGACCGTCAGGCTTTCTAGGGTCCACAGCCCTCAGAATGCTCCTCAACTCCTCTTCCTCCACGATGAGGCTACAATGGGCTGGTGCCTGTATCTTAGCTGTCTCTGACGTCTCCACTTCAAAGCGAGCAAAGAAATGATTTGGCTCCTCTGCCAAAGAAGCATCCCCCTCAGCAGGGATGACATTGGTTGGTTGACGGTTGATGATTTGTTGAATCCCTCACTGCACCTGCCTCATGTTATTACTATAAAATTTATCCTCCATCTTGGAGTCTTGGCCTTCCGAGTCTTGGCCTTCCGAGACTAGCTCTGTCAACACTGTATCTTGCCCCATCACCAGACCTAAAGGCCTTGGTCTCGTCACACAAGAGGTGCTGGACTTCCTTCGTCATCCAGGGCTTCTGATTGGGATAGATAGATCCTAATATGTTTATCCACAGTGACAGTATCTATGCAGTGGTTGATATAGCACAGAAGAGCTCCAGTGTGCTCCTCTAGGTCAGGGTGGTGAAAGATGTCCCAATTTATGTTCTCAAAACAATCCTTAAGTTGTTGGGAAGCATTTTCTAGCCAAGATTTCCCTGTCTTTTTTTTTTTTTTAATTTGATTTATATGCCACCCTTCTCCAGAGACTCAGGGCGGCTTACAACGCATTAAGCAATAGCCTTCATACTTTTGTATATTTATAGAAAGTCAGCTTATTGCCCCCACAAACTGGGTTCTCAATTTACCTACCTTAGAAAGGATGGAAGGCTGAGTCAACCTTGAACCTGGTGAGATTCAAACTTACAGTAATTGCAGACAGCTGATGTTAATCACAATGCTTTAGTCTGCTGAGCCACCAGGTCCCTTTATTATAGGTCTTTATTATAGGCAGAGCCCGACTCTGAAGAGGGATATATGCTGGTGCTAAAAGCAGTGACATGTGGTCTGATTGTCCCAAATGTGGTAATTGTATAACCTTATAGCCATTTTAATGTTGGTTTATACTTTGTCCAATATGTTTGCTCCTCTAGTTGCACTCTTAACATGCTGTTAGAATTTAGGGAGCACCGCTTTTAAATCAGCCTGGTTAAAGTCCCCCACTATAATATGCACAGCATCATCAATATGCACATTCTGCTGATTATTAACAATGTTGTACAAGAATCCCAAAGCTATGGTAGTATTGGCATTGGGTGAGATATAGACTGCAGCAGAGGTGGTTTTCAGCAGGTTCTGACAGGTTCTGGGGAACTGGTAGTGGAAATTTTGAGTAGTTTGGAGAACCGGCAGATGCTACCTCTGACTGGCCCCGCTCCCATCTATTCTCTGCCTCCCAAGTTCCAGCTGATTGGCTGGGTCTTCTTTTGTTGCCCTGCATAGAAGAACAGAACTGGAAAGCAAGATAGTGAGGTGGGAAGGAATGGGGATTTTGCAATAACCTTCCCCCAGGAATGGGGTAGGAATGGAGATTTTACAGTGTCCTTCCCTTCGACTGGGGTGGGAATGGGGATTTTACAGTATCCTTCCCCTGGAGTGGGGAGGGAATGGGGATTTTACAATACCCTTCCTCTGGAGTGGGATGGGAATGGAGATTTTCCTGAAGTGAGAACGGAATGGAGATTTGATAGTATCCTTCCTCTGAAGTGGGGAAGGAATGGAGATTTTACAGTATCCTTCCCCTGCCATGCCCACCAAGCCATGCCCATCAAGCCACACCCACCAAGTCATGCCCAGCAAGCCACACCCACCAAGCCAAACCCACAGAACCGGTAGTAAAAAAAATTTGAATACCACCACTGAATTGTAGTAATCAAAACCATGCTGAACTCCCATGGAAGATATATGGGCCTACATCTAAGAGTCACATACTTCAGATCCATGGAACAGTGGCTCTTTATAATAAATATATATTATATTGACACACCAGGTTTTGAGAACTGGATCCATAAGCTCTTGTACTCCAAAGCATTTTTTTTGTCTGGAATCCAATGGTTGCACAGCCTTAATAATTAAATAAACCTTTTGTCGATTTGTTGATTGATTGATTAGGTGATGAGGACAATGATAATATTATTCATTTAGTCATGTCCGACTTTTAGCAATTCTATGGACCACATCTCCCAATCTTACATTATTTCTTTGAGTTGTATTGATTAGGTAGAAACATATTTTGTTGAGAGAGGTTCATTTGTAGGAATAAGGCTGAGAAATGAACAAATGCCTTCCCCCCCCCCTTTTTTTAAAGGCTATTTTATTTGCCGTAGACAGATGGGAAGAAAAAAAATGTTAAAAATAGGCTTTCCGTTTTAATAATTATTACCACATTGTTTTTAAATTTTAATTGCTGGCAGACACTTCTTTCATTTTGATCACTGATGTAGCAAAGCGATTTTTAAATTAGAAGTAGATTAATATATTTTTATTCTTTTGGGACAGAGGTGTGCAAAATGTTTTGAATTTAAAATCAGCCAATCCATAAATCACTTTGCTGTGGACTCTGAAGCAGCCTACAGAACAAAAGAATACAAAATTAATCAGAACGTTATAAAATATTTATTTGACATAAAGGCATCCTGTAATATGCTAATAAAATAAGTTACCCACCACACAATCCCCGTGAGAATCAGTTCTATAAACATATCCCTGCAAATGAATGCATAAAATATATTTATAATAAAATGCCCATGTGATTAAGGTCTATAAACTAAAACCTGTAAGTAAATAAGCTTGTAAATCTAAGCTTTATACAATGGAAGGTTTCAAGTTGAATGCTCTCTGCCTCATGCTTGAAACTATCAGCTCAAGCAGAAGATGGGTTATTGATGGGCATCACGAAAACATTTCAAGCTTGAAGTGGTCCAGTTTCAAGTATCAGACCAGAAGAGTTTTGGGCTCCAAAAAGCTTCTCCAATGGTTGGAACATCCCATTTTCGATCTAAAACCTTTTCTTATTCTCTTATTTCCAGGACATGGCATGCGTGGCAAGCAGAGCCCTCTCAGTGGGCATATGCACCGTTGCCAGCTGCTCTTCCAGATGGCGCCAGCCAGCTGGTCTTTGCGCATGCACACGACCAGTGGTGAAATTCAGCCAATTCACACCACTTCGGGAGAACCGGTTGCTAACTTTCTGAGCAGTTTGGCAAACTAGTTGTTGGAAGAAATCATTAGGGCAGAGAACCGGTTGTTAAATTACTTGAATGCCACCACTGCACACAACATGTCAGAGTGTTTACAGTGTGATTACTATTCTGAGACCGCCCAGGAGCAAAATACAAGACACAGAGGTTTGCCTTACAAACAGTGGTTTATATACAAGACTTCTATATACAGACATACAAGTGGTAGGCACATACCAGACAAGCAATCAGTCTGCAACTCTACACAGAGAACTACAATGCAGATAGAACATGGCGAGGAGATACACAAGGAGAGTGATACACAAGGAGAGATAGATACCCTCTAATGGCCTCCCTTATATAGACAACTTCTTAAAGGGCAATAACCCTGCTGACTCATCTTCAGTCTTAAAGGGACAGATCAGCTTTAAATCTTCATTACCCTGACATGATGGAACCCAGGAGAGAGCAGCTGGCCGGTGTGCATGTGCACCAGACCAGTTGTCCAGCATGCATGTGTGCGATGGAACCCGGAAGAGCAGATTCCAGTGTTCTGGCACACGCACTCCAGTTTTGGCACTCAGTGCCAAAAAGGTTAACCATCACTGTTCTACCAAGATTTTATGCAGCCCTAGTTCAGTGAAATCACAGTCCACTAGTTTCTAGGCTTTTTTTTTTTTTGTTTGTTTTGTTCTGGCAGCCAGCAGACCCTTTGCTGCCCATTGGGAGACTAAGATAGATCTATTTCAGTCTTATGTGTGGCTAACTCATCAGTTAGCCACACCCTCATCTCATGTATACAAATGTATACATCTATTTTTTCCAAAGGGTCTGTTGGCTGCCAGAAGAAAAAAAGCCTAGAAACTAGTGGATTGTGATTTCACTAAACTAGGGCTGAATAAAATCTTGGCTTACATAGGAAGAACCTGGCTAAAGAGAAATACACATAAAACCTACGAAAAAGAAAGAAAATAAATACTGTACTTTTACAGGGAGGATACATGAGATGAGGGTGTGGCTAACTGATGAGGCCTTATAAGGCCGAAATAGATCTATCTTAGTCTCCCAATGGGCAGCAAAGAGTCTACTGGCTGCCAGAAGAAAAAAAGCCTAGAAACTAGTGGATTGTGATTTCACTGAGCTAGGGCTGCATAAAAACTTGGTTTACATAGGAAGAACCTGGGTAAAGAGAAATATACATAAAACCTACGAAAAAGAAAGAATATATATATGTTTTTCTTTAAGCCAGGTTTTTCCTACGTAACCAAGATTTTTCTTCAGCCCTAGCTCAGTGAAGTCACATTCACTAGAATCAGGGCTTTTTTTCCTTTCTGGCAGCCAGCAAGCCCTATGCTGCCTAGTGAGAGACTTATATAGATCTATTTCTGGCTTGTTAACCATCATCAGTAAGCCACACCCACATCTCATGTATCCTCCCTGTAAAGGTACAATATCTATTTTCTTACTTTTCGTACAAAATCCCTATTCCCTCTCCACTCCTGGGAGAAGGATATTGCAAAATCTCCTTTCCCACCCCAGTCTGGGGCCAGCCAGAGGTGGTATTTGCTACCGGTTCTCTGAACTGCTCAAACTTTCTGCTACTGGTTCTCCAGAACCTGGCAGAACCTGCTAGATTTCACCCTTGCATTAGGGTTTGCAAGAAGCCAAGTGGTTCAATCTTGACATTCCATCCTCTTGAGATCATAATGCCTTCTGGCAGATGGAGTTCCGATACCAGAGCATAAATGAAATTAAATTTCCCGACCTCAGAATAAATTGTCATTATTTTCTGTTTTCCACTTGTATCTGGTGAATCAATTCAGAAGGATTAACGGGTTACAGAAGAGGCACTGCAGGCGCTTGCAATTTTGTTTCAAGATCCCTCTCCATCTCATCCCACTCCATCCTCAGCTCTTGTGTTTCAAGTACGCCAAGAAGAACCGTGAGCTTCAACTCACACGAACATCAGATAAAACGGGGGGCCTCTTTTCCCCTCCTACTCTGCAAAAATAGCTCAAATTAAAACCATGCTGAAGAAGGTTGGGAAGCTTGTGGGTTTTCAGCTGTACCATCAAATCATTGAAAGCTACGGTTCCAATCACATTAAGGTGGGATTGAACACACCGGGCTATGCTTCCTAATACATGAGTAGAGGATTAGTTACACTGCCAAAACTCAAGCATCCACATAAAAACCATATGCACGCACACAATATTTTCTACCTTCCGAAATAACTGATCTATCTTAGCCAATTCTGCTCTTCCATCATCGTAATTTATTTTAAATGTACTTAAATGCTTCTTCTAAGCTTTTCCATTTATAATATTGGCTGGCGTGCTTATAAAAGAACTCGTTCTCAGGCTTCAAACCCAGTTCGTATAATGGTTTTGCAACACCCTTAATACGGGTTGCAAGACACGTTAAGCAGCCGTGTAGGGTGGGCTATTATTTATGCTCTGTCATTAAGTTGGTGGACTAGTTGGTGCTGTATAAAAATTGATTAAATGTACGGTATATCAGCTACTACTGAGTAATAGCTCAAGTCATTTAAAATGTTGCTGCTGAAATATATACCAGTGGTCGAGTTTTGTACAAAAATGGAGGAAGCAATAAGGAAATGGCCAGCAGAGCAATTGACTCCAAATATTGGGTTTTAGGGACATGGTGGCTCAGTGGCTAAGAAGCTGAGCTTCTCGATCAGAAAGGTTGGCGGTTCAGCGGTTCGAATCCTAGTGCTACATAATGGGGTGAGCTCCCGTTACTTGCCTCAGCTTCTGCCAACCTAGCAGTTCGAAAGCATGTAAAAATGCAAGTAGAAAAATTAGTCATGCCAGTCACATAACCATGGAATTGTCATCAGACAGCGCTAGCTCTTCAGCTTAGAAACAGAGATGAGCACCACCCCCTAGAGTTGGGAATGACTAGTAGATATGTGCGAGGGGAACCGTTACCTTTATTGGGGTTTAGCAATTTAGCAAGCATCATATTAGCAACATGCGCTAATCATTCAACAAGGACGTTTTATGTATGGGTGTATGAATTCAAAAATTACTCCCCTCTGTTCAAAGACGTCTTGTGCATTCCTTTTTTTTTAAAAAAAATGAAAAAATGGACTTAATTCCATATAAATGAATATACAATTTAAGTTCCAAAAGCCAGACCAACAAAGAATTGAAGCCTAAAACTTTAAAAAAAATCCAAGAAATAGGCTCTCACTGAGTAATTTATATACTGGAAGGAAGCAAATCCCAATATTAGTTTAAATCTCTGTGGATATTTCTTATTCAAAGCTTGGCACCAAAGCATTCATTTTTCCTTTGCTTCTTCAGTGATTTGAATTTCTATCTGAAGCGGAAGAAGGGATTGGATCAGATAAATCAAGAGTTTATTTTGGACCTTTATGGCTGAGTTGAGTTTGCTTCCTTGTTTAAGGTTTACATAAGAGACAGTCATGCATCAATTTCTCATATGCTGTGTTAATTATGATAATTATAGCTCCTTTTATCACATGACAGTGGTTTGCAGATCCCATTCAGTTTAGTGGTCAAAGTGCCAGAATAGAAAGTGGGAGACTGTGAGTTCTAGTTCCATCTTAGACACGAAAGCTGCCTGGGTGACTTTGAGTCAATAACTAGGAGATGGTGAGTTCTAGTCCTGCCTTGGGCATGAAAGCCAGCTGAGTGACTTTGAGCTAATCACTAGGAGATGGTGAGTTCTAGTCCCGCCTTAGACATGAAAGCTGACTGGGTGACTTTGTGCCAATCACCAGGAAACAGTAAATTCTAATCCCACTTTAGGTATGAAAACTGGTGATTTTGATCCAATCACCAACAGACTGAGAGTTCTAGTCCCACCTTAAACATGAAAGTCAGCTGGGTGACATTGGGCCAGTCCTCTCTTTCAGCCCAACCCACTTCATAGGTTTGTTGTTGTGGGGAAAATAGGAGAAGGAAGCTGTGTTGAATATATTTGCTGCCTTGAGTTATTTGTAAAAAGAACAAAGTCAGGATATAAACAAACAAACAAACAAACAAACAATGTACATTTAGAAATCGCAAACTTATTTAAAGTGTGTGTATGTATGTGGTGTGTGTGTGTGTGTGTGTAAGAAAATTTTGTATCACCAGTGGGAAACTCCTACATTCAACATACCTCCAATGCAATCCAATTTATCTAATCAGAAGATTTAGGATCTAGGCATGTACATGAGGGCAGTGATTAAGGGATTAGAACTACAATGAAAAACAAACAAACAAAACCATATTCAAATCCCCACTAATTTCAAGAAATTGACTTGCTACTTTGGGCCATTGACTCATAGCCATGGTGACAACCAAATAAGAAACTGAACAGGAGACTAAAAACTGAATGTTTTAGATCTCCTATAATTCAATAAAGGGCGTTGATTCTCCTAATACACAGCTTTATTGTCATCCCCTCCCCCGATGGGTAGAAAATGGAAAAGGGTAAAGCAGGAATTAGAAATACAGGGAAATGGAAAACATAAGATGGGTATTATGAAGGCTGATAGAATTTTGCTCTTTCCTGCACTCGACTTCTCAGTGGTGTCTGCAGACAATTGAACCGCTGAAAAAGAGAAAAGGAATAGAGGTGAAGCTTGGAAGAAAAAGGCTTACGATTTAAATTATTTCAGATTTGGACTATCTAAAGCAGGGGTGTCAAACTTGATTTCATTGAGGGCCACATCAGCGTTTGTGTTTGACCTCAGAGGCCAGGGTGGGCAAGGCCATGATGGGTGTGGCCAGCTCGACGTCGCTCGTGTTGGGGGTGCCTGTGGTGGCCCAAGCCCTCTGCCAGCAAAAACAGGCTCTCAAACTCCATTTTTGTCTGTGATGGCTTCCTGCGACTCTCTGCCAGTGAAAATGGAGTTCAGGAGGGCTGCCTGAGGCCCGTGTGAGCTCTGGTTTTGGCCACTATGGCCGCCTGCGACCCTCTGCCAGTGAAAATGGAGCTCAGGAGGGCTGCCTGAGGCCCTCCCGAGCTCCATTTTTGCTGGCAGAGGCACCATGGGCCAGTCCTTCGCTGTTTCTAGGGCAGCCCCACAGGTCAGATCTAGGGACCCCACAGGCCGGATGCGTCCCCCAGGCCTTGATTTTGACACCCCTGACTTGTGTCAGAGCACAACATTCTTTAATAAAGAGAGCAAATCTTTCTTCTTTTTTTCCTCGGGAATGCAATAACAACCACCACAATTGAAGTAAGGTATTTAAGAACAGCTGACATCAAGAAACAAAATAATACCATCAAGAGATAAGCCATCAAAATAAGCAATCAAGCAAATAAAAATAGATAGAAGGAAAAAAAAGTTTGTCCCCAAATCCATTTTACGTTTACAATACGGCACTGAAGAAAAGCCAGAACTCTTTCAAGCTGGTGGAAATTATTCACTGCAATGAAATTGCAAAGATTGTTGAAGCTCTGAATAGATTTTTTTTTCGGGGGGGGGGGGGGGGCTTTGCAAGTTAGACCCTTGTGCTGCTGCAAGAAAATTCAGTTTAGATTAATGTCAGCCACCCTAGTGTAATAATTTATTATTCCTTACAAGCATTCATTTGTTTAAAGAAGCAAAACCTGATGACAACACTCTTGATTAATCTCAGTTTCATCTTGAGATTAGTGATCGTGTAAAGGACACACGGCGGCACTTGTCTCAGATCAACAGCACCGGTGACAGTTTCATTTGGATGGCGGAGAATTGCTGAAGGACATTTTATCATCAGCTCCAGTCATCTTTAGTAAAGCTTGGTCCGTGCATTATACGCTTTGATTTAAATTACTGGCTGGGCTTTTATATAGCGAGGATCGGGGGGGGAGGGGGTTAACCAAAAGGTCAACCATCAAGAGCAAATATTCAGCTTTACCAGAGCGGGTTTTGCTTGAACAGTGTGTCTACTGGGAAGCCAAGATGGCAGATCCAAGAACAATCAAATAGTGGTGCTTAATGCTTCTCTGAAACTTGTCTCCCCCCTCGCCATCTCTCTCTTTCTCCATCTCCCCCTCTGTCTATCTGTCTCTCTCTGTGTATCTCTCTGTCTCTCTCTGTGTCTCTCTCTCTCTCTGTCTCTCTTTGTGTCTCTGACTCTGTCTCTCTGTTTCTCTCTCTCCATCTCCCCCTCTGTCTCTCTGTCTCTGTGTGTGTCTCTGTGTGTGTCTCTCTGTCTCTGTCTCTCTTTCTGTCTCTGTCTCTCTGTCTCTCTCTCTCCATCTCCCCCTCTGTCTCTCTGTCTCTCTCTTGTGTGTCTCTCTGTCTCTGTCTCTCTTTCTGTCTCTGTCTCTCTGTCTCTCTCTCTGTCTCTGTCTCTCTTTCTGTCTCTGTCTCTCTGTCTCTCTCTCTGTCTCTGTCTCTCTCTTTTTTGTGTCTCTGTCTCTCTCTCTCCAACTCCCCCTCTGTCTCTCTGTCTCTCTCTCTGTGTCTCTCTGTGTGTCTCTCTGTCTCTCTGTCTCTCTCTGTCTCTCTTTCTGTTTCTGTCTCTCTGTCTCTGTCTCTCTCTTTTTTGTGTCTCTGTCTCTCTCTCTCCATCTCCCCCTCTGTCTCTCTGTCTCTCTCTCTGTGTCTCTCTGTGTGTCTCTCTGTCTCTCTGTCTCTCTCTGTCTCTCTTTCTGTTTCTGTCTCTCTGTCTCTGTCTCTCTCTCTTTGTGTCTCTGTCTCTGTCTCTCTGTCTCTCTTTCTCCATCTCTCTCTCGGTCTCTCTGTCTCTCTTTCTGTCTCTGTCTGTCTCTGTCTCTGTCTGTCTGTCTGTCTCTCTCTGTCTCTCTCTCTTGATCTCCCCTTCTGTCTCTCTTTCTGTCTCTGTCTCTCTGTTTCTCTCTCTCTCTCTCTCTCTTTGTGTCTCTGTCTCTGTCTCTGTCTCTGTCTCTGTCTCTTCTCTCTCTCTCTGTCTCTCTCTCTCTCTGTGACTCTGTCTCTGTCTCTCTCTCTTGATCTCCCCTTCTCTCTCTCTTTCTGTCTCTGTCTCTCTTTCTGTCTCTGTCTGTCTGTCTGTCTGTGTGTGTGTGTTTCTGTTTCTGTCTCTGTTTGTCTCCATCTCCTCCTCTGTCTGTCTGTCTCTCTCTGTCTGTCTCCCTCTGTCTCTCTCTCTCTCTCTCTCTCTCTCTTTGCATGTCTTTCTCAGCTGAAGTTGCCGTTCCATTCCCGGACGAATTTATTCAGCAGCAAAATGCAGAAAAGATAAAGCTTTAAAAGATCAGTTTTAGTCAAAATGTTAGGGATGGAGCAAATGCTCAGATGTAAAATAGCTTAGAAGGGTACTCTACCCAGAGTCACTTGGCTGGGAAGGGCAGCTCTAACAATCGAATACATAAATAAATAAACAAAAAAGACCAAGCACCCCAAAATGGTTTTCTGTTCACACGAATGACAGTTTTCTGCGCTACCCATGGAACATTTTCTGTCCCTATCATTTTCAAAGAGTTGTTGTTGTTAGCTGTGAAGTCATGTCTGACCCATCGTGACCCCATAGACAACGTTCCTCAAGGCCTACCTGTCCTCTACTTTCAAAGGGTAGTTCCTGTAAATCTGTTAAACGCTACTCACTGCTTATCCCCAGTGGTAGCACCTAGTTAACCTTGGCTGCTCTTAAAAAGCTAAGTAGAATCAGACTTGATTAGTACTTATGTGGAAAGTCTAGAATTGGAGGGTATGTTGAGAAGTTTAAAAAAAATTATAGCGATAGTAATAGCACTTAGACTTATATACCACTTCATAGTGCTTTACAGCCCTCTCTACCCAGTTTACAGAGTCAGCCTATGGCCCCCGACAATCTGGGTCCTCATTTAACCGACTTTAGAAGGATGGAAGGCTGAGTCAACCTTGAGCCAGTCAGGATTGAACTCCTGGCATTTGGCAGAGTTAGCCTGCAATACTACATTCTAGCTACGTGCTACTGTTCTTCTGGATGAAAGCGATGGTAAACCAGTACTATACTATTCTCAAAAAATCCACACACACACACACACACAAAAAAAAAACAGTTGTATACAAATATGTAGGTACTTGTAGCCAAACGGTCTGTTTCAATTAATTCATATGTAATTAAAAATTTGAATACATAGTTATAGATGTAGTTGTTGGTATGAGATAAGATTAAATATGGCAAGGCTGTGTAAGTTTGAATACTCTCCCAGTTGATTTGTTGTCTCCTTCCTTCCTTCCTTCCTTCCTTCCTTCCTTCCTTCCTTCCTTCCTTCCTTCCTTCCTTCTTCCCTTCCCTTCCCTTCCCTTCCCTTCCCTTCCCTTCCCTTCCCTTCCCTTCCCTTCCCTTCCCTTCCCTTCCCTTCCCTTCCCTTCCCTTCCTTTCCTTTCCTTCCCTTCCCTTCCCTTCCCTTCCCTTCCTTTCCTTTCCTTTCCTTTCCTTTCCTTTCCTTTCCTTTCCTTTCCTTCCTTTCTTTTTCTGCCTCCCTCCTCCTCTTTCTCTTTTAGGAAAAAGAGAAGAGAAGGGAGGGGAGAGAACAGAGGAAAGGAGGAAGGAAAGAGGAATCACTATACAGGTTTTTTTTTTTAAAAAAAAACTGCCCATATCAAATAAAATTCATTTCCAGCATTTCTGCTTATTTATTTTGCAGAAAATATCTAACACAGTAAGTAATTGAGCACTTAGAAAATCTTGCTTTGATGTGATTGATCTAGAGCACTTTCCATGCCAAATTTAAGTCTACTCTTAAAAATATGGAGTATGGGTATAATGAGTGTTGACCAAGTATGCTTCTGCAAACACATAACTCCTTCAGAAATTGAAATTAACTGTGTTTCTTTGTTGGCAATAAACAAACTCTGAAACAGCCTCTATTCTCCAAATGAGTTGCCTCTACAAGAAGGATCAAGATCAATTGGCTATAGAAGAAGAAAGGCAAACACACGTCTCCAAAACAGTTTGGTCGGAACCTCAAGTGGCTCTTCTTGAAATTTGCGTCAATACATAATCAGTGGGAATTATTGTTCTCACTTACAGATAGCTTTACTTGAAGTATGCAGATATTCCCCATACATACAGGTTCATTAGATGGAGATAAAAACCTAGGACAATTTGCGATATGACAGCCTATAAAATAGCCTCTCATTTGGTTTCAAAACCGTGACACTTCAGTGTGATGATCCAAATAAAGCAGGAATGGAAAAAAAAAAAATCCAAGCCAGAATTGGTTTTAAGATTGTGTTTGATACGTCAGGCTCGAGCCCCAATCAGTGGGTAGGAAGGAAAAGGCTGTTATGAACGTCGGTAAATGAGCGAAGGGGGGTATTGTTAGATTAAAAAAATGATTCTTCATTTTTAAAATAAGAGCATCTACTACAGAGCAGTGGTGAAATGCTACTGGTTCGCACTGGTGCATGCGAGCATGCACATCATGCATTTGGTGTGCACTGCATATGTGCATGCAATGTGCATTTAGCATGCATCACGTATGCGCAGCCAGTGATATGGTGGCAAACCGGTTCAGATTTCGCCACTGCTACAGAGCAGAAATAGAGTGCAAGAGAATGCAATGCTTCAACAAAACTTCTTAACTATCAACATGTGAGCATTTAAAATGAATGCACAACCTTTACCCTTTATTTAATTTCGGAGCAATGGACGTAATATTCACCGTCTCAGCTAAGACTATCTTGTTTCGCAGGGGTAGTTTTACAGCAGGGTATCTGTCCTAATTTTCTGATTAATTCACAATTGTTCTCTGAAACCCAAATAATCAGCATTATTGGGGAAGGGGTGGGGAATCTATATAATTAAGCTAAAGCTATTGTTCTTTTTGAAACTATACCTGGGGTGGGTTAATAACCCAGATAGAATTACAGGGATGTTATATTACAAAGCGACCAGCAAAGAAGGAAAGAACAAAGAGCAAAGGAAAGAACAAATGGTCAAGGACAATTTTACTTAGATAAATGAGCTGGCTGTATCTACAGCTAGGAAAACAAATGAGCAGAGAAAGGACAAAACAAATGAACAATAAAACAAATAGGGAAGGGAAGGGAAAAGAAGGGAAGGGAAGAGATTGGAAGGAGGAAGGGAAGGAGAGGAAAGGAAAGGAAAGGAAAGGAAAGGAAAGGAAAGGAAAGGAAAGGAAAGGAAAGGAAGAAGGGAAGGGAAGGAAAGGAGGAAGGAGGAAGGAAAGGGAACGGAAGGGAAGGGAAGGGAAGGGAAGGGAAGAATATCTTACTGTGTTAGATATTTTCTGCAAAATAAATAAGCAGAAATTCTGGAAATGAATTTTATTTGATATGGGCAGTTTTTTTAAAAAACCTGTATAGTGATTTATTTATTTATTTATTTATTAAATTTATATACCTCCCTTCTCCTGGTGGACTCAGGGCAGTGCGCAGCCAAGAATAAAAAGCACTCCAATACAAAATTTAAAATATTTATAAAAGAATTAAACAATTTTTGGCCCAAAAAATTTAAAAAACCAATAGGCAATTAAAATTTAAAACCCATAAACACTTTAAACTAAAAGGGGGGGTACTCCAGCCCAGCTTGACAAAATAAAAAAGTTTTTAGGGCACGGCAAAAATCAGGTATCATACGGATCTCAGGGGGCAAATCGTTCCAGAGGGCTGGTGCTGCCACAGAGAAAGCTTTCCCCCTGGGTGTCGCCAGCCGACATTGCCTGGCTGACGGCACCCTGAGGAGTCTCTCTCTGTGGGAGCGTACTGGCCGGTGGGAGGCTATCGGTGGCAGAAGGCAGTCCCACAAGTACCCAGGCCCTATGCCATAGAGTGTTTTAAAGGTGGTCACCAACACCTTGAAGCACACCCGGAAGACCACCGGAAGCCAATGCAGCTCACGCAGGAGAGGTGTCACATTGGAGCGCCCCCTTGCTCCCATAATCCCCCATGCAGCCGCATTCTGTACCAGTTGGAGCCTCCGGGTGCACCTCAAGGGGAGCCCCATGTAGAGAGCATTGCAGTAGTCCAGGCAGGAAATGATGAGTGCCTGAGTGACTGTGCATAAGGAGTCCCGATCTAGATAGGGACGCAACTGGCGTATCAGGCGAGCCTGATAAAAAGCCCCCTTGGCCACGGCTGTCACATGCTCCTCTAAAGACAGCCGTGCATCCAGGAGGACGCCCAAGTTGCGAACCCTATCCATGGGGGCCAATGACTCGCCCCCAATGGTCAGTGATGGAGTCAACTGGCCATATCGGGATGCCAGAAGCCACAGCCACTCGGTCTTGGAGGGGTTGAGTTCGAGCCTGTTGCTCCCCATCCAGACCCGCACGGCTTCCAGGCACCGGGACATCACTTCCACGGCATCGTTGGGGTGGCCTGGGGTGGAGATGTACAGCTGAGTATCATCAGTGTACTGATGGAACTTCACCCCAAAGCCACGGATGATCTCGCCCAGCAGCTTCACATAGATGTTGAACAGAAGGGGCGAAAGGACCGACCCTTGTGGCACCCCGCAAGCAAGGCGCCTCGGGGTCGACCTCTGCCCCCTGCCAACACCGTTTGCGACCGGTCGGAGAGATAGGAGGAGAACCACCGCAAAACGGTGCCTCCCCTTCCAACCCCTCCAGCCGGTGCAGCATGATACCATGGTCGATGGTATCAAAAGCCGCTGAGAGATCTAACAGGACCAGGATATAGGAGCAACCCCTATCCCGAGTCCTCCAGAGATCATCCACCAACGCAACCAATGTCGTTTCCGTGCTGTACCCGGGCCTGAAGCCGGACTGGAGCGGATCCAGATAGACAGCTTCATCCAGATACTCAGGAAGCTGACGCGCCACCACACTCTCATTCCTCTTTCCTTCCTCCTTTCCTCTGTTCTCTCCCCTCCCTTCTCTTCTCTTTTTCCTAAAAGAGAAAGAGGAGGAGGAAGGCAGAAAAAGAAAGGAAGGAAAGGAAAGGAAAGGAAAGGAAAGGGAAGGGAAGGGAAGGGAAGGGAAGGGAAGGGAAGGGAAGGGAAGAGAGGAGAGGAGAGGAGAAGGAGAAGGAGGGGAGGGGAGGGGTGGAAGGAAAGGAAGAACCACTGGCAGATCCAAACATGTGATAAACAGAATAAAGGAAGTACAGTATATTTTCGTAGTATAACTGCTGAAGGATATTTCTTATGGGGTGATTGCTTAGGTATATTTATTAATCAATTTTTTTATGGTTAAGCATCTCACAAAAAGTGACTATATGTCCATGAAATTAGGGGAATTAAATGCTGCTGTTTCTTTCCTCCTCCTCCCTCTCCTCCTCCTCCCATAGGTAATAGCTATCAAAGAACAGTTGTATGTTTCTGTAGCTTCAGCTATTGGCTACAAAGGGGATTGGCTAGTGGTTTTTAGCCAACAGTAAACTTAGAAAAAAACCCAGTTTGGCATCCAGCTAGAAAGAAGACCATGAGTACTAATCCCACATAACCAGCTGGGTGACCTTGGGCCAGTCACTCTCTCTCAGCCCTAGGAAAGAGTCAATGGCAAACCATTTCTAAAGCCCTGCCAAGAAAACTGCAGGGACTTGTTCAGGCAGTTGCCAGGAGTCAAAACACCCCCCCCGCCGCAAATATAGACTTACAAACACACTCATCTGTTGGTGCTCATATCCTATCAGATTGATCTTGGGCAGGGGTGAAATCCAGCAGGTTCTGAGAGGTTCTGGAGAACCAGTAGCGAAAATTTTGAATAGTTCGGAGAACTGGCAAATACCACCTCTGGCGAGCCCTAGAGTGGGGTGGGAATGGGGATTTTGCAATATCCTTTCCCCTGGAGTGGGGAGGGAATGGCGATTTTGCAGTATCCTTTCCCCAGGAATGGGGAGGGAATGGAGATTTTGCAGTATCTTTCCCCTGCCATGTCCACCAAGCCTCACCACGCCCACAGAGCCAGTAATAAAAAAAAAATGAATTTCAGCACTGATCTCGGGTTCATTTTCAGTATGATGAACAGTTCGTTATCTAGCAACAGTACTTGGCTTAGTTTATTATTATTTTTTTATCTCTTTCTCTTTTAAGCATTTCTTTTGAGACATAATGAAAAGGGGGAAAAAATCAATATTTTTAGGACTCCAAGATGTCCGTTTTTGCTGGATTTAAAAGATGTCTCTGAAATTTATAACCTCTGTACGGTTTTAATTATGCAATGGTAGTTTACTGCAAATTTTGGTGTGAACTGCCTAGGGATATAGTTTAGGAAGGGTGATATAAAAACATTTTAAATCATTATGCAAATACCTCTCCCAGTGTGTGTGTGCATGCGTGGCCGTGTGCGTGTCCTAAAATTTTGCATTTAAAAAAAAACGTGTTTGAAGATATTCTGCAAATGCTGATGATGATAGAATTATGGAGTAACCTTTCAAAGGCATCCAGCTACCCACTCGGTCTGGATAAAGCTTAGTCTAAGGTGAATTTTCCTATTGAAATGACAAGCAATCAAATTGCAGAGACAGCGATGCTGTCAGCTTTTAAAACCCAAGAGACACGATTGGACAAATCGCTGCTAAGATAAATCAGTTGGGTTTTTTTTTTTCCTTTTTTTTGTGTGTGTGCGTGTGTAGTCAGTTGCAATATTTGCACAATATATGCTCGGGCTGTGATGATCATTGGACTTTCTCCCCCCCCCCCCCCCCCCCGCAAAGTTGTTAGGGACTTTCTGCGTTTTTCAGAGTTAAAACTTGAGGAGAAGAATTCTGGAGGGAATCGCCCGATTTAAATTTCTTTGATCTGCTAAAAAGGCTTGTTGGTAATGAACCTGCTTAGCCTGTAATGTCTGTTCTGTAAGCTACTTTACTTCCTCCGGATACGTCTTGTGGAGTTTGACAGTCTAACCGGTATGTGGGAATGTCCTTGAGAGATAGCAGGAAGGGCCGCAGGTTAGACTATAGTCAGACAAGCAGCAGCTGGGCCTACAGAAGCAATGGGGATGTGACCAATGTCCCAGAGAGACCCTCCCTAGTGTCTTTGGCTGTTAAGGTTAGGGGGAAAAGATGTAATTTCAGATTTGCAACGCTGTGTTAATGTAACCCTGTAATAACATTAGAGCTAGCACCTATGGGTATGTTCCTTATCTGGACTACCTTGAACAAAATTCAGTTTTCTCAATAGCAGCATGTCCATGGCTCTTTCCCGAAGTAGCATACTAATGTAAATTTCAGGAATAGGATTTTTGGAGAGGTATTTTAATTTGGAGGGAGGACTGTGCTCCAGAAAGACTCTGATTTATGATGTTATGATCTGTCTTTTGAATGTAAGACTACGTAAAGTTAAGACCTGTGTTTTTAAGTATGTTGTAGGGATGTGGTGGCTCAGTGGGTAAGTCGCTGAGCTTGTCGATCAAAAGGTCAGCAGTTCAGCAGTTCGAATCCCTAGTGCCACGTAACGGGGTGAGCTCCTGTAACTTGTCCCAGCTTCTGCCAACTTAGCAGTTTGAAAGCAGGTAAAAAATGCAAGTAGAAAAACAGGGACCACCTTTGGTGGGAAGGTAACAGTGTTCTGTATGCCTTTGGCATTTAGTCATGCTGGCCACATGACCATGGAGACGTCTTCGGAGAGTGCTGGTTCTTCGGGTTTGAAACAGAGATGAGTATCACCCCCAGAACCTCCAGCAGCCCATCCCTGGGTCTATCCCTCCTTGGAGACCTCATTTCACATGGTCTTCAAGTTTTGTACCAAATTGGAGCCCAGAATCAGAATACAGTATCTTCCATTCAGAAGATTTGAACTTCCTCCTTAGGATTGGTACCTGAATAATAAAAGAATGTCAGTAGCAGATAGCTTCTCTAGTCCTAAAGAATTCCTAGACTCTATATTTTTGCTCAATACCCATTTTAATGCCTTATCAGAATCTGATTATATACTTGGAGTGTGCATTTCCTTACTTTTTCCTGTTGGTTAGGCATGTCCAGTTCTAATTCTCAAGTTTTGTTTTTTTTTTAAATTTGATTTATATGCCACCTTTCTACGGAGACTCAGGGCAGCTTACAATGAGTTGGATCAGGGGTGGGCTGCTGGAGGTTCGCAGGGGTTCGGGAAAACCTCTAGCTAAGATTCTGTGCAGTTCAGAGAACCCCCAAATCCCACCCCTGGCTGGCCCTGCCCCACCCACCCTTCCCCTCCCAGAAGTCCTTACACATGACCTGTTTTGGGTGCAGGGCATACACGGAGGCTTGGGGAGGATGAAAAACGGGCCTACTGGAAGTGTTTCCGGCCTCCAGAGGGCCTCCAGAGGGCCTCCAGAGCCTGGGAAGGCTGTTTTCACCCTCCCAGAGACTCAAGGAAAGACTCTGGAGCCCAGGGAGGGCAAAAACACACTCCCCCACTGCCGTGGTGCAGGAGGCCGACTAGGCCATGCCCACCATGGCCACACCCACCCAGCAACTGGGCAGGGAACCCCTTGCTAAAATTTTTGAAGCCCACCCCTGAGTTGGATGACGACAATATACAACGAATGGATATTCATTTATTCATTTATAAACTGCCCTGAGCTAGCTTTCATGTCCTTATTTTGGTCTTTCCCCACAGGTATTTCAATTTCCTCAGCACTATTTTATGTCAAAAATGTGTCGAGGTTAACAGAGAAAGATAATATAGCTTTCACAATAGATTCTGCCCCTCCTCCCCTCCCCCGGATCCTAAAGAGAAGGCTACTGAGAGCTATTAATGTCATATTAAAATCTACTCATTCATTAATCCCAGTACCATAATTTTAAAAGTGGGCTATCTATATGGGCTGTAAATCAACCCACAAGTTCTTCTCCCTTTGGGTGCTCATCGCTCTCCTCCCACTGATTGAAAAGCAGAGATTGAGAAAGTTAAGTGCTTAAATATACTTTTTGCTCTGTCACGTGATTTGTTTTAACACGAGGCCTCCTGCAACTACATTGTGTGGAAAATCACAAGCATTTGCTGAAAAATATCCTTCAAACCACACATAATATGAAGTTAGGTTTCCCTGACGCCCATTAAAGCACAGCATTACGAAGTGCACTTGGAGACTTCACACAGGGCGACATTGTACCAGTAAATACTCAAAGGGCTGAGACAGGGTTCATCGCACACTTACCAAGGAAATACACATGATCATGTCACAGGAGATCGTGCCGGTGTTCTTGATGCTTACTACATATTAGAATGGAATGGAATGGAATGGTACGGTACGGTACGGTACGGTACGGTACGGAACGGAACGGAACGGAACGGAACGGAACAGAACAGAACAGAACATGGAAATGGAAATGGAAATGGAAATGGAAATGGAAATGGAAATGGAATAGAGACTAGACTAGACTAGACTAGACTAGACTAGACTAGACTAGACTAGACTAGACTAGACTAGACTAGAACAGGACAGGACAGGACAGGACAGAATATGGAAATGGAAATGGAATAGAGACTAGAGTAGAGTAGAGTAGAGTAGAGTAGAGTAGAGTAGAGTAGAGTAGAACAGAACAGAACAGAACAGAACAGAACAGAATATGGAAATGGAAATAGAATAGAGATTAGACTAGACTAGACTAGACTAGACTAGACTAGACTAGACTAGACTAGACTAGAACAGAACAGAACAGAACAGAACAGAACAGAACAGAACAGAACAGGAATGGAAATGGAAATGGAAATGGAAATGGACTAGAGAATAGAACAGAACAGAATAGAACAGAAATAACAGAGTTGAAAGGTACCTTGGAGGCCTTCTAGTCCAACCCCCTGCTTAGGCAGGAAACCCTACATCCACTGGTGAAATCTAAAAACTGTTGCTCAAATATTGGAGTCCCTCAAATATTGGAACCCTGCTATCATGTCACTCCTAGTCCTTCTTTTCATTAAAGGTAAATGTTCCCCCGCATATGCATGATAGTCATTTCCAGTTCTAGGGGCGGTGCTCAACTCTGTTTCTAAGCTGAGGATCCAGCACTGTCCCAAGACATCTCTGTGGTCATGTGGTCAGCATGATAAAAAGCCGAAGGCACACAGAGTGCTCTTACCTTCCCACCAAAGTGGTCCCTGTTTTTCCACTTGCATTTTTTACATGCTTTCTAACTGCTAGGTTGGCAGAAGCTGGGAAAAGTAACGGGAGCTCATTCCATTACGCGGCGCTAGGGATTCGAACTGCTGACCTTCTGATCGACAAGCTCAGCGTCTTAGCCACTGAGCCACTGCATCTTTTCATTAGACATACCCAATTCCTGTAACTGTTGTTCGTATATTTTAGTCTCCAGCCCCCTAATCATTATTATTGCTCTTGTCTGTGCTCTTTCCAGGGTCTCAGTATCTTTTCTTCAACCCTTCTTGCTCCAGATGAGGGGTGTCAAACTCACAGCTGCGTCACATGACATATTAGGACTCCCCCCCCACTTCGCTGAACCAGGACTGGGCGTGGCCAGCATGTGATGTATTTGGCCCATGGGCTGAGAGTTTGACAGCCCTGCTCCAGATCATCTGACCATAACAAGTTACCAATAATCAAATCCGCACAATCGCCCTCGCTCTTAAAATGGTAGTTATGGTCCATTTTTAGGCTATTATTCTTATTTGTTCTAATTCTCAGACCCTGAATTTACCAGAAAAGGGAGAAAAGAACAGAAAAGGAAAAAAGAGAGCAAATCCTTTGTTCAGTTCTATTTGCAGTGAAAACTTTGCTCTTTTCAGCCTGATGTAGAAGATGGTCTCCCTTTGTACTCCTTGAGGAATTAAAACATGTGCCTAAAATGCGGCACCTTCCATAAAAAAGCTGCTTGGAAAGCCAAGCAACCATTTTTTCCCCCTGTCTCTGATTGGTCTCCAGAGGAGCACAGCATGACTGCAGCCATTTATAGATGCCAAAACTGTCATGACAAAAGCATTAATATGATAACAAAAGAGTTGAGAATGCAAAACACTGTGTCCTGAGGGGCTTTGTCTCGTAAGCTGCAAAGGGGGGAAAAATTGAGAACAGTTTCACTCCAGAGCTGCAGAGATCTTGCATGCAAAATTCCAGATAACTGCTAACTCAGGGGTGTCAAACTCAAGGCCTGGCGGCCGGATCCAGCCTGCAGGGTGCTTAGAGCTGGCCTATGGCGCTGTCCTGGAAACAGCAAAGGAATGGCCCACAGTGCCACTGCCAGCAAAAATGGCCCTCCTGAACTCCATTTTGCTGGCAGAGGGTTGAAGGAGGCCATCACAGCCTAAAACAGAAACCGTGAGGGCTGGGTGTGGCCCTCCCTAACTCCATTTTGCTGGCAGAGGGTTGAAGGAGGCCATTGCAGCCGAAAACAGAAATCGTGAGGGATGCATGCGGCCCTCCCTAACTCCATTTTCCTGGCAGTTGGTTGTAGGAGGCCATCACAGCTGAAAACAGAGGTTCTGAGAGCTGTGGGAGGCACTCCCAAGCTCTGTTTTCACTGGCAGAGGGTTGCAGGAGGCCATCGCAGCCAAAAACAGAAATCATGAGGGCCGCGGGAGGGACTCCCAAGCTCTGTTTTCACTGGCAGAGGGTTACAGGAGGCCGTTACAGACAAAACAGAGTTTGAGAGCCCATTTTTACTGGCAGAGCGCTCGGGCCCCCACAGGCACCACCATCATGGGTGACGTTGAGCTGGCCACGCCCACCATGGCATACCCATCCTGGCTCCACAAGGTCAAACACAGCCCTGATGCGGCCCTCAATGAAATCGAGTTTGACACCCCTGTGCTAGTCGATAGCAAAGAGGGATTTAAAATAGAGACAAACCCAAATTCTGAATTTCTCTGGATTTTGTGTGAAGAATTTGATAGGAAGGCAAGATTAACCCTCCCCGCCCCCTTTGTGACCTTCACTGAAGTCCACCCCAACCCCACACTGCTGGCCGCTATCAGAAGGATTTCATTTCTGAAAAATTGAAAGGAATTGCCATTTATACTTAGCTTTCTGCTGTGTTTCCATTGTAGAGGAATAATAATAAAAACTCAGAAATCATGTTTCATAATTAGATCCTCTGGTAAGTAGAGATGAACTGTTCTCGTGTATTTTCTGAATAGAGAATCTTAGGTCTCTTGGGAATGTGATCCTTATGCAGCCTTTATGACAAGTTTATAAAAATATGCTAATTGATCTTTACTTTTTAATTATTTATATGAATGAGACGTAGACACTCTGCAAACCATTCCATTTCCTGTCACTGGGAGAACAGGTCGAGAAGCTGAGATGTGAAACCCACCCCAAGTAATTTCCTGAAGCTGGGATTGAATTTAACATAACCACTTCCAGGTTGGTAATTGCTTTTCTCAATGGGCAACTTGAATTCACTCAGAATTAACAGCAAAATAAGGACAGCATTTTGGGAAAACTGCTTGTCATTTGAAGCCATTTCATAGGTAAAGCATTTCATTCATTCATTCATACATACATACATACATACATACATACATACATACATACATACATCTGTCCGTCCGTCCGTCCATTCGTTCATTCGTTCGTTTGTTCGTTCGTCCGATCGTCCGTTCCCTGCCTTTATTATTTTTACAAATAATTCAAGGCAGTGAACATATCCAACATCTACCTTCCTCCTCTTGTTTTCCAACAACAACAACAACAACAACAACAACAGCAGCAACAACAACCTTGTGAGGTGAGTTCGGTTGAGTAAGAGGGACTGATACAAAGTCACCCAGCTGGCTTTCATGGATAAGGAGGGACTTGAACTCACTGTCTTCTGGTGATTGGCCCAAAGTCTCTCAGCTGGCTTTCATCGCTAAGGCGGGACTAGAACTCACTGTCTTCTGGTGATTGGCCCAAAGTCGCCCAGCTGGCTTTCATGGCTAAGACAGGACTCTCTTCAATTCAATTCAGTTCAGTTCAGTTCAGTTCAGTTCAGTTCAGTTCAGTTCAGTTCAGTTCAGTTCAATTCAGAGCCTGGTGGCGTGGTAGACTAAAGCCTGTTATTAACATTCAGCTGCCTGTAATTACTGCTAGTTCAAATCTCCCCAGGCTCAAGGTTGACTCAGCCTTCCATCCTTTCTAAGGTAGGTAAATTGAGGACCCAGTTTGTGGGGGCAATAAGCTGACTTTGTATGAATATACAAAAGTATGAAGGCTATTGCTTAATGCATTGTAAGCCGCCCTGAGTCTCCAGAGAAGGGCGGCATATAAATCAAATTCAATTCAATTCAGTTCAATTCTTTATTGTCAGTGTACAACATATGTACAATGAGATTGGTTGAGCTCCCTCAGTGCACCCACCCACCCCCATACACAATACAACTCACAGTGAAGACAGAAAATCCCTATCCCAATAAATCATATTAACAAAACACCCAGTCCTATTGCACCAGTGTGAACATGTTACACATTGTACCGGCCCTGCAGTCCATCATACTACGTAGTTATTTCTCATTCAGAAGTCTGACGGATAAAAACTGTTCTTCAGCCTGTTTGTGCAGCTGGCTATACTTCTATATCTCCTTCCCAATGGTTGGAGGGTCAAGAAGTCATGACCAGGGTGATACTCTTAGGTCTCAACATCTGTTTTTTTTACATCTGGATGTTGATCGTTGCGGTTATCCCCCTTCGAAAATCTTGTTCACCTTCCCATGCTAATGCTACACTATCAACACCATAGCTGAGGTCTTTCCTGACAGTGTCCCATCTAAATCCTAAACATTTCTGACTTGGCTTGGCTCCTTTGAAATTAGCCAAGGTAGGCAGGAGGGCTGCTACCAGCGGTGACACCATATGCATGCATACATAATGTATAGCAGCTCAAAACCACCTAGGAAAGGAATGAAGCCTTTCTCTTTCAAATCATCACACCTGTAATTTTTTTTTTCATGCATTCTCCTTGATGCCTGCATTAAAGATCGGCGCCTCTCACCACATAGGTCCAAAGCATTGTCCTGTTTCCTACCTTTGAATATTTATATCTGCAAGCTGGCGATGCGAGGTGTCATGTTTCTCATTCAAAAGCTGCCATTTCTCTCAGCAGTAAAACAAAAATCCAAGTGTTCGGTGTGCACCTCTGCATAATTTATTTTGCCATGGGCTTAATTATGCAAAAGCTTACAAATCAGTTGCTCCTTTTGTGTGTGTGTGTGTGGGGGGGGCTGTCATTTACTAAACAGACTCGCTACCTGTTTGACGCATGTATTCTCAGTGGTGGAGAAACGGGTTTTTCTTCAGAAATGGGAAAAACAAAACAAAATAACAACAACAAAATATTTAAAAACTCAGGACAGGTAGATCTGCAACGTGCAGTAACTGAAGGTTATAAAAATTTTGGAGTCGCATTCTCTTTTAACGTTCATCTCCCTAAGGATCAGTTGTTATTTATTGATTTCTGAGGCACTGCGGTGCACAAAATTCTCACCCTCTGGATGAAATGCTGCAACTCTGGTTGCATGGCTTATGAGATCCACTTGATCTCCCTGGTATTTTGTGCAATGTACGTTATCTGTTCCTGGGAAAGTGCCAATAGTAACTTATGCACCGTTTGGAGAGAAGAAATGTAATCCGCATATCGTTAGTAGAGCCATGGGGACACAGTGGTTAGAATGCAGTATTGCAGGGTGACTCTGCCCACTGCCAGCAGTTTGATTCTCACCAGCTCAAGGTTGACTTAGCCTTCCATCCTTCCAAGGTGGGTAAAATGAGGACCCAGATCGTTGGAGGGCAATAGGTTGACTCTGTGAACTGCTTAGAGAGGGCTAGAAAGCACTGTGAAGCGGTATGTAAGTCTACATACTATTGCTATGTTTTGAGCAGTTTTTAGGACTTTTTAAGAGTAATTCCAAGATACAGGGCATTATGAAGTTCTAAAGCACTATGAAGTGGTGCATAAGTCTGAGTGCTACTGCTATTAAATCTCCCCAAGATGCAAGGCATATCGCTTTAACAAAAAGATTTTTCAAAAGAGGTTACAGGGAACGTCTCTACTGTTCTATAATGATGGCCAGGAAGTTGAACTTTGAGAAATCAGCTTCAGATGCTGCTGTTCATTTTTGAAGGTAAGCGGTGCTTCTTCTAGACCTGCCACTCTCTTTTTGTTGGGTCATTCCTTGCCTCTCAAGGTGATCACGAAGGCTAAACACAATAAATATATCCTTACAGGGGTATTGGGTTTTTTTTAAAAAAAATGATAGAGTTTCTATTCTACATGAAGCAAAGAGTGGACCTCTTTACTTTATAGTCTGATCTTTTTATGTGTTAGATGCTGACTTGACGATACCAAGACACAGAAAAACTAGAAAAATACTATTAGGCCAAAATCTGTCTTAGTTTTTGGAAACTACTCCTGATGAAAAAAGTCCCTATTTTGCCACTATATTTTCAGAAGTTTTAAAACTAGTCAGTCTGTCAGTCAGTCAATCAATCAACCAATCAATCAATCAATCAATCACCCGATCAACCAACCAACCAACCAACCAACCAACCAACCAACCAACCAACCAACCAACCAACCAACCAACGCAAGGCACTGGTATCTTTTCTTAAGATTATTTGAGGTGCTGAAGCCAAAGAAGTTGTTCACTGAAACACTGGACATGCATCATGTTACAAATTTTGACAGACTGTCCTACCATGAACAAGGCCTCTGTATCTTGACAAGAATGTCATTTATGGGTCCTCTTCAAGAAAGAAAATTCTTTTCTTTCTTGAAGAGTGTGTGTGTGTGTGTGTGTGTGTGGAGAGAGAGAGAGATATGACAGAGATGGAGATAGATAGAGACAGAGGCAGAGAGAGAGAGAGAGAGAGAGAGAGAAAGAAAGGAAGGAAGGAAGGAAGGAAGGAAGGAAGGAAGGAAGGAAGGAAGGAAGGAAGGAAGGAAGGAAGGAAAGAAAAAGATAGACAGACAGAGAACAATTAATTTTACACTTCTATCTATCTTACAAAATGTAGTAACATATTACCCAGTTATTCCATAGAGGTCGCTTAGGTTTAGCTATGTATTGTACAAATTCAGAGGGATGCTGAAAGAACAAATTGCAAAAGACTTCTGCACAATTCGCACCAGATGTGTATTTGTCAAGAGACCAGGCAGATGGGATCATTTGCAGTTACTGCAAAGCCAGGCAGACCCCAGAAAACTGGGGAGAAACGGAGAGGAGGAAGCCAGGCACTTTGGCTGCTCTTCCACATCCCCAGATACATATTTATGTGTCTTTGAAACAAGAGTGTTATACATTACCCGAACCGTATGTTTTGGCTGCATGAAGAAGAAATCCAGATGGACTTGTCACAGACAGTTGCTAACAATTTCTCAGGGTAGGCTACCAACAGATATAAGTTCCACCAATTTTCAGCTTGCTGACATTGTTTTTGCACGTTGGGTGAGGAGCATGGTATATGATCAGTGGTGAAATCCTACCGGTTTGCACCGGTTCGGGCAAACCAATAGTGATAAAAGCTACCAGTTTGCTGAACTGGTAGTAAAAAAAAGCTTCCGGTTGCTCCGAACTGGTATTTCTGACAACCAGCTGTGCCACATGATTTATATTCACTAGAAAGCAGGAAATTCTGCTTTCTAGCTAATCTAAATAGTGCAGAACAGCTGATCCCCCCTTGGTGTTCTACTTACCTTGTTAAGCGTCCTTTTTTTTACACAAAGTGTGTGCTTGGTGCGCACTGTGCATGCATGCGTGTAGCATGCATTTGGCACACACTGCACATGCACACACATGCAGCACACATTTGGCATGCACCACACATGTGCGGGCAGCGAACAGATCGCAAGGATTTCACCACTGTATATAATCTTTCCCCTTGAACATCCTCACGACACAAGAAAGCCATTTCAGTTCTGGATTGTCTCTATTACCAAACAATCTAAGAAAAAGAGATTGAAGTGGATTAGCAGAGAGGCAATAGAATTCTCTCCCCCTCCCCCCAATGTAAGCATTTCTATGAATTAGACATACACAATCTGCAAACCATTACATTTGTTGGCTCCTTGTCATTTGGCAACATGTAGAGTAGATGAGACGTGAAAACGCCACCACAAGCAATTTCCTGAATCTAGGCCCGAACTGAACAATACCACTTCCGTGTTTGTAATTGCTTTCTCCATGGGCAATTTGAATTCACTCAGCAGTAAAACGAACAGCAAAGTAAAGACAGTATTTATGAAAGCTGCTTGTCATCTGAGGCCATTCGGTAGGTAATGTATTTGATCCTCCATTGTGGAAAACAGCTGAGTAGAAAACTGCAGCGCCATCACAGATGAAGTCCTGCTAATGTTCGATTCTGCAACGGAGAAGCAGACACAATTAGTGAAATAAATCACAGGGCAGATAACCAACCTATAATGCCTCCATGCTGAAATATTTCAGTTCATTGAGGGCAGATGGTGAGGTGGCCTAGAGGTGGAGCACTCGCCTCACAATCGGGAGGCTGTGAGTTCAATCCTAGATAGAGGCAGATATTTCTCTCTCTGGGCATAATGAGAATATATCTGCTGAACAAAACTCTGCATTGGTGTCAGGAAGGGCATCTGGCCAGTAATTCCATTCAGTTGCCCAGACTCCACCCCACAAGGGATTGGGGGTCCTTAAAAGATGATGATGATGATTGAGGGCAGATAGCTCATTCATCTGGATCTTGCCAGTTATGGAGACAAAAGCGGAGAGGAAGTTGTGCCAGCTCCACCATAGCATGTTCAGTTTTCCCAAAAGTCTTCTGTAAACTGCACCTGAGAGCCAATTTGGTGTAGTGATTAGAAACTGGGAGATGGTGAATTCTAGTCCTGTAAACTAGATAGGTCAAAGTGAGTTAGCACAGAGGCAATTTTCTTGTCAAAAATAAGCAGTTCGGGAATTCTGGATTCAAGATGGTTTTCCTCCAGAATCTAGAGAGCATCATATTTTCTGGCAAGTGCATAATGAGAAAAGTTAGATTTTTGCAAGAAGAAAAATCAATGAGAAATCAACTTCCTGGATTAAGATTCTCTTAAAAACAAACCAAAGCTTTAAAAAATGCACACATTTGTTTACTTTTATCTCTTTTTTTTTTCATAGCTTACTCTCTACACTCATTGTACAGTCCAAAATCTACATCTCTTGGGCAATAAAAATTCATTGAGCATTATCCTCACCATGTTCATCCAAGTTTGTATTTCCGAACTTAGATGCTAATTAAACATATGGATTTGCAAGAAACTGAGTATTAAACAGAACAAGGATGTAAATTTTAGGCCAGGTTTCCAGTCCTGGGCTGCAGAAATGTAGATGATCATCACACGGCAGTCAGGAGTTAGCATTTCCCCTTCTCCTTGCTAACTTCTATTGGCTTTCTGGATATTTGCAAACAAGATCCTGAGACCCTAAATTTAGATGCAATCCAGGGGTGAAATGCTACAGGTTCGCACCAGTTTGGGCGAATCGGTAGTTTAAAAAAGCTGCCGATTCATCTGAACTAGTATTTTGACAATCAGCTGTGCCACACAATTTATATTCTAAATGGCGCAGCACAGCTGTTCTCCCCCTCGCTGTTCCACTTACCTTCTTAAGCCTCCTTTTTCCATGCACAGAGTGCGTTTGGCACGCACTCTGCATGCATCAGAGGTGGGTTTCAGCAGGTTCTGACCCGTTCTGGAGAACCAGTAGTGGATATTTTGAGTAGTTCGGAGAGCCGGTAGTAAAAATTCTGACTGGCCCTGCCCCCATCTATTCTCTGCCTCCCAAGTCCCAGCTGATCAGGAGGAAATGGGGATTCTGCAGTAACCTTCCCCTGGAGTGGGGAGGGAATGGAGATTTTATAGTATCCTCCCCCTGCTACACCCACCAAGCCACACCCACCATACCATGTCACACCCACCAAGGTATGCCCACAGAACTGGTAGTAAAAAAAAAAAAGAAACCCACCACTGACATGCATGCATGCAGCGTGCATTTGGCACGCAGCATATATGCGCAGGCAGCAAACCAGTAGGAAATCATGGAGGATTTCACCACAGATGCAATCCCCAAATTGCAGTAGTTTTCAGGTTAGCTGGTGCTGGGAATAGGAACAGTGGTGCATACAGAACAAGAGCCTTAGTGAAAACCAAGAATGATTTAGAGGGACAGCAAATGGAAAAAGTATTTCTTGTCTAGTGTACAATCCAGAGCTTTGCAAAACCAGCATGGCTTCTAATTTTGCTGTTCTTGATGACATCTGGGATTTTTTTGAGATGAAGTCTAGGCTGCATCGTTATTTACACAGGGCCACTTCAACTGGATTTCCCTGGGTAACACTCTAGCAAGCGAACTGCTGATTTGCTACTATAGGGGGACAAAATTAATACTGTAATCTATCACCAAAGTCTTATTACTTTATTATAACTCTCTCCATTTCGTTTTTATTAAGTGCCCGAGGCTATCGCTAAACTAAGTTAGTGCTAAAATTTACACTTCTGCCAAATTGCTATCCATTTATGTACTGTCCCCGGTGCATTGCATTTGTGTAGCAAACTCATTGGTGATCCATCCATACCAGAGCAAGGAGATTTTTTTTATTATTATTATTTTAAAGAAAAGTACTTCAATTGCTTCTCCTAAAAAGCATACCGATATATCATCAAACGCCTATGTATTGTTTTTCTTTGTCCTCCAGATTTTCTTCCTCCGGTGTGACTGTGTTACCATCATAAATATCTGACATCTATTACTTTGGTGTTTTCATGAATGTGAAAATGTGCAGTGGATTTGGGTGATCTGCTCGAATAAGAGGTTCTTTTCCTTTTGCAGATTCCTCCCTTCTTTAAAAAAAAAAGAAGAAGAAAAATAAAAGGGAGTAAGTTGGAAATAGATAGAACTGCTTCGGTCTAAAGAACTTGAACGGAGGAATTTACTGTTAAAAGGGAACTGGATTTTCAAAGCAAGATTAGCAAAGATTAGTCAAACTTTGGCAACTTCCGTGATTGAAAAATACCAAGTGGAATGAGTAAATATTTCGGAAAGAAAAGCTAGAGAAGACAAGGTAAAGGTTTACCCTGTCCCACTGTGTTGCAGTCTAGGGTACATGTTGTGGTCCGTCTGCTGCCAGCCAGCAGGATGGTATAAGACAGGGGTGAAATCCAGCAGATTCTGATAGATTCTGAAGAACTGGTAGCGGACATTTTGAGCAGTTCGCAGAACCAGCAAATACCATCTCTGGCTGGTAAGAAGTTTTGTATCTCTGGATTGATTATGCATAGCTAAGACTTGGATTGGTAAAAGGACTACGCTTTTGCTTTGCTCTATAGGTAAACTACTTTAAAAACCAGTCTGTATGCGGTTTATTCACAACTACTCTCAGCACCGTTTCCATGTGCAAACACTCTATGCTCTGCTTCATAACTGGTCCTGGTTATCTCACAACTATATCCTTAACAAGCACTACAGCAAAGGTCTGGCCCACGATGCCTCAGCCAGAGAAAATGGAGCTCAGGGAAGGGGCACACATGGCCTTCATGAGCTCTGTTTTCAGCCATGATGCCCTTCTGCAACCCTCTGCCAGCAAAAACAGAGCTCAGGGGGTCTCAGAGGGCTGCAGGAGGCCATCATGGCTGAAAACAGAGCTCATGAGGGCCATGTGTGCCCCTTCCCTGAGCTCCATTTTCTTTGGCTGAGGCATCGTGGGCCAGACCTTTGCTGTTTCCAGGGCGGCCATATGGGCCAGATCTAAGCATCCCAAGGGCCAGTTCCAGCCTGTGGGCCTTGAGTTTGACACCCTTGCTCTAATTGAACATAAAAAAAAACAAAAACAAAAACAAAACAAAACAAAAACCTCTTATTTTAGTCTTATTTGGATATTTCGTAGTCAGGTTAAGCCTAAAAAAGACATGGAACAATTCATCCAGAGTTCAGTTCTTTATTTGCTTATATGTAACAGAATCTTGCCAGACTAAATCCTTACTATTCCCTTCCTAACAGACATACCCTGTGAGATTCTAGGGAGTGGTTATCTTCTCTCTTCTTCTGTCTTCTATCTTGCTCTGGGATGTGCCACCTCTTCTCTCTTGCCCGTTTCTGGAATCTTCTCCCTCCTTCCAGCTGCTTCTTCATTGTAGTTCATCCCTAGAGGTTCTCATTCTGTGGACATCATCTCTCAGATTGTCAGGGGCAAGAAATCAAGAACTAGGATAGAGCTCAAAAGTACTGTCCTACTTTTATTGCAGGCTACCTATACACAAGAATCCGATCTACTAATGGTCAAGGCAATTTGATGCTAGATTAGAGTCAATGGACTTCAATGATGTTGGACTTCAGTCTCTTGTGGGAGTGTAGAGATGCCAAGTTGATGATACATTTGACCCTGCCCCTCTGTCTCAGCCTGGTCATATCCTACAACATCTAGTTTCACCTAGAAGGATTGCATTCACATATCACTAACATCATTTTCTGCATTCAATTAAGCCTGGAAAAAGCAGGCACTTTTAGTCACTACTTGGTTAGATTTCTTCAAGAATTTTTGCAAACCCCGATTAATGTCCTAACGTAGCCACAACGATTTTGCTATGCCTTTCAACTGAAATTCACAAATGTCCAAAATCAGAGCAACTATATTTTGACAATTAAGACCAATTAGTTAGAAGTGCCAAAATGAAATTAGTTTTGATACCAGTGCATGTGTGATATTAACTGACTAACAAACATTACACCAATTATCATGCTTTTAAAAAAGTGCCAATGATAGTTTTAGGAGAACCAAAATGTTACCTGGTGTTTCTGACTCAGCTAGCTGAGGGTGGAGCAATTTAATATCTTTGTGTAGTGCTTCAACCTCAATAGTATGAGGAGAGTCTAATAAGCAGTAATGGAATGTGTAGATCAACCTAAATCTGGACCAGTTTGGGGCTAAATACCATTTCCTTGAAAATGAAACCTATCCCAAAAATAAGCCCTAGCATGTTTTTATGCATGCACCTAATATAAGCCCTACCTCCCAAAATAAACCCTACTAATGTACTTGCACAGGCCTACACAGGCTCCCATTTCATCTAGTTGCTCATGGTGCCAGGGCCATGAGGCAAGGCAAGATGATGGTTGAACTGCCCCAGGTGCTCTACACCAGGGCTTATTTTTTGGAAGGTGTCTTATTTTTCCCCCACATACTGGAGGCTCACTTCTTCTCCTTGCTCATGGCGGGGCAGGAGGCCACAAACTGTGCTAGTGTTGCCGCCGCATGGCCAGGGGATGGAACTGTCTCATGCACCCCGCACTGCCTTACCGCAGGACCCCTGCAGCCAGGCCATCTATGCCCCGACACCTGCCTTGCAGTGGCAGCACCAGCAGCCATGTGCAATAGCCCATGTGCCCACTTCTTCTGCTTACTCGTGGTTGCAATAGGGCAGAAGGCCGAGCAGCATGCTGGTGTCGGTGTCATGAGGTGAGTCAGATGTTGGGGCATGGATGACCTGGCTGTAGGAGCCCTGAGGTAAGGCAGTGCAGGGTGCATGAGGCAGTCCCATGCCCTGTGCCATGCGGCGGCAACACTGGCACAGTACATGGCCTCTTGCCCCGCCATGAGCAAGGAGAAGAAGTGAGCCTCCAGTATGTGGGGGGAAAAAGATATCCCCCCAAAAAATAAGCCCTAGTGCTTAATTTGAGGGCCAAAAGAAAATATGACTAAGACTTATTTTCGGGGAAACATGGGTAATATGTCATTGATTATCTGAGTTTCTCCCCCCCCCTCTATCTCTATCTCTATTTCTATATACTTACTTACTTATATACTATATACGTACTTACGAGACCATCTTTTGCCACCAATAGCCTCCCACCGACCAGTTCATTCTCACAGGGAGGGACTCCTCAGGGTACCATCAGTCAAATTGTGCCAATTGGCGACTCCCAGGGGGAGGGCCTTCTCTGTAAGGGCTCCAACCCTTTGGAATGAACTGCCCCCGGATATACGAAACATTGCTAATCTCCGTGCTTTCCGCTGTGCCCTCAAGACCCTGATGTTCAATCAGGCAGAGCTAAGCATGTTAACTGGGAATGATTAAAATACTATATAATTCTGGGTTTTATTTAATTTGGGTTAAACTTTGCTAAAATTTTAATTATCAATTTTATGATGTTAATGTATCTTTTATTTTTTCTTGACTGTACACCGCCTTGAGTCCTGCAGGAGAAAGGCGGTATAGAAATATAATAAATAAATAAATTAAATAAATAAATAAGCAAACAAACAAATAAATATCTCTCTATCTCTATCTCTCTATCTCTATCTCTATATAGATATATCTATCTATATCTATATCTATCTATCTATCTATCTATCTATCTATCTATCTATCTATCTATCTATCTATCTATCTACCTACCTACCTACCTACCTACCTACCTCTCTCTCTCTCCCTCTCTCCCTCTCCCTCTCCCTCTCCCTCTCTCTCTCTCTCAACTACAATTTGCATAAAAAGCACCATCTCCTGTGCTATTTAGTTCCCGAACCCATCAACACTGGGTTTGAAAAAAAAGGGAAAAAAAGTGTTTTCAATTGCGCTAAGAGAGATGATGTTGGCCTATTTTTATTTCTTTTTCATCCCCAGGAATTCAGGAAGAAACCCATTGTGGGAAATATTGAGGCACTGTGTGTTTGTTTTTAAAGACAAGAGGATCAGTTAGATATTATGTCACTAGCATGGCAGATAGCTTGATGCTTAGAACAAAGAGAATTCAAAACCCAGGACTGTGTTTTGTGTGCCAGAAGTAAACAGAGCTTGCAATTCAGAAGTTGTTCTTTTCATTTACCCCCTACATGCTGCTTCCTTTATTTCAGTGGTTATTATTTAGACTAAGGTTGGGAGAATCCTTGAGTTATTTTTGTCACAAAAGGAGGAAAAAACTCTTGATAAAGGAACGTGGGATGAAAAATTATCATTGACAGGGAATGGATCACAAACACAGTTCTCCCCCCTTTCTTTCTTTCTTTCTTTCTTTCTTTCTTTCTTTCTTTCTTTCTTTCTTTCTTTCTTTCTTTCTTTCTTTCTTTCTTTCTTTTTCTCCTCCTCCCTCCTTTCTCCCTCTCTCCTCTCTTTCTCTCCTTCCCTCTCTCCTTTCTCTCTTTCTTCTCCCTCCCTCTCCCTCCCTCCTTCCACTTCTTTCTCCTCTCTTTTTGTCCCTGTCTCTCTGCTCTTTCTCCTCCCTTCCTCCCACCCTCCCCTTCTCTCCCTCTCTTGCTCTCTTTCTCCTCTCTCCCTCCTCCTCCCTCATCTCCCCCTCTCTTTTCTCTCTCTCATCTCTCCCTCCCTCCTTCTGTCTCCTCTCTCTCCCCCTTCTCCTCTCTCCCTCTCTCCCCCTTCTCTCTCCTGTCTCTCTCTTGCCTCTTCTTTTCTCTCTCTCTCGCTCCCCGCTCTCTCTCCTATCTCCCTCCCTCCCACTCCCTCCCCCCTCTCTCTCACATACAACTTCATCAGTCCCATTTCCCAGAGACAATAGAACATGTGGGCCCAGTCATTAGGATCCAGGAGATTCCAGAATTTACATCTAGTAAAGGTTCTCGGAGCATGATGGGACCTACCATAGTTCTGCAGAATTTGAAATCAGGAACATGTTCAGAGGCGGTGCTGCCATAAACCATGGCAATCTCTCTTGTGCTTCTGAACTGAGACAGCCCTAGGAAGACATTTTGGCAGCTGCTGGTGTTTATCAAAGGCAGAAGACAGAGGCTTACTTCAGTGCAAGGAAACAAAGGCAGCCTAGATAAAGGGAAGGACATGAAAGCTGATGCCTGTAATAATGACACCATAGATTATGTCTGCATTCCCTGTTAGTTGAAACATACCTTCTCTCGGTGCACCAAGGAGAAATATCAAAGCTCTAACAAGGAAACATGTTTCTTTCCCTGAACTCCTGATAAGCTTTGCCCAAGTTCATTCATCCTTGAAAATATTTTATAGCAGGACAACTTTCAACTTGAAGGAACGGTACCTTTCATTCCCTACCACCTTCTCCCTTTTTTCAATTAAAAATGATTAGCGCACCTAAAGTTTCCTTTGTAATTAAGATGTTTTAAAAATAAAGATAGATTCTGATGAGAAAGAGAGAATCTTGGAGGATTCTTCTTTCAAGAATATCAACCGTAGCCTCTTGTACATCTTTTTGGTCATTGATCAAATTGTTTTCTTCGAGGTTAGGACAGTGTGTGTGTGTGTGTGCGCACACAGAGGAAGCAGAGAAAATAAATGCAGCATAAAATAACACAAAAAAAATCTGAAAAATTGTCTGCTCGGAAGTAGGAGATTTATGCAAATACTTAAATCGAAAGAAGGAAATGCTTTAAGAATTGGTTCGAATATGGCTGCAAACCAGTGGTCGGTTGCTCCCGGTTCACACCGGTTTTACCTTCCTAGCAAAGTAGCACATATTTATCTACTAACACTTACAGTGAATGCTTTCAAACTGCTAGGTGAGCAGGAGCTAGGAGAAGTAATGAGAGTGTTGGAATACAAGTTGGAATGTATTTTTATTGCAACAACTACCTTGTAGTATTCAGCCTATAGATGGCAGTATTTACAAGTCTGGATCTGGAGTATATACTCTATGTTCTTTTGTTCTAAGTAGAATTTCCTGTTTCCTGTTACAGTTAAATAGTTGAGCAGTAAAGCACATGGTGACTGTACCCTTTGTTTGCTCTGTGGTGCTACTGTATATATAAACAGAATCTCTAAGAGAGAGCTCATCCCATTGTGTGGCACTTGGGTCTTGAACCCAGGCTGTCAGCTTTCCAATCTTTAACCGCTGAGCCACATTGTGTCCTGTTGAGGAGAAACTAGTAGGATTCAAATCCTTTGAGTGGTAATCTCAAAATGGAGGAACTTCTTGTAGACCCACACGGACTATTTACAGCAGTTCTAATTCTCTCCCAACTTCTAATAAAAGAGGTTGGTGAACTATTAAAGAGATCTAAAAGAGCATTCCTGAAAATCAGTACTTCTCCAGAGTCGTCCGTAATGAGCAAATCCTGAGAATTCACTTAAATCCAGACATCTGCTTGGCATTTGGGCGGGTGAAGGTTTATCTAATGGGGTTTATCTTTAAATCCACCCTCAGTGATCCTGCTTCTGTCAGCTTTAAAGATTTCTTGCAATGCAGAGATATTGTGAAGAGTGGGAAACAACCATGTCACTAAAAAGCTTGCATTTGATATAACCGAGACCGGCAAACTGTGAAAAATTTCTTCTGATGATAGACACTTAGGCAGGCCTTCAGAAAAGAGGACATGAAGTGGGCTCAGCATTTGGTTGGAAGAAAACCAACAATTATTCAATGCAACAGAACCATACAAGTGCCTTTAGAAATTGCAATATATGTGTAACAGATTGTTCATTTTAAGTTTTGCATATTTTACTTTAGGAGTTTGCAGTTCCAGCCCTTGGTTGAAATTGTTTCATTCCTTTGTCTATGGAAATTCTCCGTCATCCAGGTCATGGTTGTCCCAAAAGTGCTTTTTCCAAAGGCAGCCTTGGTTTCCCCCCCTCCCCCCTCTTGAATACATTTTGCTTCTCACCATTCAGTCAAAACTGAAGATGCTTCTTGGATGAGAAGCGAAACGACTTCAAGGGAATAAACCTAGAAAGTCCATTTGCTTTTGGAAAAAGCCCTTTTGGAACAGTTTCATTCCTTTCCTTTTTTTTTTTTTTAATGATATGCACATCCATATACAAAACAGACACCACACTTGCATGGAGAGAGAAGGAGAGAGGGAGAGAGGAAAGGGGGGGGGGGAGGAAAGAGAAAATATGACTATGTATCCAGGCCTTACAAAGATTCTTTGACAATTACATCTTTGCCTGCCTCAGAGTTCTTATTAAATGTGATGTATTATTTGGAACCTTGACATTAAACTGGCCCTCCAGTTTAAGGCTTTAAAAGAGAGAGAGGGAGGGGGGGAGGGAGAGAGGGGGAGGGAGGGAGGGAGGGAGAGAAGAGAGAGAGAGAGAGAGAGAGAGTATCCAGGCCTTGCAAAGATTCTTTAACAATTACATCATTGCCGAAAGGTTTCCTAAAAAAGTCAACATTTAGAATATGTCTGAGTTAAAACACATCACAGTGAAATATCTTTTGAAATGTATTTGCAGGTCACTTGGAAACTTGAAATTAATACCAATACATTTAAGCAGACATGACTTTGATTGGCTGGCACAGACCTCAGTTAATTGCATTTTGCTCTTATACAGAATAAAATCTCAAATTCAATCATGGAGGTTATGTAGAAAATCCAAACGTCATTAGATCTTCAAAGACAAAATCGTATCTTATAAATGTACTTCAAAAATCCAATTGCTTTAATTCAATTAAATTACATCAAGAAATGCTTCTGAGTTTTCTTTCCTTTTTTAAATTTGAACTTAGTACAGAACATCTTGAGTTCTTTGTTTTACTTTAATAACAGAACACTAATGGGTTCTTATTAGCAGTTTTCTCTTTCCATATAATGCAGAAAAATGTCTTTAATGCTAAAGAAAGTAGTTTAAACATTGTGCAATGGTAGATAGATGATAGATAGATAGATAGATAGATAGATAGATAGATAGATAGATAGATAGATAGATAGATAGATAGATAGATAGATGGATGATAGATAGGTGGATGGATGGATGATTGATGGATGATGGATGATGGATGGATAGATGGATGGATGATGGATGGATGGATCGACAGACAGACAGATGATGCATGATAGATAAAGGATGGATGGATGGATGGATGGATGGATGGATGGATGGATGGAAGGATGGATGGATGGATGGATAGATAGATAGATAGATAGATAGATAGATAGATAGATAGATGATGGATAGATGGATAGATGGATAGATGGATGGATGGAAGGATAGATAGATAGATAGATGATAGATAGATAGATAGATAGATAGATAGATAGATAGATAGATAGATGTACAGCATTGTACAAGGAGCCTGGATAGCTCAGCAGACTAAAGCATTGTGATTAACATCAGCTCTCTGCAATTACTGTAAGTTCGAATCTCACCAGCTCAAGGTTGACTCAGCCTTCCATCCTTTCTAAGGTAGGTAAAATGAGGACCCAGTTTGTGGGGGCAATAAGCTGACTTTGTATAAATATACAAAAGTATGAAGGCTATTGCTTGACACATTGTAAGCCACCCTGAGTCTCCCAAGAAGGGTGGCATATAAATCGTTTTTTTAAAAAAATGATTCCTATAGGATTCCTTCCTTCCTCATACATTTTATTTGAAGAATCTCAAGATACAGTGATTACTATGCTACTATATATCTGATTACTAATTGTGCTGGTAACTTAACTCCAATTATTCATCTGAAATCTAAGGGGCAAGCTTTCCAAATGTTTTACCATGAATGATCTACAAGAAACAGACTTGGGGAGCAGTGAGGCAATACTGGGAGTGACCCCACCCTTAGTAAAATGATGCCCACAAATTTAGCCCTCCTCTAGCCGCCATCATACAATATATGGGGAAAGGGCTGGGGCAAAGCTTAATGGTGCATGCTCAGCTTCTGAATTAGATTATTAATGCTGTTGGCAAGAGTGGGATGACTTTCTGTAAGATAAAAGTGTACATAGCCTGAAGCTTCAGTGATGGATGTAGCCTATAATAGGATTTTCTGTCCTCCCCCTCCTCTAAAAAGGTAAAGGTAAAGGTTCCTCTTGCACATATGTGAGTCGTTCCTGACTCTAGGGGGCGGTGATCATCTCTGTTTCAAAGCTGAAAAGCCAGCGCTGTCCGAAGATGTCTCCGTGGTCATGTGGCTGGCATGACTAAATGCCAAAGGCGCACAGAATGCTGTTACCTTCCCACCATTGGTGGTCCCTATTTTTCTACTTGCATTTTTTTATGTGCTTTCGAACTGCTAGGTTGGCAGAAGCTGGGACAAGGAACGGGAGCTCACCCCGTTATGCGACACTAGGGATTCGAACTGCTGAACTGCTGACTTTGCGATCGACAAGCTCAATGTCTTACCCACTCAGCCACCGCGTCCCTTACGTCTGGCCAAAATTTGCTACTGAATTACCATTTCTAATGTGCTATAAGGAGAAAAATTATGGGCCGTAATGAGAACTTTTGTCACAAGAATAGAAATAGAGAAGCTGGTTTCAGATTGAGACAAGATCCTTGTATGAAGGTATCCTAAATCAATATGGGATGTGGACTCTTTCTAATTTGGAATATAAAATACAGAAAAATTAAAACCTACTGTGAGCAACCAAGGAAAGTACGCCCATTCTTAGTCATCAGAGTAACTACTGTTATTGTTATTAATTAATTTATTAATAAATTTATTAATTTATTGTTATTAATTTATTGTTATTAATTAATAGAGTTGGAAGGGACCTTTGAGGTCTTCTAATCCAAACCCCTGCTCAAACAGAATACCCAGTGGTTGGATACAGCTGGTTCGGGCCGGTTCAGAAGAACTGGCTGGCCACGCCCCTCCCCACCCCGCCTCTTCCAGGAGTCCTTGAAATTTCAACCAGACTCCTTCTCCTTCTGTAGTGGAAGGATAATAATAAGAGTAACAGAGTTGGAAGGGACCTTGGAGGCAGTGATGGGTTTCTACTGGTTCGCCCAGGTTCAGGAGAACCGCTAGCAGTGGTCCCGGGAGGCTCCGCCCACCTGCCTGGATGTCATCACAGATGCTCTGTACATGTGCAGAAGAGTGGTGCACTGTTGCTTTTTCTCCATGTTACAGGCCCAATGATCAAGACTCAGAATGATTATTGATTAATCATATTTATTTGTTTCTCTCTCTTACAGAAGAGTTCACCAGACAAAGAGCACAAGTGCAATACATCAATATATATATACAGGAGGTGGAGCAAAAAGGTAAGGAGGAGTTAGTGGGAGGGACATTGAGTACATTTGCGATTTAACCCTTTACATATCTACTTATATACAGTTGAGATATTTTCATCTGTAACACGCACATGCATGCACGCTCACAGTCCCAAACTGGTAGCGAAGGTAAGTGAAAACCACTACTGTTTGGAGGTCATGTCGTCCAACCCTCTGCTCACGCAGGAAACCTATACTAGGGATTCAAACCGCCGAACTGCCGACCTTTCTGATCGACAAGCTCAGCATCTTAGCCACTGAGCCACCTCTTGATACAACCCTGGCTTTCAGCTCTCTCTCATTCCATCTACCATTACGCAAGAGCTGTTAAGCTCTTCGTTTGCCCAATTTCAGATCCCTTTAACAGACACTGTTAACAAGGCTTCAGATGCCCTGCTGATCATGGAGGAAATAGCAAATGCATTTAAAAGCTTCCGACACACCATGGCGTCAGACCTGCCTTGCATTCCAATCCTTGTCTGAGCTATCAAGGCAGATTTGCATTCTAATGCCTTATTAACCTGGTGAGACGTGTGGGAAGGGAGGAAGAACAGTTCTCAACAATGCACAACAGATGTCTGGAAGGGATATTTTGGCAGGCAAGTAGACGAAGGAACGAAGCACATGTAGACTGTACAGTGGAGGTGAGCAAACATTAGTGGTTATCATCTATCGATCCACATGTATGAACAGGATATAATAGGATGCTTGCTCATTTACCACCCAATACAACTAGGTAGCTAAGCTTGCTAATGTTCTGACCTGGGCTTCCTGAGATAGTAAAAAGCACACAATTAGTCCCAAAACCCCTTTTTAAAAAATTTAATGGCGGTGAATTCCTTCCATTCGCAGCACACGCTCAATCACCAAGAGTTTATAAATAGTCCAACAGAAGTCTGCCACAGTCCTTCAGATCAGGTTAGTAAACACCCACCTTTATCTTCTTTGACACGCTGCCAAAGACCTAATTGGCAATTATCTTGGCAAGGCCACATGGAAACACAGAGTCAAAAATGGAGCTTCCAAGTACAAACCGACACCATCCACAACGTTGCTTCCTGCAAAGGCCCACTTGCCTTTGCTCTTCCTTTATGTCTTATGGGAGGGGCCAATCATCTCCAAGCCTTACTCCCGAGTTGTCCCTTTTGTTTTAACTGTTCTTGCCTTTGGGCAGCTCTGCGCATGTGCACACTAGGAATTGGCTCCCCCTGTTCCTCTGCCTCTCTGATGTCTGACTCTGGAGGCTCTGTAGTCCACACATAACTCCCAGATGGCCCTGGCCCCATCTCTGCCTCCAATGCAGAGCTCTCATTTGAGCCTTCCCCAGACTCCAGGGCTGGCCCATGTTCCTCCCCAATCTCCTCACTGTCCGACTCTGCTGGCTCTGCAGGCTGTTGGCAGACCACAACAGCTAGGAGGCTTAAGAAAACCTCTGAGCAGCTAGTATTTACATTCCTCACACTAAGCAAAAGCTCAGAGGTTCTCTCGGCTCTGGAGACTGATTGATTGGGCTCCTACTTTTTTAGCCAAGAGCTTTTTTGTATTCATTTTTTCCTCCCAGGAAGTAATAGAAGTTAGGTAGACAAACAAACAAGCAGATAGACATACTTCCTGGTCCTCATATATACATCCTTATAGTCTCCTGTATGAAGTGTCTCTGGTCCTACTTTATATGGTGGGCCAGGATTCAAACAGGTCAATCAGTAGTGGCCAAAATTGTGGAAACCTTTTGGAAAAAGTGTATTTTCTAAAAACTAGCTAATAACATCACTTTTTTTTTCTTTTGGAGTAGTACTATAATATTATATATCAATGGAAAGATAATTTAATCAATAATGTAATGCAATAACTTTTATGAAGGATTTGCTATTAGAATAGCAGTTAGAGTATAAAGAAGAAAAGTGAAACACGTAGAAAAAACGAAAATACAATTTTCAAAAAAAAAAAAAATGATCACCATAGAAAAAATGAGATATACAAAAATTATCCCCATGTCAGTTAATACTTAGTTGAGTAACTTATAGCATGAATTACAGCCTTACAAGGTCTTTCCATGGAGTGAACCAAGTCTTTGAGTTCTGCAGTTGTTATCATGTGAAACCAAGATTGAATGATTGCTTCTATTAACTGGGTTTTATTGCTGGGTCGCTTCTGACTAACAAGTTTCTTTAGTAGGCTCCATAGATTTTCAATTGGGTTAAGGTCGGGGCTATTCCCAGGCCATTCCAGCAGTGGAATAGGATTATCTTGAAACTCCCCCCAAAAAAGTGATGCTATTAGCCATCAAACCTCAAAAATACACTTTCCACAATTCTGGCCCCTACTGTATTCTCCAAAGCACCTGAAGGCAGAAGAAGAAGGAACAGATGGAAGGTAATCGAGAAGAGAACCCATCTAGAACTAAGGTGAAAATTCCTGAGACTTAGAACAACTCACCAGTGGAATCCTTCGGGTTCAGGATTTCCCCATTTTGCCATCTGCTTTTTGCTGCAAACTTAGCATTCACAAAAAATATACAGCTCCCTCCTTAATTATGTTAGCAACCACACAAACGTCTTCACCACCACATGACAATGCTGTAAAATGTCAGACTTGGTTTTCCTTGTCTTAGGAGATGAAAACAAAAAAAGGTGATATCCAAAAATGTTTTTATATACATGATTCAATTGGCTTACACTTTCTTTGAGTTACCCCTTTCTTCTTTTCTTTCTCCATTCATCCCCTGCAATTAACATGCATTTGTATTGCGTAGGAAGTTAGTTTTTGTTCTCCTCTAAATGACCGTGAACATTGATGTACACACAAGGTGTATTATGTTCTACAAAAATCAGGTAATCTATGGATATTTTAAGGAACCGGCTGCAGAAAATGTCAGGTTTTGCTCCGGAAAGCAGCAATTGCATTAAAATAATGAACCGCTTTCTCAGAGAACAAGAAAAGAGGCTACAATTACAGATCAAGGTAATTGCTTCAACGTTGACTATTGTTGTTCTCCCCATTTAAATAGTGGCACGATTCATACAGTGCTACAATTTTGTTGTTGTTGTTGAAGGACAATGGGAATTTACAACCCAACAAAAGCCTTCTTTTAGATCAGTCATCACAGGTGGCAATGTAAGGGCATATCACAAGTGGGATGGATTTTCTAATAATTTTAAATCTGATCAAATGGCAATTCAAGATGATATGATGTTTTTTTTTTTTAAAAAAAAGCATCTATTCAAAAAGTCACTTCTTCCAAGCACTCTTCGTTATGGGTTTAATTCATCCAACAATCAAAGAGTGTAGAAACAAGGGATGCAACCAATGGTTGTCCCCGGTTCGGACCGGTTCTATAGAATCAGTAGTAAAACCAGTGGGAGGCTCCGCCCACTGATCCTGACGTCATCAGGACATTTCTGTGTATGCGCAGAAGAGCGCACGCATGGCCCCTTTGCGAACTGGTAGTAAAGGTAAGTAGAACCCACCCCTGGAAACAACGTACTCTCAATTGATAAAAAGCAATATACTAGCATGTATAGTATTAATATTTACAATATGTGCATAAAACACCAAACCAGATTTTCTTCCCACCGTATCTCTGTTAAGTAAACGTCATTAGATTAAAGTGAGCTGAATATGAACTCAATATTGAGTTGTCCTCCTCGCAGGTCAACACCTTGGCTCATATTCCACAATCACTCTCTATAAAGTACTTCTTATAAACAGTTTTTCACCCCTATCTTGATTCACATGCCGGTGCTTTCCCACACCGACATACCGTGTTTCCCTGAAAATAAGACCGGGTTTTATATTAATTGTTGCTCCAAAAGATGCATTAGGACTTATTTTCTGGTTAGGTTTTATTTTTGGGGAAATACGGTACTAAATGTATCCATCGGGCTGACAATCTTAACTGGGGCTTATTGTTTGGGGGGGGGTTAGGGCTTATAGTACGAGCATCCTGAAAAATCATGCTAGGACTTTTTTTCCTTTGGGTCCAATTTTCAGGGAAACAGGGTATTCTCTCTCTCTCTCTCTCTCTCTCTCTCTCTCTCTCTCTCTCTCTCTCTCTCTCTCTCACACACACACACACACACACACACACACACACACACACATTGCTCATGAGCATGGTTCCTTCATTTCATTGTTCCTGATTGAGAAAGTTGATTACATGTCATGTTATCCTCTAAGTTTCATAGATCCATGAAAGTTAGTCATTAAAGCATTGGGCAATGTACCTACTTAGAAAACTATTTTGTTTTCTGAAAATTAAGAATAGAGCAAGAGAAGGGAATATTCTGGGTTGAACTGTAGGGTCCTTGGTGCTTTCAAAACTTGGTTGTATTCTCTTTTTTTAAAAAAATTAGATTTATATGCCACCCTTCTCCAGAGATTCAGGGTGGCTTACAACGTGTTAAGCAATAGCCTTCATACTTTTGTATATTTTATACAAAGTCAGCTTATTGCCCCCACAAACTGGGTCCTCAATTTACCTACCTTAGAAAGGATGGAAGGCTGAGTCAACCTTGAGCCTCGAACTTGCAATAATTGCAGACAGCTGCATGTTAATAACAGGCTACTTAGCCTGTTGAGCTATCTGAGGCTCTTTTTTATTATCAGGGGATGTCTTATTTTGGGGAAAACAGGATAGCAATACAGTGAAAACACAGCCTGTGTCTTGCATCTGGTGTCTTCTGGGTGGACTGGCTCACACAGGAGCTGATCAAGAGGGTTGGGGGAAAATTATGGAGCAATTCCTTGGTTCTCCCACTGGAAAATCAAGTCACCTCCAGGGAACTCTTGAATGCCATCTTGCTGTCCCCAGTTGGCAATACTGTCATTGACTAAAAGGATTCCAGCTTGGAGTTACGGACTTATCTGCTTTAATTAAAAAAAATGACAGCAACTGTTCCTTTGTCTGGGGAAGAAAAACCAAAAGTGAAGTCTCTGTGAAGTCACGCCTAATTGCTTTATTAGGCTCTACAGACTGGAATTTCCTTATCCTCCGAGTGCTTTTATCTGAGGATGTGCAAAGGGCAGGGAAAAAAATGTGCTACTTATTTCTTTTTTTAGTCTTTCCTCTTCTTTGTTGGCTTTCTGTCACTCCCACCAAGGACCACTTTGTTGTGACAAGCTTAGACAATACATAATGTTTACAGTTTCTGGTTGTAGGTTTCCCAGGGAAGATGGGAAAAAAAAACATTCTGGAAGAAAACAATGACTAACATCTGTGTATTGTTGGTCCAAAATAATAACCTTGTATAAGCCCCCAGAGTTTGAACTCAACATAAATTGGCTTTTAACTTTCCTTGGTAGAAATTCCAACCAAGTATTTACTCTCAGCAAGGACAGGAATGCCATGGTTTTACCTCCCTTTGGAAGCTGAATGAGCTGAAGAAGCTTCTTGGATGAGAAGCAAAACATCTTCAAAGAAAGAACAAGAAAGTTCAGTTGCCTCCTGAAAAAGCATCTTTGGGACAACCATGACCTGGATGACGGAGAATCTCTATAAATCTTCCGTTGGAGTTCTTATATTTAGTTAGTTAGTTAGTTAGTTAGTTTGTCAAACATGTATGAGACAACAGAAATAAGTATAAACATGGATATGAACACAGGAAATGGGTACGAAGAAATGGGGACAGTAGGACAGGGACAGGAGGCATGCTTGTATATTTATGCATGCCCCCTTTACGGACCTCTTAGGAATGGGGTGAGGTTCACAGTAGATAGTTTACAATTAAAGTTTCGGGGGTTTGAGGATATAACAACAGAGTTAGGTAGTGCATTCCAGGTATTGACCACTCTGTTGCTGAAGTCGTATTTTCTGCAATCGAATTTGGAATGGTTTGCCTTATATTTGTATCTATTGTGTGCTCATGCATTGTTGCGGTTGAAGCTGAAGTAGTCATTGACAGGTAGGACATTGTAGCAGATAATTTTGTGTACTACGCTTAGGTCAGACTGTAGATGGCATAGTTCTAGGTTATCCAAGTCTGGTTGCATAAGGTATTTTATTGCGAGCAGAGGACTGGAGGACTCTTCTCATGAAATACTTCTGGACATGCTCAATTGTATTAATGTCTGATATACAGTGTGGATTCCAGACAGACAAGCTGTATTTGAGAATTGGTCTAGCAAAGGATCTGTATGCCCTAGTTTGCAGTACAATGTTATTGGAGAAGAAGTTTCACCAGATTAGGTTAACAACTCTTAATGCCTTTTCGGAAATGCTATTACAGTGAGCTCTGTCAAAATATTCTTGTTTCTGTTCTTGTTGTTAGTATTGTTCATGCAAATGACCAATACCCGCTAAAACTGACACATTGAAAAGCATGCAATTACTCCCATTGAAATCAAATGCCTTATGGATGACTTGCTTACATCTGGTTTTACTTCCAAGATGTACCAAAAGTTCGAGGACAGCCTTCTGGCCAAAAATCAGAAGGAGTTTCAGAGTACTTTTAAAGGTAAAGGTAAAGATTCCCCTTGCACATATATGCTAGTCATTCCCAACTCTTGGGGGCGGTGCTCATCACCATTTCAAAGTCAAAAAGCCAGCATTGTCCAAAGTCATCTCTGTGGTCATGTGGCCAGCATGACTCAATGACAAAGGTGCATGGAATGCAGTTACCTTCCCACCAAAGGTGGTCCCTATTTTTCTACTTGCATCTTTTATGTACTTTCGAACTGCTAGGTTGGCAGAAGCTGGGACAAGTAATGGGACTACACAGCACTACGGAACTCCAACTGTCGACCTTTCGATCAACAAGCTCAGTGTCTTAGCCACTGAGCCACCATGTCCCTTAGAGCACTTTTACCAAAAAGGAAATTATACTAAACGTTATTAATATATACGAATTATAATTGGATGCGTGGCTAAATGTATGTAGCATTTACATTGGGGAGGAGAAAGGGTAAAAAACCCTGACATTGGGGAGGAGATAGGGTAAAAAATGATAGAGAGGCTAGGCAGACACCGGAAATATATATATATATATATATAATAACAAATAGATAACAAATATCTTATCATTTAGCAGTTGCAATATGTTTAAAAAAAACAAACCACAGTTTTGCTAATATCTTCTGAGATAGCCTGAACACAGTCTGCTTCTCAGTTGGGCTGGAAAAATTTCTTTCTTTCTAAACAGCTATTTTTATATCTTATTATGAAGTATCCTAGAAGATAAAAATTCTCTGTTATTGCTTTAGGTTGTTCCGAATCTGATGTCAAACTGGCATCCGTTAATTTGTTCAGAACTGCAAGTAATTGGGAACTATAATCCAATAATTGCTATGAAGTGAGATACTTATCTCAAGCATATATTTTTATGTTGAAGTGATCCAGGAACATTCTTAATGAAAGAGACTATCTAACATTTCTCTCTCTCCCTCTCCCTCCCTCTCTCTCTCTCTCTCTCTCTCTCTCTCTCCTCTGTCATCTATCTATCCATCCATCATCTTTCTCATCTATCTGTCTGTCTATCTATCTGTCTATCGATCGATCGATTGATTGATCTACTGATCTACCAATCTACCGATCTATCGATATTTTATCTATCTAATGAACTAATCAACTGCAAGACTACAGACAAGAAGAAAAAGAGAAATAAAAAAAAAATTACAATGGGTTCTCACAATTTTTTCAGCCAAGCACACAAATACTTTGCTCTGAAGGCATTATCATCTCCATCCAGCTTCCACTAGTCCATAGATTGTGACCTTACTCTTAAATCTCCTATCCTAGATTTCTAGAAATTGGAACATCTGCTTACCTGATCCACCCTTTGCAATGAGGAAAATATGAAACTTTGCTTTGTTTTTCTAGAGGGACAAATATTCCTGATCAGTGGTAAAATCCTCCTCGGATTGTCACCGGTTTGCTACCCGTGCATGTGTGATGTGCGACAAATGCGTGCCGAGTGCGTGCATGCACGGTGCATGCCAAAAGCACGCTGCGCATGCATGCACAGCATGCACCAAAAGCACACTGCATACACATGCGTGGTGCGTGCCAAATGCACACTTTGCGTGGAAAAAGAAGGTAAGTTCATTAGGTAAGTAGGTTCACTAGGTAAGTAGAACAGCGAGGGGGAGGAACAGCTGTGCCGCAGAATTTTCTGCTTTCTAGCGAAACTAAACCGTGCGGCACAGCTGATCTTTGGAAATATCGGTTTGTATGAACCGGTAGCTTTTTTTACCTACCAGTTTCACTGAACCAGTAGCTTTTTAAACTACCAGTTCAACCGAACTGGTAGCTAACTCACTGGTAGTATTTTTTTTACTACTGGTTCACCCAGACTGGTAATTTTTATCATTACCATTTTATGCGAACCAGAGCGAACCGGTAGCATTTCACCTGTTACCCTTGTTATCCTGTTACCCTGTTCACCCCTGTTCCTGATCCTTATTAGTTCTTTAGCATTTGATTTTTCTGTACTTTGATTGTCTTCAACCCGAGATAAATGAGTTGAATTAAACTGACAGATCAGATTTAGGTTTTCATTCTTCCATAACTGAACTTCTGGAGAGGAGCATTCTCTTCATTCCCACAGATCTAACTCAGAGATTATTTTTCTGTTATCTTTCAGGGGAAAAAAACAAACATGGGAAAAATAACTCAGACCCAAGAAGTAAGTCTCCCTAATATATTCACGAATCTTGCAAATGGGCAGACTTTTTTCCCCTAATTCTTTGCCAATACATTTTATTAATCAAAGCCTATTGATGGTGACTGCAGAGTGTGAATTTTGTGACAACAGAATATCTTCAAGGCCTCACCTTATTTGTTTTATTTGCCTCTCCCATTTCTGATGCCTTTTTAATTTAAATGAGCTTATCTTTCCGCTCCATTTGCATTTGTAGTGAAATGAAAGGTAAGCGAGGAAAAAAGCTGAGTCAGCAAGGATTGTGCTAAGTACTAATATACAGTGACTATGCAAAACGGGTTTGTAAGAACACTACATAGTAGAGTGTGGGTGGCCTATCCAATGTGCATTAATGAGCTTGATAGAATTAACTCCAAGGAAATGCGAAAATGATTTCAGCCTTCTCCTACCGCAACCCCCACTAACCAATCACTAGTTACCTTGATAATTGGCACTCACAACTACAGCTCACAATTAGCAATCATTTAAATCCCTACATAGTATGCATTTACAATTCATTCTTGCAGGCAGAATAACCAAACACAATTATGGACATGCTAAAGAGTGGGAAACACAATCTGTTTCCCCCCCATGGAATGGCTGAGAACAACACAAGAATTCATTCATGTCAATAGACTTTGCATAGGATTATTTTGTGGTGGATTGTTGCCCAAGGTTTCTGAAAAGTGATGGCTTTGCAAGATGATGTGTGTTTGGAAGGAAGACGTATCTCCAATTTGCTCAAGATGGCTGCTATTACAGGGGAGAAAATAGGCAACCACTTGCACTCCGAATCTTACATCTTTTTAGCATTTGATTTACAGCTACTAAATAATTTGCCAAGTATAATTTGTAATTAAGTGTCTTCTTCTCATTCATATGCACACACTAATGAATATCTGTCATCATTCTGTTGTTGTTAATAGTCTCTTCATTGCTATTCTGGAATATCTTTAAAGATCAGAACAATTTTTCAACAGGTCAATATTCTTAGTATTCTTTGGATTATTTAAAAAAAACTAATTTATTTAGTTTTCCACTGCAAGAGTTGTTCTTTTTTTTAAAATGTATGTTTGCTCAACTGAGATGAACAGAAGGCTTGAAAAAGATGGAGAATACAAAAACTCACTGCAAGGGTATATGTACCAAAAGCTTATCTAGAGCAAAGATGAGGTCAGGCCTGTTTTGTTTATGGATTGAAGTTCATCAGAGTATAGGTCAAATAGAATAGAATAGAATAGAATAGAATAGAATAGAATAGAATAGAATAGAATAGAATAGAATAGAATAGAATAGAATAGAATAGAATTCTTTATTGGCCAAGTGTGATTGGACACACAAGGAATTTGTCTTTGGTGTATATGCTCTCAGTGTACATAAAGAGAATAAAATACATTCATCAAGAATAAAAAGATATAACACTTAGTGATAGTCAAGGTTACTAATAAGCTATCAAATCATACTAGGAAACAAATAAAAACAATATAATTGAAAGATACAAACAACATGGTTACAGTAATAAGTGGGAAGAGATAGATAATAGTAAGGAAGAGAAGAATAATAGTAATACAGTCTTAGTAAATTATTTGACAGTGTTGTGGGAATTAGTTGTTAAGCAGAGTGAGGGCATTCGGGAAAAAAACTGTCCTTGTGTCTAGTTGCTTTGGTGTGCAGTGTTCTATTGTGCCTTTTTGAGGGTAAAAATTGAGGGTAGAAGTTTATGTCCAGGATGCGAGAGGTCTGTAAATATTTTCACAGCCCGCTTTTTGACTTGTGCAGTATACAAGTCCTCAATGGAAGGCAGGTTAGTAGCCATTGTTTTTTCTGCAGTTCTAATTATCCTCTGAAGTCTGTGTCTGTCTTGGTGGGTTGTAGACTCAGATTGTGAAGTCAAACAAAAACCTCAGGAGAGACGCAGTATACTAAGATCACACTTGGAATATCACATCCAGTTTTGGTCACCACAATATAAAAAAAGATGTTAAAGACTAGAAAGAGTGCAGAGAAGAGCAACAAAACTGAGTAGAGGTTTGAAGGCTAAAACATATGAAGAATAGTTGCAGGGATTGGGTATGTCTAATTTAGACAATGAAAAGAAGGGCTGGGATGACATGTGTATAAAAATCTTCCAATATCTAAGGGACTACCACAAAAAAAAGAGGGGATGGTCTATTGTCAAAAGCACCTGAGGGCAGGACAAGAAGCAATGGATGGAAACTAATCAAGGAGAGAACCAACCTAGAACTAAGGATAAATTTCCTGGCATTTGGAACAATTAATCTGTAGAATGGCTTGCCTTATGGGTGCTCCATCGTTGAAGGTTTTGAAGAAGAGATTCAAAATCTCTTTTTGGGGGGATGCTTTCAATATGTACCGTATTTTCCGGCGTATAAGACGACTTTCTAACACACAAAAATCTTCTCAAAAGTTGGGGGTCGTCTTATACGCCGGGTGTCGGTCTCCTGTAACCAGGCAGAGCAGCCCGAAAGGCTTTGAGGAGCCTTAAATGGCTCTCAGGAGCCAAGCTGAATTGCCTGCTGAGTTGCCGCTAATCAGCTGAGTTACACGCAAGCCCCCTGTAAAAGGGAAAAACTTTCCTTTTACACAACGCTGGCCATCCCAGCTGAGATTAGCAGGCAACTCAGCTGGGATCGCCAGAGCTTGGATGGCCAAGCGCTGTGTAAAAGGGAAAAACTTTTCTTTTACACAACGCTAGCAATCCCAGCTGCTAATTTTTGCCTGCTAATTGCTCCGTAGCAAACCCCCCCCCCCACCTCCAGCTTGCTTACCTTAGCTGCTAGCCCCAACGCTTGCCTTGCCTTGCCTGCAATCCATTGCATCAGCAAGCAACTAAATCTCCCTGCCTGCTTGATTGCAGGCAGGGAGATTTAGTTGCTTGCTGATGCAAGCAACTTGTGGACTTCAACTCCCAGAATTACTCAGCCAGCAAAGCAAAGCTGGCTGAGGAATTCTGGGAGTTGAAGTCTACAAGTCTTAAAGTTGCCAAGGTTGGAGACCCCTGTTCTATTGGGTAAGTTTTTTTCCCCCTTTGGGAGCTTTAAAAAAAATAGTTAATTGGGGGGTTTTTTAGTTGTTCTTTTTTAGACCTAGCCATTTAAAGGCTAGGTCTAAGTTTTAGGCTAGGAAGTTTTAAATTTAGCTTTCATAAATAAAAATAAAAATAAAAATAAAAATAAAAATAAAAATAAAAATAAAAATAAAAATAAAAATAAAAATAAAAATAAAAATAAAAATAAAAATAAAAATAAAAAGTGTGCAACTTTCTGAGATTTAATGTGTTTCTGTAGAGTTTCACTCTAACTACACAAACACACAAAATCTCACAAAGCTGTATGTGGAATTTTGTGTGTGTAAACCCACAATGTAAAAGTTGGTTTTTTGGGCTTTTTGTGGCTGTGTGAGGTTCCTGCTTATTGCAGGGGCCATTTTGGGTCTAGCACAGCTGCTTTTACATTGTGGGTGAGCCAGTTGATGTTTTTTAATTTTTATTTGGTGTGCGTTGGAAGAGAGGTCATCTTATACAGCAAGTATAGCCCAAACCCTATATTTTTACAGGAAAAGTTGGGGGTCGTCTTATACGCCCAGTCGTCTTATACGCCGGAAAATACGGTAATTTTCACACCTATTGCCTCAAACTTTTCTTTTCTTTTGCTGCATTCAGTTCATACTCAGTAAGGTTACCTTTCTCTACCAACATGGAGTCGGGGGTTTTCTTTCTTGAGTTTTGAACGGAGGCAAGCCTGAGACCTACACTCAGAAAGTTGCTGACCGATGTATCTGAATATAGGCCTATCTGTAAAAGATTTCACAGAGAAAAATGGGGGTGGGGGAGAGAATTATTAATAGAAAATCCATTGCCACCCCCAGAATAACATATAAATGGGTCATTCAGAGACAGTGAAATTTTATGACCCTTCTGATGGGTTTATCCATTTAAATGGAAGTAATTTTGAGTAGTTCTATTATTATTTTTTTTAAAAAAAACCTCCCTGAAATAAAAATGCTCTGGGTTTTAATGGTCGTACTCCAAATGATGGTTCCCAAATGTCAACTGTAGCTGAAATGCTAATGTCCCTATATATGCTTTTTGGAAAGGGAAGGGGAGAGAAATGTAAATTCAGCCTAAAATGTACCATTTCTCTCTCCAGAAGAAACACAGTTCCATAAATCAATCTTACTTTAAACAACAACAACAACATATTGTTTTTCATTAATATTCATCTTCAGCCCATAAGCACCTTCGTAGTAAGCAAAAGAGCGAGACCTTTGATTTTAGTACTTTCTTCTCCATCTTTGCCTTGCCATTCATTTCTTGAGGCATGTATTGAATCCCCTTTTTAATTTTATGCTGTTGGAATTATTCGCTTTCATGTTTCTATATTTTGTTAGGCTAAGAAGTGTTCTGCACTCCATTTGATATTAGGAATGTAGAGGAACATAGGAGGAACACAACAACGGCAGAAAGTAAAGACCAAAGCAGGAGGCCGGTTAATTGAACTGCAGGTGAGGTATCTACTTTGAAGAAATATTTATTTTATTTATTATTTTATTTTATTGAATTTCTATACCGTCCTTCTCCCGAAGGACTCAGTGTGGTGCACAGCCACATTAAAATAACCTAGTGTACAAAATTTAAAAAATTTAAAACAAATTAAATCCTTTGGCTCCCCAGATTAAAAAACCAAAGAATTTAAAAACCCAGCTTGTTGGAAAAGTAGGGTCTTAAGAGCACCTTAAGGGCAGAAGGTACGCAGATTGGGGATCATGCATATCCCCGGGGGCAGTTCATTCGAGAGGGCGGGTGCCCCCACAGAGACGGCTCTCCCCCTGGGGGTTGCCAGTTAACATTGCTTGGCCGAGGACACCCTGAGGAGCCCCTCTCTGTGGGAACATATTGGTCGGTGGGAGGCTGTCGGTGGCAGAAGGAGGTCTCATAAATATCTGGGTCCTAAGCCATGGAGCGCTTTAAAGATGGTGACCAGCATCTTGACTTGCACCCAGAAGACCATTGGGAGCCAGTGCAGCTCACGTAGGAGAGGTGTTACATGGGTGAGTTGAGTCGCTCCCGTAATCACCCATGCAGCTGCATTCTGGACCAATTGGAAAACAAATACAAATTTCTTTTCCCCCTGGTGGCATACATTTTAAGTACCTGGAATACTCCATCCAGTTTTGGTCAACATATTACAAAAAAAAGATGTTGAGACTTTGGAAAAAGTGCAGAGAAGGGCAACTGAGCTGATCAAGGACATAGGAAGAACGGTTGTAGGAATTGGATATGACTAATTTAGAGAAGGGATAAAAAGGATAAAAGGGACGTGGTGGCTCAGTGGCTAAGATGCTGAGCTTGTCGATCGAAAGGTCAGCAGTTCAGTGGTTTGAATCCCTAGTACCGCATAATGGGCTGAGCTCCCGTTACTTATCCCAGCTTCTGCCAACCTAGCACATAAAAAAGGCAAGTAGAAAAATAGGGACCACCTTTGGTGGGAAGGTAACAGTGTTCCGTGCGCCTTTGGCATTTAGTCATGTTGGCCACATGACCACGGAGACATCTTTGGACAGCGCTGGCTCTTCGGCTTTGTAATGGTGATGAAGCACCACCTCTTAGAGTCAGGAATGACTAGCACATACGTGCAAAGGGAACCTTTACCTTTACCTTTAATCTAGAGAAAAGAATGACTAGGGATGACACGATAGCAGTATCCCAGTATTTGAAGGGCTGCCAGAAAGAAGAGAGGGGTCAACTTATTTTCCAACGCATCAGAAGTCAAGTCAAGAAACAATGGATAGAAACAAATCAAGGAGAGAAGCAACCTGAAATTAAGGAGAAACTTCCTAACAGTGAGGACAATTAACTAGTGGAACGGCTTGCCTTCAGAAGTTGGGGGTGCTGATCAGCTGGCTCTTCTTTATTGCCCTGCACAGGACAACAGAGCTGGAAAGCAGGTTAGTGGGGTGGGGAGGGAATGGAGATTTTGCAGTATCCTTCCCCTGGAGTGGAGTGGGAATGGAGATTTTGCATTATCGTACCCCTGGAGTGGGGAGGGAATGGGGATTTTGCAGTATCCTTCCCCCAGGAGTGGGGTGGGAATGGAGATTTTGCAGTATCCTTTCCCTGTCATGCCCACCAAGCCACACCCACCAAGCCATGTCACACCCACCAAGCCACACCCATAGAACTGCTAGTAATTTTTTTTTTTTAATCCCACCACTATGCGTGGAGAAGTATTGCTTTGGGGATGCCAAGAGTCTGTGATGGGTTTTGTGTATTCATGTTAGTCCATGCAAGATACTTTGATATTGCTTGGTCATTATGTTAATCCAAACTCACTAAGATTTGGATTTACTTACTAGGTCTTTCTCAGCAGGAGGAAGAGGAAGAAAAAGACTGAAGAGGGATTAAAAAGTATGGAGTTTTGCAGGCATGTTTATGGACACAAAGAGGTGGGAAGTAATTTTCTTTTTATTTCTTCCATGAGTTATAATAATAATAATAATAATAAAACTTTAGATTTCTGGACTACTCAGTGAGGCAGGATTAAAAGAAAAAAAAACTGTACCAGTTTAGATGAACAATAATTATATATTCTGTGTGAGATAAACCCTGTTGGTCATTTCATCGTGCTCAACAGAATTCATCTCCCTTGCTGTGTACAGCATTAATAAAACAAGTTAATAGAGAGTGCCCTGGCATACAGCATTCTTGCATGGTATCGGAGCAGCTCTGTAGTGGACAAAAAATGCTCTACAGAGAATCATTAAACTGCCCAGAATATCATCGGACTCCAGCTACCAGCCCTGGACGACATCTTTGAATCTCGCTGTTTGAGAAAGTTGCATAACATTCTCCGAGACTCTTCCCATCCTGTTTACAATCTTTTTGGACTGTTGCCTTCTGGCAGAAGATACAGAACAATTAAAACTCAGACCACACATTTTAAAAAATAGTTTTTATCCCAGAGCTATAATTGCACTCAACAATGAACTAAAGGGTCACTATGAGTGAGTTGTTGGACGGTATTACTTGGTCTGTTGTGTGGATGTTTGGATGGTTTAGGGGTGGGGAATTGTAGTGGGTGGGGGGGTGTTTTGGGATTGTTATGTGTATTGGACCTTGTCTTTGGGTGTTAAGTGAATTTTGTTGTATGGGTATACCGTATATGTGTATACAGTACAGTACAATGACAACAAAGCTATTATCATTATTAATGGAATTTATTTTGTCACAGACGTTACGCTTTCAAAGCCTTGAGGCTAGACAATAAGAAATCACTGCCTGACCATCTTTGAAGGATCTACAGTAACTTCAAAAAGGTATGAATAAGTTCTATTAAAGAACAGAAATCTGATATGAATGGTTTTTTGAAAGCATCTGATAGGAGAAAATGTACAAAAGGAAGATATGTACATCAATTGTTTGTGCTTCTTTCCACAATTTGTAAACTATCAAGGTGAACATTGATCTTAAGGCCAGATAGGATAAGAATGTAATTTCCTGAAAATTTCCTGCAGTAAATTAACATGTTGCAATAGACCTACACTAGCCAGGAAATAATAAACCCTACACTACTTCAGACAAATGGTTATCCAACATCTTCTTAAAAACTTCCAGTGTTGGAGCATTCACAACTTCTGGAGGCAAGTTGTTCCACTGATTAACTGTTCTAACTGTCAGGAAATTTCTCCTTAGTTCTAAGTTGCTTCTCTTGATTAGTTTCCATCCATTGCTTCTTGTCCTGCCTTCAGGTGCTTTGGAGAATAGCTTGACTCCCTCTTCTTTGTGGCAGCACCTGAGATATTGGAACACTGCAATCATGTCTCCCCTAGTCCTTCTTTTCGTTAAATTGGACATACTCAGTTCCTGCAACCATTCTTCATGTTTTAGCCTCTAGTCCCCTAATCATTTTTGTGGCTCTTCTCTGCACTCTTTCTAGAGTCTTCACATCTTGTTTACACCTTCACATTCATGTTCCCAAAGTCCCACTACTACATTCACCAACTAATGGAAGAGATAGTGAAGACAGAGTGCTTGGTAGGATGGTGGCATGCATGAGAAGAGAAGAGAAGAGAAGAGAAGAGAAGAGAAGAGAAGAGAAGAGAAGAGAAGAGAAGAGAAGAGAAGAGACATTGGAGGTCTTCTAATCCAACCCAGTGCTTAGGCAGGAAACCCTACACCACGTCAGACAAATGGTGATCCAACATCTTAAAAACTTCCAGTGCTGGAGCATTCACAACTTCTGGAGGCAAATTGTTCCACTGGTTAATTGTTCTAACTGTCAGGAAACTTTTCCTTAGTTCTAAGTTGTTTCTCTCCTTGATGAGTTTCCACCCATTGCTTCTTGTCCTGCCCTCAGGTGCTTTGGAGAATAGCTTGAGAATAGCATTGGTATGTGATCACCCAGTCATTTACAGTATAGGCTATGGAAGTCAAAGAGATCTGTGGTGGAACTTCTAAATGTAAATTGGTCTACAAAAATAGACTTCACTGGGAATGAACAGGCATATAACAGTGTTGACTAACAATTACTGCAAATTATGGGTGTGGATACTAAAGATGAATGCAAGGGAATATTTATCAGACATAGTTAGATGGCATTTCTGTCTTCCTGAATATATTTGTGCTACAAAGGATAATAGTTCTAGCAACTGATCAAGAGGAGGAGAAAAAAATGACAACAGTTCCAGGCAACAATTCATATTTTAAGAAAAGTTGCAAATGCAACATTCGTCTTCAAAGAGGAGAAAGAGATGGGCAATATGAATCTGCTCAAGAAAAGTTATGAACAGATGTGCAGATGTTTATGTCACGCAAGAACTGAGTTAGTTTTTTTAAAAAAAAAAATCTGTAGAAAATTGGTCAGAACAATTTTAGCCTTCCTGATATGGACACTGCCTAGATTTAAACTGAAATGTTTACATATAGTACACATATCTATGGAGATTCTCAGTCACCGATGTCATTGTTTCAGCTTCTACCCTCAAAATGACACTATAGTCATTTTGGTATGCTCTGCATACCAGAACAACTAGACACAAGGACAGTTTTTTCCCCCAAATGCCATCACTCTGCTAAACAACTAATTCCCACAACACTGTCAAATTATTTACTAAGACTGTATTACTGTTATTCTTCTCATCCTTCCTAGTACCTATCTCTTCCCACTTATGGCTATATCCATATTGTTTGTATTTTTACAACTTAGATTCTTTTTATTGCTTCCAACTATGATTTGATTGCTTATTAGTATCCTATGACTATCACTAAGTGCTGTATCTTATGATTCTTGACGAATATATTTTATTTTTACTTTATGTACACTGAGAGCATATGCACCAAAGACAAATTCCTTGTGTGTCCAATCACACTTGGCCAATAAAGCTATTCTATTCTATTCTATTCTATTCTATTCTATTCTATTCTATTCTATTCTATTCTATTCTATTCTATTCTATTCTATTCTATTCTATTCTATTCTATTCTATTCTATTCTATTCCATTCCATTCCATTCCTTTGCTTCTATTCTATTCTATTCTATTCTATTCTATTCTATTCTATTCTATTCTATTCTATTCTATTCTATTCTATTCTATTCCATTCTATTCCATTCCATTCCATTCCATTCCATTCCATTCCATTCCATTCCATTCCACTCCACTCCACTCCACTCCATTCCATTCCATTCCTTTGCTGTTCTGTTCTGTTCTGTTCTGTTCTGTTCTGTTCTGTTCTGTTCTGTTCCATTCCGTTCCACCCTACCCTACCCTACCCTACCCTACCCTACCCTATCATGATTGTCTCAAAGGTGCTTCTTTTCTTTTCTTTTCTTTTCTTTTCTTTTCTTTTCTTTTCTTTTCTTTTCTTTTCTTTTCTTTTCTTTTCTTTTCTTTTCTTGGCAACTGGACTTTGTATTTCTTTGAAGACCTTTTGCTTCTCATCCAAGAAGCTTCTTCAGTTCTGAACTGAAAAGAAAACAGCAGCAACAACAACAACAACAAGCACCTTTGGGACATACAGTACATAGGCAGAATTATTTTTCTGTAGAGGATGTAGTATTTGCTCCTTAATTGCTATTTTTTAAAGATGCCAAATACAGCTTATTACGTCTCATGAGGCCAGATTTTTTAAAAAAGGAGAGCTGTTACTGGGATTCTGAATTATTCTGAAATTCATGTAAGGATCGGAACTAGAAAAGCATTTTCAGTTGATTGCTTCCCCCTTCTCATCAACTTGTTGGCACATCCGGCGATGTCAGAAAAGAGAGTCTCTATTCCCTTGACCTTCTGTTTAGCTGGTCTTGCCAAATTAGGAAGGTATTAATGGTCTTTGGGGAAATGCAGTTTTCTTAAGAACTGTTGATTTTCCAAATCCTGGAATTCTTTTTTTTTCTTTAATTGTCCAGCTGCTCTTTGATCACTGCTGCATGCAAAACTCCCATCCCTTTCTTCAGCTCCAGAATCGTATTTCAACATTTTGTGGCATGGTTTATAGCTAAAACTTTAGTTTTACAGATAAAATTTGACGTTTTAAAGAAGTTTTAAACATGGAAACATGGTGGCCCAGATATTGTTTTATTAGTTTTTAATGTTATTTTTTAAAAATACTTTTTATTTGTTTATCAAAACATAACATAGAGAAATAGAAAGAAAAAGATAGAAAAACTTACAAAAGAAATACAAGAAAAAGAGGAAACAGATTATTATATGGTATGGGAAAAATGGTATGAATGGCTAGAGGAGAGGAATAAAAGTCAAAGAAAGAGTAAATGAGGAAAATATTAGTTCCATGTTATTTTGAAAATATTATTTGTTAAAGACTTAAAGACTGATACAGTCTAGAAAACCCTCTAGTCCTAACTTCCAACTACTTCTGTTCTCTCAATTTTTCATACTGCTTTGATGACAACTCTAGTAGACCATGTGAATAAAAAATCCATTTTCCTAAACAATTTCTTCAGGATATTTAATCCTAATGTTGTCTAATATGATAACACATTTCAATCTGTTGAATAGGGTCTAGCTGTAGCTGAGTAATGCAATTTTTCACCTGGGCTCACAGTTCTGGCATACGGTTGATATACTTGATTTTATCTAGACTGGAGTTATCTTGATTAAGGGAGGTGGATGTTTAGTGAGTAATACCAGTATGGGATACGGCAAATCAAAGCTTGTTTACTTCAGGTTCTGAAGCTCCATGCTGTTCTGCTAAAACTAAAGTTAATTAAAAGGCTCAGTACTAATAGGTGAATTAATAGCGGTAATGTAACTTCATTTTCATGGAGAATTTTGACTGTATCCATAAGTAAACATCAAAAGAATATTCTGTCTTGAGATAATGGATTGGAATTGTTATACGGAAGACCATCATTCTGGTAGACCTAATCAATAAAGTTTGCTTATTTCAATAGCTTGAAAGGGTTATTGGAGGAATAATACATTCTGCTTCTCCTTCATGGTAATTGCTATTGAAGCTTAGGAGAAAAGCAAATCTTACCCGCGTAACAAAGGATCAAAGAAATGAATTTTCATTACCGAGCACCTCTAATTTATTCCAATGTATGAAATGCTTCCATTTGATTTGTAGCTTACTAATTTGTTGTTGTTAGTTGTGAAGTCATGCCCGATGCTTCACAACCCCATGGACAACTTTCCTCCAGGCCTTCCTGTCCTCTACCATCCTCTGGAGTCTATTTAAGCTCATGCCGACCACTTCAGTGACTCCACCCAGCCACCTCGTTCTCTGCCATCCCCTTCTTCTTTTGCCCTCAATCGTTCCCGGCATTAGGATTTTCTCCAGTGACTCCTCCTTTCTCATTAAGTGGCCAAAGTATTTCAGTTTCATCTTCAGGATCTGGCCTTCTAAAAAGCAGAGCTTACTAATTAGGAAGAGGCAAATTTCGTTAGCCTCTGAAGTCCTTGGAACTTTTGACATTTGCTAAGATAAAATCTTGAAGGGGTTGATGTTTTGCTTAAAACCAGGAGAACATTCCCAAAGCGACTTGGGAACATTCATGGGTGTCTCATAACTCCCTGAGCCCTTTGAAGTCAGATAAAATCAAGTGTAGCTATTTCACAGATGGATTTTATATCCCGGGGCAATTGGATCACTGTACTACGGTGTCATTTTTATGTAAGTCAGCAGAAAACAATAAAAAGGGCAAAGGCAAAGTAGATGCAACAATATCGCTATAGATTTATTATCCGCCCCAGAATGGAATTGAATGTTACAGCCTCAAAGTTTCTCATCATACCGAAGCACCAAGCAGTCTATGACTTTACAAAGTCATAGACTGCTCTTCTGTCACTCTTATGCTGAGAAGGAAGTTTTGTTACTTAAACCTGGATAAATCTTTTGAAGCTCGCACGCTCTTTTCCCCTCTCTTTAGTAGAACCATCAACTTGATTAGCACTAGGATGGATTAAAGTCCTCTTTAAGCAGCTATGAAGTATTTAGACGGACAGAGAGAATAAATTTGCCCTCTCTTTTTATTTGTTTATTTAATATCATACGCTTATAAGCCCTGTAAGTAGACTTTAAGCCAGTCACACATCTTGGAAAGCTGAAAGAGCCCATCAAGACCTCACGAGAGAAGAGTTGGAGACCAAAGTAATCAAAAGACAAGGAGGAGGAAATTCCTTCCTGTCCTTCTTTTACAGAAATAACCAGAAGTGAAACAGTGGGAGGGCCTGTTTCCTCAAGACATGTCATCACAGGTCTCACTTGCATTGTTGAAGATGAAATGTTAAAGACAGATGCAGAAGGAAACATCTGGAGATGCTTGGTTAGTCATAGCTGAAAATAGGATGTTTGCCATCGTGACTTTGTTGAACTGTTCAATTTATGTTCCTCTTAAGTTCAAATGGAGTGACAAGTATAATTGTGTGCAAGTGAATCAACAATCCTGCATCCTGTTTGTAAGGTCCTGAAACATCTGGCTGATCACCCTTGAAAACAGGATGTCAAACTGGGCCTTCATCTTATCTACAAAAGACAATTCTCATTGACTTAGTCTTCTCTTTTCCTTTTGAAGCACCAAAAGGAAATTGTAAGTTTAAATAGATAAGATGATTACATTTAATTCCTCAGAGACCAATTTTATCAATATGCAGTTTCTTAGAAACAAAAATTTTTCCATGTTATATTTTTCTTAATCATGGTGTCCCATGTGGTATTCATTCAATTTACAGCTGAAACATGGATTGTTTAATAGCTGTGGCCAAGGGAGAAAAGATATTTACATAAACATGTATAGATGATGGCTATTATTCTTGAACTCCCAGAAGCTTCCTTGTTTACTCAAAAGTAGAGGATGAAGATGGGTGGGAATAAAAGTTATTTCACAAGAATAGAAACTCTTTCATCTCTTTGATCAGATTCCAAACCCAGCATTCCTAAACGGTTCCTCAAAGAAGCCAATTTAGGAACACTTAAGTAAACAAGAGAGAAGTTACATGAAGGATTTCCCATCCCTCCCATTCTACATGTCATAGGAAGGAACTGGATAAACCATTTGCCTCTTCATTCTCACCCGAAGGGCCAAAACTGAAAGTAAACCTGCTATAAAAGAAGTCAGAATATAAAATATATAAGACATGTTTTATATATATATAAAATAGGGACATAGTGACTCGGTGGCTAAGACACTGAGCTTGTTGATCGAAAGGTTGGCAGTTCAGCAGTTTGAATCCCTAGTGCCATGTAATGGGGTGAGCTCCTGTTACTTGTCTCAGCTTCTGCCAACCAAGCAGTTCCAAAGCACGTAAAAAATGCAAGTAGAAAAATAGGGACCACCTTTGGTAGGAAGGTAACAGTGGTCCGTGAGCCTTTGGCATTTAGTCATGCCGGCCACATGATAACGGCAATATCTTCGGACAGCACTGGCTCTTCGGCTTTGAAATGGAGATAAGCACTGCCTCCTAGAATCGAGAACGACTAGCACATATGTGCAAGGGGAACCTTTACCTTTACCTATATAAAAACATAAAACATAGAAAAAACATGTTGAGACTCTGAAAAGAGAGTAGAGAAGAGGAACAGGAATAATTAGGTGGCTGGAGGCCAGAACATATGAAGAATAGTTACAGCAATTGGGAATATCTAGTTTATTGAAAAGAAAGATTTATTGATTTATTTTTATTTATTAATTTAATTAATATACCGCCCTTCTCCCGAGAGATTCAGGGCAGTGTACAGCCAACTTAAAACACAGAAATATAAACTTTAAAACAATTTTAAAAGATATTAAATATTTTGGCCCACGTCAGTTTAAAATGAATTCCCCATTAAACATTTAAAATTTCGACAAGACAAATCAAATTAAAACATTTTTATAAAACATTAGGCTAGTCCGGCTCGATGGAATAAAAGTGTCTTGAGGGCCCGGCAGAAGGTGTGTAAGTCAGAAATCCTCCGTATCTCGGGGGGCAAATTGTTCCAGAGGGCAGGATCCCCCACAGAGAAGTCTCTCCCCCTGGGGGTCACCAGCCGACATTGCTTGGCCGACGGCACCCGGAGGAGCCCCTCTCTGTGGGAACGAGTTGGTCAGTGGTAGCAGCAGGCAGTCTTGTAAGTATCCAGGTCCTAAGCCATGGAGCACTCTAAAGGTGGTAATCAGTACCTTGAATTGTACCCGGAGGACCACCGGGAGCCAGTGCAGCTCGCGCAGGAGGGGTGTTACATGGAAGATTAGGGGTGTTTCAATATTTGAGGGGATCCTACAAAAATGATGGGTCAAACGATTTTCTCAAACACCAAAATGTAAGATGAGAAACAATGAATGGAAACTAAACAAGGAGAGAAGCAACCCAGAACTAAGGAAAAATTTCCGAATGGTGAGAACAATGAACCAATGGAACAGCTTGTCTTCAGAAGTTGTGGGTGCTCCATCACTAAAGGCCTTCAGAAAGAGACTGGGTAACCATTTATCTGAAATGGTATAGGACAGGGGTGTCAAACTTGGTTTCATTGAGGCCTGCATCAGGATTATGTTTGACTTTGGGAGGCTGGGCCCAGGGAGGTGTGGCCAGGCTGGGCATGACCAGCTTGACATCACTCGTGTCAATGGCACCTGTGGTGGCCCGATCAGTCTTCAAGTGAAAATGGGCTCCCGAACCCCATTTTCAGCTTCGACGGCCTCCTGCAACCCACTGCCAGAAAAAACGGAGCTCAGGAGGGTTGCCCGTGGCCCTCCCAAGCTCCATTTTCACTGGCAAAGGCACCACGGGCTGGTCCTTCGCTGTTTCCAGGATGGCATCATGGGTCAAATCTAAACACCCCATGGGCTGGATCCATCCCGTGGGCCTTGAGTTTAACACCGCTGGTATAGGATCTCTTACTAGAGCAAGAGGTTTGACTAAAAGACCTACAAGACCCCTTCCAACTCTATTATTCTATGTTATTATCAGAGGTGGGTTTCAGCAGGTTCTGACCAGTTCTGGAGAACCGGTAGCAGAAATTTTGAATAGTTCAGAGAACCGGTAGTAAAAATTTGGATTGGCCCTGCCCCCATCTATTCTCTGCCTCCCAAGTCCCAGCTAATCAGGAGGGAATGGGGATTTTGCAGTAACCTTCCCCTGCAGTGGGGAGGGAATGGGGATTTTGCAGTAACCTTCCCCTGGAGTGGGAGGGAATGGAAATTTTACAGTATTCTTCCCCTGCCATGCCCACCAAGCCACACCTACCAAGTCATGCCACACCCACCAAGCCACAGAACCGGTAGTAAAAAAATTTTGAAACCCACCACTGGTGGTTATTCTATGTTCTAGAAGATGTTCCTTTTTATAATTCTCTTTTTTCTTCATTATTTATTTTGCTGCATTCTCTCTCTCTCTCTCTCTCTCTCTCTCTCTCTCTCTCTCTCTCTCTCTCTCTCTCTCTCTCTCTGTATCTGTGTCGTATCCATGAAGCACCAAGGCTCGAATTCATCTTAAATGAGTTTTTACTTCTCACTCTCTATTTGTAGAAGACATACTAGAGAGTTCTTAGGAGAAAATGATCCAGACATATTGTTGTTCCCCTAACCCATGATCTATTTCTATATTAACACTTTAGGTCGTGCTTTCCATGAAATCTGCCCTCCCTTCTGTAAGCACTGCCCTCTTAGCAGCTGGTATCATAAAGAGCATATTATGATAATATAAGAAAATGAAGCACATATGTATTTATTTCTCAACTCCAAAAAAGTTATTTACATAAAACAGTCGACAACAACGGTGCTATTTTGAAATATCCAAACTAAAAATGCCTGTTGAGCTTAAGACCACTTAAGTGCAAAAACACATCTTCTGAAAAAGGAACCTATAAAAATATCTCAAGAAATGCATGCTTCAGTTTTTAATTGCTAAAAGAAAAAAAATAAAAAACAACCACCGAGCAAGCAAGGGCTTCATAGACAATTAGATAATCACTTAGAGTGATTATACCTGAATAAAATGCATTAAATGGGATTTTGGCAAGGATGTGTTGTTGCATGTACACCAACACATGTTTTATGAAGATTGCAGAGAGTTTTTATGTCTGAATACCCTTTTCAAACGAATCTGGTGTTTTAATTTGAAATTCACAATGAATGGGCCCTAGGCTACTGCTCTGATTTAATTTCCATCATAAAATGTATACACTATTTAAAAGAAATGTAATTTGTGTATTCCTACATTGACGTGGTGGCTCAGTGGCTAAGATGCTGAGCTTGTCAATCAAAAGACTGGCAGTTCAGCAGTTCGAATCCCTAGTGCTGCATAATGGGGTGAGCTCCCGTGACTTGTCCCAGCTTCTGCCAACCTAGCAGTCCGAAAGCACATAAAAAATGCAAGTAGAAAAATAGGGACCACCTTTGGTGGGAAGGGAACAGCATTCCGTGCACCTTTAGTATTTAGTCATGTCGGCCACATGACCACGGAGACATCTTTGGACAGCACTGGCTCTTGGGATTTGAAACAGAGATGAGCACTACCCCTAGAGTCAGGAATGACTAGCACATATGTGCGAGGGGAACTTTTACCTTTACCTTACATTGACTAGGGAAGTAGAATGGAATATTTTTTGTGGCTTTGGAGGGCATATGTTAAGGAGATTCAGATGATATTTTACTTCAGTATGAAGGAATTTCTTCACTCTCTTCTAGCACTGAAGATATTACCTAGTTGGGTAATGAAACATCTGCAAAACGACGATCAAGCTCAGAAAGCACCAAGAATCCCACAATGCAATTCCCCTCCCTTCCTCTCGAGGTGATATAGTGAGAGAGGCATTTAAAGAGAGCCTGGTGGCGCAGGGGACTAAGTGCTGTTAAAGTAGCACTTGCCAGCTGCCTGCAATTACTGCAAGTTCAAATCTCACCAGGCTCAAGGTTGACTCAGCCTTCCATCCTTCTGAGGTAGGTAAAATGAGGACCCAGATTGTGGGGGCAATAAGCTGACTTTGTATAAAAAAGAACACCGCTTGGGGGGGGGGGGGAAGCCCTACTAAGCAGGAATATACAAAAGTATGAATACTATTGCTTAACGCATTGTAAACCGCCCTGAGTCTCAGGACAAGGGTGGCATATAAATCAAACTAATAAATAAATAAATAATAAATAAAGCTACCAACATTCTTGGGTAAGAGGTTGCTGAAATCTCTTCTAGCAATTTCAGATGGTCCTAACAGTGGAATTTGTTTTTAAAAAAATACACTTAACAGATTGCAGTTTTGACTGAATATTTGTATGTATTCTGGTTGTGTTCAAAATCCTTTCATGACTATATGTCTCTAAGGCTCAGGCTTCAGATTCCATTTTGAATGAACTTAATTTGTTTTTATCTTAATTCTTGGAACACTTTTTTCCAGGCCTAATATCTTCTGTTTTCTTCGCTGTTGTGTGTTTTTAATAGGCTAAATACCATTTTAAGACATTTTGAGTTTAGTTTGCGTTTGGGTGAATGAGGAGTAAGTGGAAATAGAATAACGGAGTTGGAAGGGACCTTGGAGGTCTTCTAGTCCAACCCCCTGCTTAGGCAGGAAACCCTACACCACTTCAGACAAATAGTTATCCAACATCTTCTTAAAAACTTCCAGTGTTTGAGCATTTTCAACCTCTGGAGGCAAATTGTTCCATTGATTAATTGTTCTAAATGTCAGGAAATTTCTCCTTAGTTCTAAGTTGCTTCTCTCCTTGATTAGAGTCCACCCATTGCTTCTTGTTCTACCCTGAGGTGCTTTGGAGAAAGCTTCTCTCCCTCTTCTTTGTGGCAACCCCTGAGATATTGGAACACTGCTATCATGTTTCCCTGAGCCCTTCTTTTCATTAAACTAGACATACCAGTTCCTGCAACCATTCTTCATCTGAGAATAGGGTTCAGACAGGCTAGATTTTTCTAGATTGCTTAACACTGGTTACTAGATACTGGCATAAGGTAGTCTAATATTTCTCAAGTAATAGAAAAGAAATAGAAATATTTTCTAGCTTTTTGGGGGGCAGGAGGGACTTCTCTCCTCTGGTTAATATGCTATTTAGTATATGCTATTTTTTCAATTCATACTTTATTGCGGTCATAGACCAGAAAGACCAAAATATCCAGGACACATAGCTGGCATACAACCAGACTAAAGTGCAAAATGACAGCAAGATCAGTGGTGGAAACCACTCCGTCAAACTCACAGTAAAGTTGTACATAGGGAGAAAATACTATATTGTAATTTGCATAAAATCCACATATCGCACTTTATACCGCCACCAGCTAGCTCAACCGCTGGCGATCAATAGGACTGACCTCAGTCAGTGGGTCCAGCCCATCCCTTCTCCCGGCTCTTATGTCTCAAGACTTCAGCAAAGAATTTTGCTACCTTTAGTATAATCTTAGAATCAGTATCTTGAAGTAAGAAGCGGAGCCTAAGAGTTTCAGATAATCCAGGAAATCTTTGGCAAATAGGGGAGATAAATTTTGCCATTTAGTATACTATCGATTGTTGTAAGCCGCCCAGAGTCCTCAGAGAGTGGGCGGCATAGAAATATGATTAATAAAATAAATTTTTTTTAAAAAAATTAAGAGTAGAAGCAAGAAATAACAATCAATACGATAAGTGTCTTCTCACTCCAGGTTGTTCTAATTTGGTGGGGAGATAATTTTTCATGAGAATCTAATAATTCCGCCGACCCTTTGAGCAGATTAATTTAGATCCAATTTAATTTAGAAAGAGATGTTCATGTAAGTGTCTCCAATTGTAATCAATTGGCCTTCAAACTAGTTGGATTGTGATGAAAATGATAATTTACTACTAGTCTATTGGTATAAATTAGTCTATTGGTATAAATTATTCAGGATATTGCTTATAAGTGCTTCGTGCTTAGAGCTCGAAGCATCGTTAGACATCCCACACACCTATATTATGGTCTGTTTCTGTTGCTCTCCTCTGGGAGGAGGTTTTGAAATATTTCTAGCAGGACAACCAGATTCTGTAACAGCATTGTTCCCGAAGCCATCTGTCTGGTAAATTTGCAAGATTCATTTTTCTCACCATGTATATGTATACATTCGGATTAGACTGTGTTGTTTCCCTGTGTCATATAATATATGTGGGTATATGGATAATTTTGTATTTATTTATTTAGTCATGTTTATGTAGTGTATATTGGAGGCAGTGACCTTCTGAGAGCTGCATGCAATGAAATTTCATTTTAATGTATGTCGATTAGTATACATTCAGAGCAGGGGTGCTATTCAGCAGGTTCTGACAGGTTCTGGAGAACCGGTAGTAGAAATTTTGAGTAGTTTGGAAAACCGGTAAATACCACTTCTGCCTGGTCCCAGAGTGGGGTGGGAATGGAGATTTTTTAAAAAATTTAATTTATATGCCGCCCTTCTCTGGAGACTCAGGATGGCTTACAGTGCATTAAGCAATAGCCTTCATACTTTTGTATATACCTGCTTAGAAGGGCTTTCGGGGGGCCCCCAAGCGGTGTTCTTTTTTATACAAAGTCAACTTATTGCCCATTACAATCTGGGTCTTCATTTTACCTACCTTGAAAGGATGAAAGGCTGAGTCAACCTTGAGCTTGGTGAGATTCAAACTTGCAATAATTGCAGGCAGCTGGTGTCACTTTAACACCACTTAAGCTGCTGCTTAAGATGCTGCGCCACCAGGCTCTTATTTTGCAATATCCTTCCCCAGGAGATTTTGCAATATCCTTCCTCAGGAGTGGGGAGGGAATAGTGATTTTGCAGTATCCTTCCCCAGGAGTGGGGTGGGGATGGGGATTTTGCAGTATCTTTCCCCTGCCACGCCCACCAAGCCATGCCCACAGAAACAGTAGTAAAGAAAATTTGAATCCCACCACTGAATCAATATAGAGTCAATAAAAGTCCATTCCATTCCATTCCATTCCATTCTACTCTATTCTATTCTAAATAAAAAAAAAAAAAATCCATGCAAGACCTGCAAGTTAATATACACACACTGGCTGTAGCTGCTGCTAAAACACATTCAGATGTTGAGCCTGAGCAAACAAAATTGAAGAGTGACCTTGTACTTTTTGGTTAAGTGGAGGGAAAGCAGTGACTTTAGTTGGATGAGTTAGAAGGTGGGGGTACCCTGGTGTAGATTTCAACTAAAACCATTGTTCTTGAAAAATTATAGTGGGTTGACAACAGGAATACATCACAGTCAAGAAATACAGTGCAGGAAATTCATTTGGCCTCCTTTCGTCTCTCTAACTAGACTTTCTTCTTCTTAAATACTCGTTCTTCCAAACAAATACAAACAACAGTGAAAGCAAAATGGAGTCCAGTATTAGCCATTCTGAGAATAGAACAGAATAGAATAGAATAGAATAGAATAGAATAGAATAGAATAGAATAGAATAGAATAGAATAGAATAGAATAGAATAGAATAGAATAGAACAGAACAGTAGGCAGAATATAGAGTGGAGTGGAGCGGAGCGGAATGAAAGAATAGAATAGAATAGAATAGAATAGAATAGAATAGAATAGAATAGAATAGAATAGAATAGAATAGAATAGAATAGAATAATAGAACAATAAGCAGAATATAGAGTAGAGTAGAGTGGAGTGGAGTGAAATAGAAATAGAAATAGAAATAGAATTGAGTTGAGTAGAGTAGGATAGGGTAGGGTAGGGTAGGGTAGGGTAGGGTAGGATAGGATAGGATAGGATAGGATAGGATAGGAAAGGAAAGGAAAGGCTAGGAAAGGCTAGGATAGACTAGTATGCAGAATAGAGAATAGAGAATAGAGAATAGAGAATAGAGAATAGGACTAGGACTAGGACTAGGACTAGGACTAGGACTAGGACTAGGACTAGGACTAGGACTAGGACTAGGACTAGGACTGGACTGGACTGGAATGGAACGGAACGGAACAGAACAGAACAGAACAGAACAAAATGGTAGGCAGAATAGAATAGAATAGAATAGAATAGAATAGAATAGAATAGAATAGAATAGAATAGAATAGAATAGAATAGAACAATAAGAAGAATATAGAGTAGAGTAGAGTGGAGTGGAGTGAAATAGAAATAGAAATAGAGTTGAGTAGGGTAGGGTAGGGTAGGGTAGGGTAGGGTAGGGTAGGGTAGGGTAGGATAGGATAGGATAGGATAGGATAGGATAGGATAGGATAGGATAGGATAGGATAGGATAGGATAGGATAGGATGCAGAATAGAGAATAGAGAATATAGACTAGGACTAGGACTAGGACTAGGACTAGGACTAGGACTAGGACTAGGACTAGGACTAGGACTAGGACTAGGACTAGGACTGGAATGGAATGGAACGGAACAGAATAGAACAGAACAGAACAGAACAGAACAAAATGGTAGGCAGAATATAGAATAGAATAGAATAGAATAGAATAGAATAGAATAGAATAGAATAGAATAGAATAGAATAGAATAGAATAGAATAGAATAGAATAGAATAGAATAGAGCTTGAAGGGACCTTGGAGGTCTTCTAGTCCAGTCCCTTTGTTAAGCAGGAGAACCTATACTATTTCAGATAAGTGACTGTCCAGTCTCTTCTTAAAAACCTCCAGTGATGGAGTGCCCACGATTTTTGAAGGCAAGCTGTTCTACTGGTTAATGGTCCTCACTGCTAGGAATATGATGAAGCCTAAGGATACAAGGAGAGCAGGTATTTGAAGGAAATGAGTTTAACCCAATATCTATTATCGTCACTCTATTTATCCACTCTCCTCTCCTGAGGTTGGCTAATAAATCTGGCAGACACCTGTTAAGTAACTGATATTGCCTCCTTGCCTAAAGGGACTGCAAGAGGTTTCTAATAAGAAGCTTAGATCCCTGCCTAAATGCATGGTCTGGAGCTGTCCATCCAGCATTACTCAAAATCAGTTTGTTTAGTTTTTTTACTCCACCCCCCCTCCCCCACTTCCTGGATCTTTGCGCTGCACTTAGCATCATCTGCCTCTCAATGGCACCAGATAGTGAACTCAAGTGGGAAAGGACACTCGGTGAGCAATGAGCAAAAGTCAAAAGATGCAAGATCTCCACCAGCCCAGACAGTCTTTAAACTGTCATCTTTGCAGATGGCACCACCATTAGCCCGACATTCAGCTTAATGGCACACAGCATTTATCATGTTAGTGGAGGTGTGGGTTGCGCTGGCTCTCCAAACTTTAATAATCAAGGTCAGGGTGACCCAACGCTTGTGAATGTTCTCACCAAGTAGAATTTCAAGATGGCACTATTTATAATAGCAGAGTGCTGTTCTATTTTTGCTTCCTCTTCTGTTAGGCAGCTATAAAACGCGGCTAGTAAAAAGGAACAGTGTGCCAAAACACATTCTTCGGCCTTTCTTCGAGCGAGTCTCATTCAGTTTGATTAAAAGGATGTTCCTTTCACTTTTTCCCAAAAAGGAAAATTTGGGGAAAAAGATTCTCAATTGTCCTTCGTTGCATATGTCCTGTCTTTGTTATAAAGCCATCTTTCTGGCAGCATGACGGCCTTGAGAGTTTGATAGAAGAGAATATTTGTATCCCGCCCCCTCCTCCTCTTCCTCCTCCTCCTCCTCCTCCTCCTCCTCTCCACAAACCCCATGTCAGTGTTCCAGAAAACCCCGCAACTTCTATTCTATTTATTTTATTTATTGATTGATTGATTAGTTTGATTTATATGCCGCCCTTCTCCAAAGACTCAGGGTGGCTTACAATGCATTAAGCAATAGCCTTCATACTTCTGTATATACCTGCTTAGTAGGGCTTTTGGCCCCCCCTAAGCGGTGTTCTTTTGATACAAAGTCAGCTTATTGCCCCCACAATCCGGGTCCTATTTACTAGAATAGGTAAACTGGCACATCTGGGAAAACCCAAATCTGAGAGGTCAGGGTTTTCCCTCAGTAAATCAAAACCCCTGAAACCATCCCCTCACTCCTCAGTCGATCACGTGCTCCAACCACCATCCGTCCCATCTTGAGACATCACTCCAACCACTCCTTCTCCAAATGCAGGATTGGCCTGACCTTGACTGACAGGAAGAATGCTATTACGTCTACGGACAACCCCTCTACTAAATCCCCCCTCCTACCTTCCCACACATGAGAAGGTGGCAGCGTGGAAGCTTCCAGCCTAATATGGCTTCCAAAACTGACACCCCACTTCTTTCTGTCACAAATTTTCTGTTTTGATTTTCTGTTAAAAATCAAAAAACCTTCTGCCGAATTTCTGAAAGGAGAAATAATCTGAAATAGGACCTTTTGAGAAACAACTTCCGATGCAGCACCAGTATATATACTGTATTTTTCAGAGTATAAGATGGTCTGGAGTATATGACACACTCCAGTTTTTGGGGAGGAAAACAAGAAAAAAAATTCTGCCTCTGCCTGCTAGCATCCATCTGTATTCATCTGGCTAGCATGCTTGCAGCAAATAACCAATAGCCAGGTCAGCTTCAGCATGTTATTGCAGCCTGAGTCACCACAAGCAGCTGATCGGTGGGTGGATCAGCCTCCCAGAGTACTCCCAATCAGCTGTTCTAGGCTGCGGGGATTGCCACAAACCATCGCCACCTCCATGCCTCATGTTTTTGGCGTCTGTGCCTCACGTTTTTGGCCTCCGAATGCTCTGTTTTAGACACATTCCAGGCTGCAAGGATTGTCACAGCACATTGCCACCAATCGCCGCCTCCGTGAGTTGCATTTTTGGCCTCTGTTCATCATATTTTTGGTCTCCACATGCCCCATTTTTGGCCTCTGCACAGCACTTTTTTGGGTGGTTCCAGCCGGCGGGGATCGCTGCCACCATTGCTGATCCTCGCTGCCTGGAACTGCCCGAAAATGCAATGCACGGAGCCAAAAATTGAGCGTGCGGAGGCTGAAAATACAATGCATGAAGGCCAAAAATGTGATGCACAATGGCCAAAAATGTGAGGCATGGAGGCAGCAATGTGCTGTGGTGATCCCCGCAGCCTGGAACAGGTCTAAAACAGCATGCAGAGGTCAAAATTGTGACTCATGGAGGCCAAAAATGGCTGAAGGGTGGGGACCAGTGGGTGGGCAAGGCTACATTTGGTGTATAAGACACTCCCAAATTTTCACCCTCTTTGGGGGGGGGGAGTGTGTCTTATACTCCAAAAAGTTCAGTATTCTACACACAATGAGATGTGTTCTATAATATTTCTTCAACAGAATTCAAAAAACTTGACTTCCCCCCTGCAAACTTCTTAAGTTTTCATGATTACAAAATTCTCTCCATTTTTTAAAAAGCCTTTTCTTCGTAATGGATGCAGCTTTGGCTTAGAGCTATTATCTTTCCCTGCTCTGGTGTGATGACATCGTTCTTAAATATTCATTTCCTTATGAATCAGCCGGCAGTCCAAAGCCAAGTAAATGTGTTGCTTTCCAGACAAACAAATGAACAGATATATTCAAGGAACTGAATCTACAACACTGATTTCAGCTGTTTTAATACTCATTTCTCTCCCAAGGAAATATTAGATTGGCAAAGCGCTAGGAAAAACTTCATCAAAGCAAAAAATTCTTTGGAGAAAGTAGCCGTAAAACAGATTTACATTTATAGTCTTTTGAGATTATTTAGGAGATACAAGTTTAATCCCTTACACTTTTTTTAAAAAAAGAAGAGGCTGTTTTAATCTCATTTGGGGGAAAAGAACAGGATATATGCATGACTATTTAGTAACCCCAAAATGGTATAGATTACATATACCTATAAAATGGTAAAAAAAGAAAAAGAAAAAGAAATGGTATATGATCTCCTGCTAGAGTAGGGTTTGGATTGGAATACCTCCAAGGTCTGTTATTCTGTTCCAGCTCTGCTTTTCTGTACTCTGAATTAACAAACTCTTTAATGGTCAAACTTTTAGCATTTGTCTATAATAACAATCCATTATTTGCACAGAAAGTAATAAAAGAGGTGGTAATAATCAAATGTAAGTAGAGAATTTTTCTCACCTGTTTAATATTCTGGAATAATGGAAGCATCATTGCCAGCGGTAGGATTCAGCCGTTTTAGACCAGTTCAGGTCTAAACGATCAACTGAGAGCGAACTGGTTCGCTCCAATGATCAGCTGGGCCCAACCGCCTGCCCCTGTCCTATACCGACCTACATTTCCTTTGTTTGAAGCCCAGCTGATAGGCGTGGGAGAGTGGATTGCCGCAGCTCAGCTGTTTTACTCACCAGCGCTGCAGTAGAAGGTAAGTTTAAGAGCTGTTTTCAAATGCACTGGGCATGCGGGGAATGTATGTTTAGTGCATGCTCAGCGAACTGATTGTTATACTAGTTGAATCCCACCGCCAATCATTACTCTAGAACAGTGATGGCTACCCTTTTTGCCGTCACATGCCAAAAGAGGGGGAGGGAAATGGGAGGGTCACACACATGGGTGCCCATACCCATAATTCAATGCACCCTGCCCCCCGGACATGCAACCCCACCATGGTCCCACTGCTTTTGGCACACGATGCAAGGTGGACTCGGTAGTTTTTGCCCTCCCCAGGCTCCAGAACCTTTCTTGGAGCCTCATGGGGAAAAACAGCCTCCCCCCACCCCACCCCACCCCCGAGGCCCTCTGGAGACAGGAAATGGCCTGTTTCCTGACTTCGGGTGGGCCCTGAAGGCTCAAAAACCAGTTGGCCGGCGCCCGCGTGCGTGCTAGAGCTAAGCTAAGGCAACACTTGCGTGCCCACCAATATGGCTCCGCATGCCACCTGTGGCACGCGTGCCATAGGTTCGCCATCACGGCTCTAGAATTTACATAAAGGACTACTTTGGGGAGAAAAGTAAACTAGTGAGTTGCCATTTGTGAAGGAAGAAAGAGCAAAATTTCGTAAAATCATCCTGAGGATATTTGGTTATCCTTCAGCAAATCTAATATATCCTAAACAACATGAGAATCAGAATTGGGCAAAATGAACTGGGTCTGTTTCTTTTTTTTCAATCTGTTTTTAAAAACATCAATCCATTCTTCAAAATGTTAGTGTGATAAACGAGCTTCTTCAATTGAGACTGACGCGGTGGTGGTTTCAATAGCAATAAGTTGATCCTTTATAGAGTTGAAAGGGACCTTGGAGGTCTTCTAGTCCAATACCAGTGATGGCTAATTTTTTTGCTGTTGCGTGCCTGGGGGGGGGGTCACACACGCGTATGCTCATACCCATAATTCAATGCATCTCGCACATGCATGCGTGACCCCCCCGCACTACCCCTGCTTTTGGCATGTGATGGAACAGTGGGCCTGGTAGGTCCGTTTTTTGCCCTCCCCAGGCTCCAGAGGCTTTTTTGGAGCCTGGGGAGGGCGAAAACAGCCTCCCCTCCCCCCACCATCATGGGAGGCCCTCCGGAGGCTGGAAACAGCCCATTTCCCGACTTCAGGTGTGCCCGGAAGGCCGGAAATTAGCTGAGTAGGGCAGCACTCATGTCTCCACAGATATGGCTCCACATGCCATCTGTGGCACCCGTGTCATAGATTCGCCATCACG